>OW388295.1:43632161-44238827 GCA_936450465.1 Gibbula magus
ATCTGACGTTAATGAGATTGCGCCATACAGACAAACAACAAATCAACATGAAAGAGTTATTATGATATTTGCAGGAATTCAAATGAATGCATTCAACTTGTTTAGATAGGAACTAAACTCACGTGCAAAAGAAACGTCCCCATACAAAATACAAGATATTTCAATCGACGGGCGATAAATGCGACTGAAACAGCGTTACATCATGTCTTCAGAACCCAACAATACTAATATGAATTTTCAAAACATCTATTCATAACTCTGAGAAACACAAGTTTTAAGAAATTGTCGTTTTGGAATCTCCTTAACTAGACGAGATAGAAGCCTCAAAAAGCCGGGTTTGGCTTGTTTTGTGACGTCCTACAGTAATGACGCGTCAACAAATTTAATTCAAAGAAGGTTATTTATGTCGAGGATATCTTTAATTAATTAAATTTCTAGTTTTTCAATGTTTTAAACTTAAATACCAAATATTATGGGCCAAAAATATCTTTAAAAAACGATTTTATCACCCCATGTCTATTTGAACAGATGTAAAAATAAAAATTGCATACTCTGATGTATGAAATTGTGAATACTTCAATACAAATCATGTTGCTACCAAATACATTCAAAATCTATTTTCTCCGACATCAATATTTCATTTTATACTGTTTTCAAAATGTGGGGACGTTTCTTTTGCACGTGCGTTTATGTATCACAAAAGGTGAAGTGGCTGAACTAAATTGTTCGTTTGGTTTAATTTCGGCATGATAAACTTCCTTTAACCCCATACTTTTTCAAGTTCCAAGAGGTGTCGGTTTAGAAGAAGTTCATTGTAATTCTATAATATAATATAATGTTTTCACGTCATTATGTTTCGTTAAAATAAAAGTCTTCCTTTCATTTATATGGACACTGTCGAACCTGGTTAAAGCGGTGTCGGTTTAGAAGGAGCTCATTCTAATTCTATAATATCAAGTAATGTTTTCACGTCATTATGTTTCGTTAAAATAAAATTCATCCTTTCATTTATATTGGCACTGTCGAACCTTCACTCCAAAACTTCATTTGATACAACGATCAAGAGTAAACCTGAGTTAGCAGTCGAAGTCGGCTCCATGCTCTATCTGGATCAATATACCCTGATCGCGTTATATCGGGGTGTGTGCGTCACCATGGCAACATGTTCCCTCCCCGTTCAGGTGTATGCTAGGAATACTTAGTTTATTTGTAAAGGTTTAAGTGATAAATGCATCACAACAAGTGAACATGGTTTTTATACGGTAAGAAATTGCATTTTCTTTTTGCGTTACACACTGGATTTTCAATTTGACACGACCTCAAATTTTGATCACGAGTGGTTTTCATCACGAATATTATTGATGCTTATTGTTTCGAAATTAATGTTTGCTGAAATTCAAATATTAGCAGTGCATCGACAAATATTAATTCACAAACGTTTCTGACATGGGGTCGAATTTGAACTGCGTTTTTTTTGTTGTTTTATTATGAGTGTCTGTCTGGATGTGTGTCTGTCTTACTGTTCAAACGTCTGTATTATTGTACATATCTTTTAAATGTTTTTACGGAGTAAGCGTTAGAGAAGTTGGATTTGAAATTTAAAATTTTAATTTCAAACAAACTAAAAATTGAGAATTAACAATAATATGGATTTACAACTTCTTTATTGCAAAAATATGCGACGTTTCGGTGTAGATACTAACACCGTTATCAACCAATTGATACTGAACATTGTGGAGAAGCCAAATTGAGAATGAGATAGGTGTTGAATCACATGGGCCGTGTTCAAGAGAGGTTTCAAAATAATCGCTCAATCACGATTACTTTTAAACCTCTCTTGAACGCGATTGTTCAATGTAGCGCTACGTAGCAAAGCGAGCGAACTATGAAGTTTTGCACCGTGTCGTTCAGGAGAACATGAACGCTACTTAAAAAAGACTTTGTCATTATCATTTGTCATTGTATGGCAATTTTTACCTTACTTTTTTTTATTTGCAGGCAGGTTCTGGTCCTCATGGCCATGACGTCACTAGTAACCGGAAGTATTCGAATGTAAGTTACAAAGTTTACATATTACACCCTATCTGAACTTCCGTAATTTGTGTAATATTTGTCTTGGTTTGTAAATTTTACAAGCTTAATGCAAATTATATTTCGTATTTATCGCTTGGTTTTATGAAATAGTTGTTAAAATTTGGAGACTTTTTGTAGACGAATATATAAAAACATGTCAACTACCCGGCAAAAGAAAGTATAAATTTTATTTGGTTTTATCATATTATGATTTTTTTCAATTACAAATATCTTGATTTTTCGATGTCATACTCTTAAGCTTAATAGTGTAGGCCTTCTACGTCGTATTATTTTTTTAAATGAAATTTTGAATTTAAAAATTCTTCCAAAATTAATTTGGATAAATGGCAACTGTTCATCAGCATAAAAGAAATATTCTATGTGAAATCAATAAATTTGCCTCGTTCTGTACACATTTACAACATTTTAAACATGGTAGGGGGTCATGGAGTCATTTCTTAACCCTTTCTACATTACACAAATATATATACTTTCTTTTGCCTGGCAGTTTATGTATCGTCTCCATCATTCTGTAACACAGGCTACCTTATTTCGCTTTAAAGAACAGCATTTCCTATAATAAGGGCACATGTCAGTATAATGCTAAATTATTTGATACTTTGTAAATATTCAAAATTCAAGATTCAAGTTGTGTTATAAGTATAAGTGTGGATATTCTACAAACACATGATTATATCGATATGTGTATTATTGTTTTAAACATTATAAAAATAAGTAAACATAGAACGTTTTGCTCTTCTTACGTTCATTTAATTAACAAAATCAAAATGGCAGCTACCCCGATGGAACCCTCTCTTTTCTGATCATAGCACATTTTGTAAACAAGATCCAACACTATTGATTTAGTCAATTTGAGTAAAGCTAAACATCGCTTTCAATTAAAATTATAAATGATTAATTGTAAATTATTACTTATTAAACAAGAAACTATGTATTTTTCTGTTGACTTATTTAGGGGCGTTATACTCTGTGTGCTCTATTTTTAGTAATGAAACAAACCTATTTTCGGACATTTCGAACATAAGAGGTGTTAACTCTCAAATGAGGATACACAGCTTCGAAAATAAAGGCACAGGCTAATTAAATAAAGAATATTTGTTTAACTTAATATCTTTCGACCGAAGAGTTCATTAAAGTAAGTCATGATGACCTAAAACGTTAACATCCATTAAAAGTATGTGTCGAAATGAAATATATTTGACCATGTTTTCAATCAGGACGATCATCGTGTGTTTTTTTATCTTTGATTCTATTTCATGTAACACGTGTGTCATATGTACATACATACCAAGATTCAGTCCCATTAACTTGATTATGATGACCTTTTCTCTACTAGCATAGGCGCATTTTATTTTGACTGCCTTCATAAGAACCAACAGTTGTCGATAGTGTTGGCCCTGTGCATAGCTCGTTTGAAGTTAAGCAAGAATCGGCGCGGCTGGCCGAATGGATGGGTGAATAGAGAGTTTGATGGGTTGATAAATGTGTTGTGAAACGTAGGGTAACCGTTCCAGCTATACAAGTGGGTACCCGGTATGTAAGTGGAGGCATTGTGAGAGATAACCGTAAAGATTGGCTCCCAGTGATAGAATGATGTTGGTCCTTACATCAGAGTAATGATGCGTGTGCGCTTTGTACATTTCTTCGTATCCTCATTATAAGATAATCGTGCAAATTGAAACGGCATACAATCTCCAACACAAACATATTTCAGTCTTGTAAGTTAAAAGCACCTGTTCATCCAGTCCAACCATTCAAAATAAGAAATGCAACACGGTTATATATCACAACTTATACATATCATATCAACTTTCAACAGATACATGTATATTACTAACGAGGACAAACTACATGTTCATATAACGAATAATGATAACAAATAGGATATATAAATGGCTCTCCCCACATACATGTATCAGGCGTATGTCCCTGATGAAATGATTTTGTTTGTTACTCGTCGAGGCTCGAGACACACCAACATCTTGATATGAAAGGTGAAGTACTTATAAAGGGGAGATCCTATATATATATGTGTGTGTACAACTGTGTCTCTAACACAGATTTAACCAATCTGAGTAATGTTATACGTCCCCTAAATGACGGACTAAAGGGACGTATAACATTACAGCTACTTTTAACTACATTGACGGGCAAAAGAAAGTATATCACTCAGTTGTATTTATCATACATGTATGTATAATTTTCAAAGTCAAATATCTCGAGTTTCCGATGTCGTATTCAAAAACTGACTAGTTTGGGAAATTAGTCCAAAACATTAAATCAGTCAAATAATACCTTATATCAAATATTGTTTTTTAAAACAAAATATTAAAGTTTAGAGTTTCAGTTTTAAAATTTCCCAAATATAATTTTATAAAACACAACTGTTCATCGACATATAACACATACTCTGTGTGAACATCAATAAATGTGCCTCGTCTGCATACATTTACAACGTTTTGAACATTATAGGGGTCATGTTGGTGTAAATTTCATTTCTTACCCCTGTCTACTTTAAATAATGATATTAGAGTTTAAAAATAAAACAGTCACAAATTAAGTCTTTCAAACTACTGCCGAAAGGTGTAATTGTATCGTGCCATAATCAAATACATCTCATTCCTTTAAAATATTGAATTATTCGTAAACAAGTGAGTGTTATACTTTCTTTTGCCCGTCAGTTTCGATTGCGATTTAACAGACCACACAATCTCTCCATTCCCGATTTGTATCTTCAATGCATTTTGGAAAGTGGTGAATGTCAGGAGTAACATATGTTGGTATCTCACCTCCATTTTAGATAACTGATTATATATATTTGCAAGTGCTAATTAGAGGACATTTTGGTTTATCTGATCGTCGAAGCAGACAGATGTAACGCCAAGAAGCGGCGAGCGAATGTGATACTTGCTCGGATATATGTCGGCATTTTCCCCAATGTTTAAAAAAAAACCTGGGCTCGAATGTGACAACATTGTATCACTCATTCGCTGGATTTGTGTTCAAGTTATTCCTTTACAAAAAGGTCAATACAAATATAATTTTCAATAAAATATATCAGTGACCCGATTACTTGTGTCATTATATTTCTGTCTGAGTTCGAATTTACTTTCGAAGATATGATTTTTCAATTACCTTATAATTTGTATTTTTACTTAGCCATATTCTTTAAATATAACGAAATTACGACATCAAAGTACATATACATCCAAAATGTATGTATAATTAGATTATTAATAAGTACTCACGAAAGATAATAACATGCAAATTACGTTAATGGCATAATGGCTGTGTTCAGTCGACACATGTATAGGATAAAACATGCCAAAGGGTGTTTATGAGATTTAAAACCCTTACCCTCGTAATAAACAGGAGGGGCTTTAGTGTTTATCCCGAGGGTGAGGGTTTTAAATCTCATCCCAGGAATTATTGAGTATAATGTTATAGGCAGTATAGTGGTGTGACGTCACTGGAGGTTTGTAACAGTAGTTCATTGTTAAGCGTATTTCATATAAATAATTGAATATTGATAATATTTTAATATTATTACTGTAAGCGTCCCACCTGACGCTAGTTATCGTTTGGGATACATCATGTGATCTATTTACAAACAATCTCTTTTAATAAATTTTATAAACTGGACAAAATCTTTTTTTTAATTAAGTAACGACATTAGCTGCTCGTCCGTTAGCTCCTTAATTATGTCTGTTCCAATAGCAAACGAGGAGACGGGCGGTTGGGAAGCGAGCTGAACGTTGACCTAATCATCTCTGATATAGACAGCGACAGTAACGGCATCGTCAGCGCCGCAGAATACAGCAGCTTTTTCAACATAATGGATGCCAACAGTAGGTTAATGTCCAAGTTATCATATATTTTAACAACATGAGCTATGTTATTTTCTTCCTTCAGAGATTACTCCCTTCAGATTGCCGATCCTAACCTCTTACTACATCGCCTGGATTTCAAGGCTCCAGCATAATCCCCTAGCGGGAAAAGGGGAATCTTATCCTTTATACCTGCTTCTTAACCAAAGAAAACTCATCTTTTAGTGCCCACGTCGGCCGAGTTACTTTAAAGATCTGGGCATTTGACTCTTAAGGGTATTACTGATTAGCATAAGTCCTTCGAATATGTCTGATGTAAATAACACAAATGAACTATTTTTGGTATTTGTCTCTGTAGAACAGAGGTTAGGATCGAAAATCTGAAGGGAGTAGCCTCTGTGGGAAGAGAATGGAGTTATATTCAAATTTCACATGGTAAGTGTCAACTTCCCAATGCAAAGCATTGCTCTTGCCAGTCTCCATTACTGGCTGATTTAGGCCTTGCAGTATTTCCTTAATATGTCTGTGCCTGGAAATCCGGGCCTATTATGCATTTCAGGTGCAGCGATCCACTATCTGGGCACAACAAAGCGAGGGAAATGCTGCAAGGCTTAAATCAGTCAGTAATGGAGACTGGCAAGAGTTATGCCTTGCGAATGGAAGTTGAGGAAGTGTAAGAGCTGATGAAATTGTAAACGCCTATGGTTACAAACGCCGGAGTTAACTTTATTACAATTATCATAGGTAGTGTCATATTGAACGCCAGAGTCTTGTCTTCAATGATTTGAATTGAAAAATAGCGATGAAAATACTTGAGTGAATAAATCCCTTTCATAAATAACTGATTGCATAATGTTCCTAATGAGAGTAAATGTAACAGTCATGCACGGTCATTGGTAACTTCTGTCGACTGAATTCTATTTGCTCAATTATCTTTGTTTCGTAATACACTGTCTGTCAAAAGATACGCCTACTTGATTTTCTTTAAAATGAAAGATGGATTAATTTTTTAAAATAAAATTAATGGTGGTCTCCACGTTAGGCTGAAACAATAATAAATTTGAAAGTCGATTGAAATCGTGGAAAACTTTGATTTGAGTCAATTACATTAATGAAAACCAGGCCCAATGAAACAGCTGTTTCCGGTTGATTCACTTGCGCAACGTAACCAGGTATATATGTAGCGCAATCGCCACTTTAATGCGAATGCGGGCCTGTATTGTTGCTCGTGGTTGTAAGAAAAAAAAGTTTTAAATGTTTTTTTCTAATCTAGCGCTGATCGAAAACTGAACAAATTCCGTTGTCTCATTTCAACAATCGCCATTCTTTTGTAACATGACAACTTCTGAAACTTTAAAGGGGCAGTAGCACGTTTTTTTCGCTCAAATAAGTTGATGAAATGTATTTGAAAAATAAATTCACCAATAGTAAAACATCCTTCTCTCTTCGGAAAATACAGTTTAAAATGAGTGTACATGTTTCTGTAAAGCCATTGGAATCGTTTTTGTAATACAACATAATAAATTGTGTTCACAATAAAATGGCCGCCATGCAATTTTTGCTTTATACGCAACATAGTTTTTACCACTACAGAAAAGTGGTTTGTGTAATTAGTTAATTTGAATGACATAAACTATCATTATATATGGGAAAATTGAAAAAATAAATTTTGCAAAAAACGTGCTACTGCCCCTTTAATATATTATGCAGAAATGGTGCAACTTCATAATGCTATAATATTGCTAAAGTGTTCATTATAGTTTGTGCTAAATCTGATAAGATATCTGGTAGGCGTTTCTTTTGGCCGACAGTATATATCACATAATAAAATACTTGAACTGATGAACAGATTCTGAAAACTGCAATGTATTTCAGAGGACAACCAAGTGACTCGTTGCGAATGGACTAGCCGCTTCGTCGATATCTACGATGACAGCAAACTGTCTGCTCTCTCATCGTTCGACCTCTTCGACGTCGACAGGGATGGCTACGTAAGCGGCGCGGAAATCGACATAACTGGATACGACTTTAACAGTGTGTATTTTTAATATCAATTTTGGTAATATACTTGACATGAATAGTTAAAGAACTTAAGATTCAGACATTGAAGGGAGTATCTAATAGTATTATGTTTAACATTTTCGGTGAGTAAATCAGATGATGTTTGTTAAAGGATCCCGAATACGCGGTTTATATTGACTCAGCTCGGCTGCGCCTCGTACCAATAAACAGGACCCGTGATCTGTAATACAATTCTAAGTTACGATGTAACCATATTGATTTATTCATATTGATAAGTTCATTTCATGATGAACTGTTAAACAACTGTTGGAGGTTTTATTAAGAAATTGACTCCATCTTTAATCGACTCTAAGATTACGCGGGATCTTCAATAGCTTATTGATGGTGCACTGATGTCAACGGTACATAAAATAAAGATCATATTAGTTTGTTTATATTTTATATTTTTTATTTGAGACTTTCCATTATCTTTGGATTCAGACACCTGGTTATAATTGCAGTAAACAATAAATATTGTTGTTTTATTGATCTCCCTTTTGGAGGAAACTTAAGATTCTTGAATCCATGTAAATATATCTCTTTTACTCGTGTTTACAGAAGACGGGAGGACGACAA
Organism: Gibbula magus; assembly: GCA_936450465.1. Classification (NCBI taxonomy): domain Eukaryota; kingdom Metazoa; phylum Mollusca; class Gastropoda; order Trochida; family Trochidae; genus Gibbula; species Gibbula magus. The sequence goes on from OW388295.1 coordinate 43,640,720, forward strand.
CCGAAGAGCTGAAGACAGGAATACGAAGGGCGAGTCATAACGTCAAACACATTAAACTGCCAGGAAAAAGAATGACTCACCTCTGTTGATTTTATCATATTTTTTATTGCAAATATCCGAAGTTTTCGATGTCATAATCTAAAACTGAAACGAACAGGTGTTTAGTCAGAAGTCAAAGAATATTTCTACATGTGTTTTTTTAAATGAAATTTCAAATCTTAAATTTCTTTTAAAATAGTTTGATGATACACACCTGTTCATCGACATATAAGACATATTCTATGTGAAAATTAATAAATGTGCCTGATTCTGCACATATTTACAACATTTTAAACATGGTAGGGGTCATGTCGGTGCGAATTTCATTTCGTACCCCTGTCTTCATTAAACAAAGATATTTAAACTAAAATGTAACCAGTGAGATTAATTCATTCAAACTACTGCAGATAAGTATTATTGTATCGTGCCATAGTCAAATGCGTCTGATTTCTTTTAAATATTGAATCACAGGCCAAGTTTAGCGCAAATATATTCCGCAACAGAGATGAACGACCAGTTTTCCCTATGCGCGAACGAAGTAGGGAAAACTGGTCGTTCATCTCTGTTGCGGAACATATTTGCGCTAAACTTGGCCTGTGATTGAATAAACCGAGGTCGGTACTATCTTTTGCCTGGCAGTTTAGGTGATTCGTAATAAATTTAAACGAATTTAACATGGGGGTGGTCTTGGATGTTAAAAAAACAACGATGTGGTGATATATATATCAACATTAAATAATGTTATTAAACACATTTTTCCACATTTTTTCTTTTAAAAGTAGAAAGTAAAAAGTAATTCCTTCTTGTGTGTTTATCCACGCCTAGAACATCCTAATACTGCTAGATGTGTCACAGAGCGACTAGAAGCTTCGATGTCTCTTTGTACTGAACCTTACGATGTCTCTTTGTACTGACCCTTACGGTGTCTCTTTGTACTGACCCTTACGATGTCTCTTTGTACTGAACCTTACGATGTCTCTTTGTACTGACCCTTACGATGTATCTTTGTACTGACCCTTACGATGTCTCTTTGTACTGAACCTTACGATGTCTCTTTGTAGTGAACCTTACGATGTCTCTTTGTACTGAACCTTACGATGTCTCTTTGATAGAACTGATACATAAGAAGGGGAACGATAAGTGTGTGAATTGTTAAAATTTAAACGAGATTCGTAAACTTCATATGGCCCACTTTCGAGAGTAATAATTTCTTATTATAATTTTTTATTTGAATCACATAAAAATCCATAACGAGACTCATATCTCTTGCGACGGCAAGCTACACTGGTATCACAAACTATTTGTATGACGTCACAGACGAGGAAATAGCGAAATTCGCGCTATAGAATATATATATTACTTAGGCAAACGTGATATGTGCACATGTGCTCATATCGAAAATATTAACTCGGTTATTTTCAATCATATGAGTGTAGTGTTTTTACGTTTCATAACTTGTATTCAGTTTTTAAATTCTTGGATAAAAAATGTGAAAGAGATCACCTTCTTCAAAGTCTCTTTTTGATAAATATTGTATTGACAACGTCTCCGAGTAAAAAAAAAATTTTTATGACATGTTAAATTAACATAAACAAATCAGTTGTCATAATTTTTACTTTTCAAATTTTAGGAGAGTGATAATGCGAAAGAGACCGCTGCCTTCAAAGGTTTCAAACCGTTGCTAAGGTAAGCATTATGTTTGTAAACAAAATATTTACTAGTTGAATACAGAGAGGATACTAAACTACCTTCTATTTAATACCACTTTTATCAAACGAGTAGATGATTTTGTATAAAATGAGCGAAAGCGAGTTTGATAGCAAATCGTTCACGAGTTTAATAAACATCGCATTAAATAGAAGGAAGTTTAGTAATGTTTACTGTTTCTACTCGCCCCTCTATAATCAAGCGAAATAGCCGACTTGGCTCTGAAACTATGATTCAAGTCGATGAAATGTATTTGAAACATAAATTTACCTATAGCAAAACACCCTTCTCTCTTCGGAAAATCAAATTAAAAATTAGTGTAGATGTCTCAGTAAAGCCATGGGAATCGTTTTTGTAATTCGAAATAATAAAATGTGTTCACAATAAAATGGCCGCAATGTAATTTTTGCTTTATAATCAACATCGTTTATACCACTACGGATAATTGTTTTGTGTAATAAGATGTTTTACCATCTAAAGTATATATAAATGACATTAACTATCATTATAAATGGGATATTTGAAAATATAAAATTTACAAAAAAACGTCCTTCTGCCCCTTTAAATACATTGTATGATACTATTTATGTACTCTAATTTCAGCGAAAGCGTACCAGCTGAAGACATCAAGTCTAAACTGAAAGTTGATCTGATTGTGAAAGACGTAGATGCTGATAAAGATGGGAAAATAACCAGGATCGAACTCCAGACTCACTTTCTAGCCAACTTTGACCAAGATGGTGCAACAATGGGTGGGTACAATGACTTCAGAGAATTATCGGATTGTTCTATAGTGCGTTAATGTTATCAATATCGTGTGAATTGTACATGTATAAGGCATTATCTTCCCACAGAGGTTACTCCCTTCAGATTTCCTTGCGTTACGATAGTATGAATGAATGAATGTCTTTATTTCCTCCAAAATCAATCGAAGATTACAAAGATAAAACATCAATTAATTATATACATGCACAGAGAATATTTACATAGAATATTTAAGACATTGCAATACAAATTACACAATCAAAAATAGATCATCAAAGCATCCTTCATTTCAAATACATAGTTGGAAAATGCACGTATGATAAATTGCCATGCACCGTCATTAAGTCCCGGGATGTCTAGTTTGGCACCACAAAACAGTGCAAGAGCATCATCATCATGTAACATTTCAATATTTACAAAGGTATCTACGTCAAGTTGGTCAAGTAATGCCATATAGAAAGTGTTTCGTTTATGCATAAAGAATTCGCAATGTAAAATGATATGGGAATCATGGTCAAAACAGTGCTTTGAACAAAATGTACATTCCTTTGAGAATTTTGCTTTTGAGCCTAATTGAACAATAAGTTGTAGTTGGGCTTTATATTCCGGATATACATCTATTAAACGATAAAGTTTATGAACACACAGTGTTTGGTGGATAACAGCATATCTGGACATACAATCGGTGGGTACAATGACTTCAGAGAATTATCGGATTGTTCTATAGTGCGTTAATGTTATCAATATCGTGTGAATTGTACATGTATTAGGCATTATCTTCCCACAGAGGTTACTCCCTTCAGATTTCCTTGCGTTACGATAGAATATCTGAAGGGAGTAACCTCTGTGGAAAGAGAATAATGAACAGGTTGCGAATTCATAAGTTTTCTAAAGAGATATGCGGAGGTCATGGTTTAACGATTAGTTCACAGTCCACATAGGCTAGTATTAGAAGGAAGCTAGCAGGAATTTTAGAAGGCTAGCAATATCAGTATGGCTATGTATGGAGTTTACCTGAAACTAGCGAACAATAAGTGGCAGTGTATTGACTGCCAACGTACCAAAGTATAGGCCAAAAAAAAGAAAGAATTTGTTTCAAGTTTCCGCCCTCATCAGTTTCAAATCCACGCCTCAGCTCTTTTTTTTTAGGTTTCAACAAAAGAAAGGGGCAGATAACTCTACTGTAATTCTTTAGCCTAAAAAAACGTTGGACTTTGGAAATGTCACTGGTTTTTTTTTAGATTGAGTGATGGGATGAGATAATTGACCATTTGAAATAGTAACACATACTTAAGATGGATTTTGCTTTACTTATAGAAGAATTGTGTAAAAAATGTTTTAACCAGTAGGAAGTTTGTATTAAATGAAATTTATTTCTTCATTCGAAAAAAATGTCGTAAAAAAACCATCGCGTCATCGCATAATTTTTTCCAGCATGTAAAGACCAGAAACGTTTTGTTAGTTTTTGGGTTTTTGTGGGGGGCCATAGAGGGTTTTTGTATTTTTCAGAATAATTTCACTTATCACTCCTCTCGTAAAGCCAATATTGTAGCGTCGTATATCACAGTTAGCATATTATATATATATATATATATATATATATATATATATATATATATATATATATATATATATATATATATATATATATATATATATATATATATATATATATATATATATATATATATATATATATATATATATATACACGAATGATTAAAATACGAAATTTAACATTTTTGACATCAGGTGACAACTTGACCCGGTGTGACTTTGTGTCACTCTCCGTGGAGAGGTATGATGACATGAAGGATGTCGCCGCGGTCGCGTTTGACGACTTTGATGACAACATGAACAACTACATTGACATCAACGACATCAAGCTGTCCAAATTCGATGAGAATGGTAAGTTTTAACCATGGTATATTGAGAATACCCAATACTTTGTCACAATGTATATAAAAGTATCTCTACATTTATACCAGTAGATCTAGTAACAATGACAGCCGCCATGGTGAATTTGTTATCTAAAGTCCGACTCGACTACACTCATGGCTTACATCTCAAAACATACAAGATGACATCTGAAATATTTACCTCCGATTTTTTATTAGGTTTCATACTAAATGGAAAAGGGCTACACTGTACCATAACGTACATAACTTTTGTCAAGAATACGCCGGTAAGTCGATTCTATCCGAAAACAGCATTGAAATATAGGTGGGGTAGATGTGACTCAGAAATCAGAAGCATTTTTGAACTTTCAAATAGACAATAACGGTAGGTTTTATCGGATAACAACTGATCTGTTATCATTATACTTTCGGTTTTGATGTTTTCATTATACTTTCGGTTTTGATGTTTTAGATAGAACTTGGAATTGCTATTTGATTTTGTTTTCTCTGAATTTTTCATTTTGGCTTAACTCAGTCACCGTAAACCCTTCCTGTATTTCTATGCTATTTTCGGGTAGAATCGACTTATTGGTCCTTGACTACCGGAAGCAGCTGCTGTCATCGTTATAACGAGACTTATCGAAATAAACACAAGGGAAACATATAATTTATATCGAACATAAGTAAGAAAAAATTGGACTTCACGTAACAATGCACTGGAATCGTTGAAGAAGTATAACTATCACTGACGAGATGACTTGGTAAATACTTCATCTGTGACGTATTTAGTTTATTCTCCAGGTGATGGTATTCTAACAGCGGAGGAGTTCGGGACCTCAATTAGGAAGGTAAGTCCAAGAATATCTTCACTCATGTACCAACAAGATAAGTAAATTAAATTGTAGTTAAGAAAATAATTCGTTTATGTAAAGACAGTAAAACCGATCAGTCAGGCAATTATAACTATGTTGAAATTCTCCTTGGATGGAAGTTGTCAATTAGCAAATGTCCGGATCACAATATCAAAATGGAACATTGCCCGAGTTTGTTATTGTGCTTGTTTGCTGTTGTCGTATTTGAACATTGTCCAACTTTGCAATGATTCTTGTCAGCCTAGCGTTATTTGCAATAGGAACGTTACGAAACGTAAGGAACGTTCTAGTTAGCAAATGCTAGGTGTCAAGGTGGCAGTTTACCCGAGTTTGCCATTGTGCTGGTTTGCAATTTCCTGACTTTGGAATTGCCAAACTTTGCAATTTCTTTTTTTCTTGTTGGCAATTATCTTAGTTGTGTCCTTGGTTATTGTTTTATTTTGGCAGTTGTACTTATATGCTTTTGCCGTCGATTGGCACCTATGGCAATTGTAATTGTTTGGCAGGGGATGAAAGTGACAAAATGTCGGCAGCGAAGTAATGTCTACAACAATTTTCCCGGGTAATTTGTTGGGTTGTTATTGATTGAACCATATTTTATTCATTCAAGAAATGGATTGGGCACAAGTTTTCCAACTTAGAAAAGCCCTCTCCAGAAAATTACATGATTCTTCTCACAACAATATGCAACAAGAGACGGACAGGCAGTCAGGATATGTACAAAAGAAGTCAGAGAAAACGTTTAGTTTGAGAAATGTAGATATGTACAAGTTTGAAAACATTCTGATTTTCACAAGTAGAGAGACCTGCATTGCCATGTAAAGGAGGACTAATATTAATTAAAGCTCTGTTTCTGACAATATTATCTAATGAAATAAACATAATTTGTCTTTGAGTAATATACAAAGGACATTCAAGTGTAGTAATGAAATACATGTTCACAGTTGTGGCCACATTGACAACATGCATTATTTCTTACACTTATTTTAAATAAATCGTAATTAAGTGAGCTCTTCATATATCTTAGTCTTGTATGTAAGATATTTAGTTTTCTAATTCCGTAAGAAAAGTATACAGGTGCACATTTTACTTTGACTTGAATATTGGATTTAAACGAGGCAACAGAATCACAGTCTCTTATTGTTAAAGGAATGTTGTTCCATAATTTAATTGATGATGGAATAAACGATGATATTGAGTACTTGAGTCGTGTATTAGGTTGGCTATAATTATTGGAATTTCTTAATCCATATCGTGTCATATTGCCCACTAAAGGCGGGAGTAAACCCTGAAGAAAAGCTGGCGCAAGGCCTTTCTGTTTTTTTTTATAAAATAATGTAAATTTACATCTCCTTCTTAAAGAAAATCCCACCCTGTTTCGTAGTATATTGTTATTAGCAATTTGGCAATTATTCATGCCTTGTGAACTTGTCTGCGACCTTTCCACTGCTTTCAATTCAACCAATCACAGCAACGATCGACTTCCTAGTCGGAGCAGTACTCAGATTAAGAGCACAGCGAGGTACAAAGGTTAAGGTCGATCTGATTGTAATGAGATTGACAATCTGGTTTAAGAGAATTTTTACATACAGAGTGTGTATACATTCCTATTTTGTTGATATTAATTTTCCCATATGTGTTTTTCAGTACGATTGGGCTGCGATCAAGAGAGTCTATCCTGGCGCCACCACGCCGTCTCCCGTCAATGGAGTCACCAAAACAACGCCACCTATCGCAATCTCCCTTCTCATCAGCGTTGTCATAACATCTGTCTATAATATGTAATTTGTTGAACGTCATATGCTGTATTGGTATGTTAAGAAGGCAATGTTCTTGACTTGTATACTATCTTTTTATAAATATAACATAATGCTTGGTGAATAAAATTAATATTGTTTGGTGAATAAAATTAATATTGTTTGGTGAATTTGTATTATTTAAATACCTATCTGTTGACTAGACCTACTATGCCTACCTCCTAAAAGGTATGCTATTTCAACCTTAACACAGCCGACCTTGAACCAGTGGAGAAGGGGTGCGTAAAGTCCCTTATCCAAGGGCGGTAAGTCCCGCTGGTCTCGTGACGTCACTACCTGTCTAGTTCACTCTCCTAAAAGTTGCAGAGCAAGGCAGACGTGTTTGTTTTTGTTCTGTGACTGGGTATTTAGCGGCTTGTGTTGCTAACTTGCTATTTTCTCTTGTAGTTATTCAAGAGATACCCTCAACTTTAGTCTTCGGTAGTGCAGTTTGTGGTTACAATCTGTTTTCAAGTAGGTGTTAGTTTTCAAGGGGCCTTGTTGACATGTGCTAGCTAGCGACCGCCCGGAGTAGCACGTGCAGCTCGTGATTCTTTGTTTTTCTCTCACCTGACTGTTGGGTGTTTGACTTGCGTAGGGTAAAGTAGCAGTGGTATCTCTCCTACGCGGGTGACTTGCTTCGCTTGTCATCCGCTTTCGCTTGTCATACGCTTTTCGGTCCGTTTTCTAGAGCTAACTGTTAGGTGTTTGTCTTGCGTATGGTAGAGGAGTAGTGGTATCTCTCCTAATCGTTTGACTTGCTTCGCTTGCCATTCGCTTTCGCTTGTCATACGCCTTTCGGTCCGTACTCTAGTGCTAACTGTGGGTTGTTGACTTGCGTAGGGTAAAGGAGCAGTGGAATCTCTCCTACGCGTTTGGCTTGCTTCGCTTGTCATTCGCTTTCGCTTGTCATATGCCTTTCGGTCCGTACTCTAGTACTAACCGTTGGTTGTTGACTTGCGTCGGGTAAAGGAGCAGTGGAATCTCTCCTACGCGTTTGGCTTGCTTCGCTTGTCATTCGCTTTCGCTTGTCATACGCCTTCAGTCCGTACTCAAGTGCTTCGCGTCTCGCTTGGCTTCTCGCCTCGCCTGTCACTGGCTTCGCTAGTTGTTCGCCTTAGGTGGGTGACTAGCTTGGTTAAGGAGCAGTGGATACACTCCTCGTCAGTGACACGCGTTGCCGTTGCTAGCTTTCGCCTACCATTCGCCTTTGGCATCTACGCGACTCATCCTTAGGGTGAATCACTTTGGTTCAAGTGACTCGCTACGCCAGTCACTTACGGTTTGGTACACGCACGAGTGTTATGTGAAATAAAGATTGAATTATCTTGTTAGTGTTTAGCCTAGTTTTTGTCTGGCTTGTTCGTCTTTGTTTTACCTTGGCGGGTCGTTACTTGATTTTGAGTTTGTGGTTTTTGGTTCAACTCTCTTGATTGCATATCGTCAGAGTTGTTGTGCTTTTGCTCCACCGCTTGGGTGTTTCACGTGTGTGACTCACCTCGTCTACGCTAGCCTACTTAGGTGTCTTTCTGTAGGGATTCACCTCGTCTACGCTACGCGAGCGAGTGTCTCGTGTTTGTGCCACGCCGTGTAGGTGACTCGACTGTCTCTACCTTCGCTTACGTTACGCGTTTTATCGTTTATCGTTCGCCATGTACTCCGCCTTCTGCACGAATTGCGGAGGCAGGAAGTCCGCCTCTAAGGATCCGCACTTGTTATGTAGAAAGTGCAAGGACCTTTGCGAAGAGGAGTACTGTTGCGACAAGTGCGCTCCTCTCTCCGAATCGGAGTTCCACGCGTACGTTTCCGCCATACGCAAGTCGGTGGTCGATAGGGCTGCGTTTCAGAAGCGTGCGTCGTCAGCTCAACATAGGGAGAGGTCTCCCGTTCGTCATCCGTCTCCGATGGAGGATGTAGACTTTGTCCCCTTGTTGTCCCCTTCGCCAGACAAGCGGTTGTCTCCGCTTAGACTTAAGGTGGGCGGACCCACTACGCCCAACAGCAAGAAGAAGAAGTCCAAGAAGGCTAGATTTGACAAGGTCGATCCGACCCTCCTTCTGGCATCCGTCAAGGATATGGTCTCTTCCTTGCTCGATGCGCGTCTGGGTCCGCGGACCTTACCCACTCACACTACGACTACGCAACAGTGTGAGCCCTATGCGGATGTCGTACCTCAGGGTGCGTGTTCCTCGTCCGCTAGGGCCTCTGCATCCGCGACTGCATCGCGTACCCCTCACACCCCTACGCGACTCCCTTACGTGAGTCCTCGCCGGACTCACCGGAGCGTGAAACCCGCTACGTGGACGTGTCGAACCCTCCGTTCATCAGTATAGAAACGGAGGCGGAGGGTACGGGGTTGTCGGAGGATCCGCCAGTGGTTGACGCAATCGCTATGCTATACGAAGTGGCTTCGTTCGCGGACGTTCCACTTAGCCAAGTCAGCGTGACTGGTCCGCGCACGTCGGCGGCCAGGAGGGCTTCCTTTTGCCCTGATGGCGAGGTACCTCCCGCGCGTCTTGCCCTTTCACCTCATAGGCTCCTTTTGGAGGCCACCGAGGATATGGAGCAAGTCATATCATCTGCGATGCCCAATCGTCTGCTTCCGCCTTTGGTGGTGCTGGACAAGCGCAGACGGCAACTGCCCTTGTATCCGGTGCCTTTTCAACTTGTTCCACCTCCCCTTGATCAGGGTGCGTCTCGGTTGTTTACCACCAACCTGCTTCACCTCGTGTCTGAGGCACAGTTTTCTCATCTTGACAGGGAGGCGCGTTAGGTGTTAGGCTTGGGCAACAACGTGGCTTTCGCATGTCAGGTGATGCAGGCTTGTGCTAAGCAGGCGGGCATGGAGGCGGGGGACCCGGTGTTGTTCAAAGCCTTTGGCGATGTGGCTGCGGACCTTGCACAGATCATGTTGTCAGCGTCGCGAATTTCATCGAGAATAACAGTACTTCGCAGAGACAACTTCCTCTACCGGTCAGGTCTCAACCCCGATCATTAGACGTTCCTTCGACATGCCCCTGCTCACGCTGAAACTCTGTTTGGGGGTCGTATCCCTGAGGTTTTGAGAGCACGACAGGAGGCCCAACAGCAAGACCTCACCAATCGGCTCGTCACTCAGAGGCAAACGACACCGAAGCGTCCGCAGACCAATTTTCGTCAGGGGCAAGGCCAGGGCAGTGGCCAACCTTCCCCCAAGAAAGCGAAAACGGACTTTCGGCGGGGAGGTCGTGGCCGTGGATCCACAGGTCAGTCCCCCAAGTCCCCCCGGCCTGGCGCCGGAGGTCGTACCCCGCAAAAGAAGCGGAGGAAGTGACTCGTGGTCACCCCCTCTGCTCCCCCCTCCACTCGTCCCGGTATCGGAGGGCTTGGTGGGGGGTCGGCTCCAAGATTTTGTCAGCAACTGGGTACAGTTAGGGTTAGACCCTTAAGTGTGTCGGATTCTGGGTCAGGGGTTCCGCATTCCCGTCTCATCTCCGCCGCCCCTCACCTGTACTCGTCCCTGGAGCGTCCCTTAGCAGGGGACCGGCTCAAATTGACATTGGAACAGGTGGAGATATTAATCTCCAAACGGGCGGTGCAGGAGGTCCTGACCCCGCATCTAACGCCGAGGTTTTACTCCCCAGTGTTTGTAATACCCAAAAGGAACTCGAAAAAATGGCGGCTAATTCACGATTTGAAGGCGTTCAACCGCTCCTTCCTCGTTCGGCCGCCATATTTTCGACTCTTGACGCTTCCCTCAGTGATGCGGTCCTTGGAGCGCTCAGACTGCATGGTGTCTCTCGATCTACAGGATGCGTACCTGCACGTTCCGATTCACTATCGGGACCACAGGTACCTCCGCTTCATCCTGGACGGGAGACATTTTCAGTGGTGCGTGCTCCCGTTCGGGATCTACAATCCTTCACCAATGCGACCAATGCGACATTCAGTTCCTAATGTACGATGGATGATGGGATCGCTCACGACCGCGCCCCTGTCGTTCTCGAGGCGCAGCTCAGGTTCACGATAGACCTGTTCCGTCGTCTGGGGTGGCTAGTGAACTTAGAGAAGTCGGACTTGGTTCCGGCAACTCATCTGAAGTTCCTAGGGGCTATCCTAGACACCCGGCTGTTCCGCGGGTTCGTCACGAGGGAGCGGATGGCTCGTTACAATCGCCTTATGGATCGCGCGCTCGACGCATCGCTCTCCCTACGTCAGTGGCAAAGAGTGTTGGGGTTATTAACATCAGCTCAGGACCTGACCCGCAGGGGGAGGTTGTTCCTTCGCCCGTTACAGGTGTTCCTGAATCCCCACATCAGGGAGACGCGTTGTCGTCACGACATAGTCTTAACCCCAGACCTACATCGGTTCCTAGCTTGGTGGCGGGTAGACGAGAGTGTGTTCGCAGGCGTTCCACTTCGTCCTCGCCCCCCCTCAGCTCACCTGTTTGTAGACGCCTCCACCCAAGGGTGGGGGGCGCACATGAGTCACGAGCAGGTGGCGGGAGTTTGGTCCCCATCAGAGGGGAACCTACACATCAACGTCCTCGAGTTGGACGCAGTACGTCTTGCCATTCAGCACTGGCAGGTCCCCTTGAGGGGCCAGTGCCTGCTAGTACACACGGACAGCTCGGCGGCTGCTTGGTCGATAAACAAGCAGGGGTCCACCAAGGCGGAGTCTCTGCTACGCGTGTCACTCCAGCTCTTCGAGTTGGTGGACGAGGTGGACCTGGACATTCGAGCAGTCCACATTCTGGGTGCCAAGAACGTCTTGGCGGACGCGTTGTCACGTCCAGATGCCCCTCCCCCAACGGAGTGGCAACTGAATCCGGTGGTTTTCAGGGGGTTGTGTCTCCAGTTCGCCACCCCGCTGATAGATCTGTTCGGGACGTGTCTCAACCACCATTTGCCAACCTACATCTCCCCAGTGCCAGACCCGCTAGCGATGGGCTTAGACGCGCTCTTGTTAGGGTGGGAGGGGATGGAAGCCTATGCTTTTCCACCGCCGGCCATCCTCTCCCAAGTTGTTGCCAAGATAGGGGAAACTCAGATTCTTCGTCTCCTGCTGGTCGCCCCTTGGTGGCCAGCCCGGCCGTGGTTCGTTCCTCTCCGTCGGCTCTGTCAGCAGGAACCGTTTCTGATTCAGATACGGAGGGATTTGCCCATCAGCAGGCCAAGCGGAAGGTTACACGAGAACCCTCAGGTGTTCTCCCTTCACGCTTGGCTTGTATTAAAAGAGGGTTAAGGAGTAGTGGATACTCTAAGTGCGTCGCCAACGCAATAGCTACCTCGCATAGGAAAACCACTAGGAAGCTCTATGATTTCCAGTGGCAGGCCTTCGTCTCTTTCTGTGCTCAGAGGGATTTCATTCCGGCAGAGGCTTCAGTGCCTCAGGTTGCGGAGTACTTGGTGTACCTTCGCAACACTAGACATCTTAAGGCGTCGTCAATTAACACCAACATGTCGGCTATCCTGTCGGTTCTCAGGAAGAGATCGCCAGGCTTGGATGTGTCGGTCCTCAAGGGCCTCATTAAAACCTTCCGTTCGGTGGATGGCAGGTCCAGGCTTCGCCCACCTGAATGGGACTTAGCCATTGTGCTCAACCACCTGCGCTCCGATAAGTATGAACCGCTCTCCGACTTGTCTCTCCTCCCTCTCACCATCAAGGTCATTTTTCTGGTGGCCATGGCCTCCGCAGCGCGGATTTCAGAAATCCATGCAGGCGGACCTGCTACGTTTTGAGGTCAGGGAGGGGGTCTCCGCCTCGCTGGGGTTGGCTCCTGATTTTGCCGTAAGAACCAGGCAGCGGATGAAGCGGGACGTACGTTCTCTATCCCAGCTCTGGGTTCTGACTCAGGTGAGGTGGATCTCTCTCTGTGTCCAGTAAGAGCCTTGAGGGTGTACACGCAGCGTACCCACAGGCTGAGGGATGGCAGGCGTCGTCTGTTCTTGCCTCACTCACCCAGGAGCACCAAGGAACTAGACAAGCGAGCGTTGGGGGTGTATCTAAGATCAGCGGTAATTGATGCGTACAAGGCCGCTGATCTGCCTCCGCCGTCGCGTTCCAATCCTCATGAGATCCGCGCAGTTTCAGCCACGATGGCGTATCACTGCAACATCGCGGTTTCGGATGTCATGGCAGGGTGTTTTTGGCGTTCATCAGAGGTCTTCGCCAACCATTACCTACGAGATGTCTCCACAGCTGATCTTGAAGGCATCTCTAGGCTGGGTCCACAGGTCTTCGCGCAGACGAAGGTGGTCCCCCCAACCAGACCAAGAAGGGATCATCCTTCTTAGACGCTTTTGAGACTTATTGTAAATAAACTTTTTCTCTTTACTAGCTCAGTTGTCTGTGTTGTTTTTTCTTTTAACTTCGATTCAACCCCCTTCCTGTGGGGTTTGAGGGGCGGTGTTTTGGTCAGAAGTTGAGTGGCAGGGTTGTCTCTTCGATCCGCTCAGCGGTAGAGATCGTATCTCCCGGGCTGTACCTTGTCCTCACCACAAGGTGGAGGACTTGTAGGTTAGCTTACACTCAAGGTTCGTCGCTGGTCTCGTCACTACCACGTTTATACAGACCCGCCTCCACGCGGTGGGATTCTAGGCATAGTAGGTCTAGTCAACAGATAGGTATTTAAATAATAGTACGTTTTTGAGTAAACGTAATTATTTATACTTACCTGTTGACTAGACCTACGCTCTAGGCCCTCCCGTCCTCCCCTCTTGGTCTGTCTTGCCTTTTTGGGACTTCGGAGAGTGAACTAGACAGGTAGTGACGTCACGAGACCACCGGGACTTACCGCCATTGGATAAGGGACTTTACGCACCCCTTCTCCACTGGTTCAAGGTCGGCTGTGTTAAGGTTGAAATAGCATACCTATTAGGAGGTAGGCATAGTAGGTCTAGTCAACAGGTAAGTATAAATAATTACGTTTACTCAAAAACGTACTATTATATTTGTATTGGCTAATTAATTAATGTTTACTTACATTTCAATGTATCCGACTATTGGGTATTGCGTATATCAACCTAACGACGAATAGCAATTCAGAATTCTGAAATATCGTTCGACAAAAATGTTTCTAGATTGCTATTCATGAACCAATGAACTAAAATGTTTGCAAAAGTAGATGTCGGGAATATTTTACGCGCGCATCGTTTAGAAATTAAAAATCATATTTGTAATATTGTCTGTCATATTATCATTATTTTGTGAATAAATGTCTTTCAGTAGTTTATATTTTTATTTTAAATGTTTAATGATTGTAAATTTTGGGAACAAAATACAAAAGTTCAACATTTCGACGATTGAGCAAGATTAAATGTAGGAGGTGAAATTAGTTCCCCACAAAACCCATAGAGTGTCTCACAGTGCTGTTTCGAGCAGCAATTATTAAGTAATCGCTGGATTAGTTTTCGTTGAAAATATTTATAATGCATCTGTCACAGTTGTTCTCACACTGTTTCATAGTCCGCCTCATAACTTGAAAATTAAAGGGGCAGTAGCACGTTTTTTGCAAATTTTATTTTCTCAAATTTCCTATTGATAATGATAGTTTATGTCATTTATATTTACTTTAGAGGGTAAAACATCTTATTACACAAACCAATTATCCGTAGTGGTAATAACGGTGTTGGGAATAGAGCAATAATTGCAAGGCGGCCATTTTATTGTGAACACATTTTTATTATTTCGAATTACAAAAACGATTCCCGTGGCTTTACGGAACCATGTACACATATTTTAACTTGATTTTCCGAAGAAAGAATGGCGTTTTACTATTGGTGACATTAAATTTGAAATACATTTCATCGACTTATTTGAGCGAAAAACCGTTCTACTGCCCCTTAAGAACCAACTTTATAAAATATAAAATAACTTAGGTAGAAACGAATGTATCTGTCTATATATGCGAGAAGTATGATAACATGACTGTCGTAAATAACTTCACTTCCTTTTTTTATCTTCCCTCGCAAGGCAAGATCTCGTAGAACTCTCCATCACTGTCTAGCCTTGCAGCATTTTCTCAACTTTTCTGTGCTGCTGCAGCATTGCGCTGCACGTGAACTTTATAGTGTGTTCTGCTACGCTAATACAGAGAAGTTAAGGGGATGCGACAAGGCTGAACTTAGCCAGTGATGGAAGATTATACGAGTAATAATTTGCGGTGTTACTTTTTCATTGTCTATACTTTATCATTAACAAAATAGATTCATTCAAGAATATTTGCTTCATTACCCTACGCAGGAAAAACTACAGGGTATTTTCAACAAATACAAATGTATTGATAGGACTGGCTTTGTATTTGAAAAGAAATGTATATGTAAAATGATGTTCATATTTTTCATGACATATTTGTATACGCACATAATGAATTGTCAGTTCTTGTACAATATAAATAATCTAAATATTATGCAATCTCATTAAAATCAGATCGAACGTAATACTCCCACCTCGCTGCGTTTCTAATGCAACGAGGTACGATTCGATCGATGTTATGTTCGATCTGATTTAAATGAGACTTGACGTAATGAAACATATTGAAACAAAAGTGTATTCAACAGTGTTATACGTGTAATATAATCTGGTAACGGCGGGTTTAACACGAAATGAAAAGTTTTATTATCATTAAACGTTTAACATGTATGTACGTCCAAAACTACTTTTTAGGAACTAAATGGTGTAATTCTAATGGGACAAACTATCGTATCAAACAAGAAGTAGAGGATTTTAGGTAAAATGTTTACTAGAAATAATTTATAAATAATTTATTTGTTTATTTTTAAATACACGATTTTTTAAATATAAAAATGACATCTTTACAATAATATTTCGACAAATTATTGTTACATGTTATCGTTATTAAAATAAAAAGGTTAGTGAAATTGAATTGCGTCTTTAAAAAGTTCTCCACAAAATGAGTTCTTTAGACCACAAGGACAGAATATGCATAGAAAATACTTGCAAGACATACAAGTATACATGCACGATATAGAAATAACCTTTTATAACCATGATTTCGCCTTCCTTACATCGTAAACACTTTTTAGACATGAACTCTACACATAAAATCAATTTACTTTCATCGCTAACCAACCGAACCACTTTGAGATTTTTGCAAATCCTTTTCAATGCTTTATAAAAGCCTGTACTGTATATATTTACAATATTGCTGCGTCATTATGACCGTTGCTTCTTTGGAGCTGTATTCAATTGCCATTAAAAGGACCGATCGACCTACATCCTGACCTCATAAGTCACGTGATACACTGCACGGCACGAATTTCACGTGCCACCCGCCCGAAGAATACACTTGGTGAATTGAAGTGCTGTATGTTTAAAGTAAACAGTCACCGGGGAAGGCAAATTGAGGCTTACATTTACATTGAATTTTCACAGTGATGTCTATTGCAAAAATATAGGTCAAGGGGTAACATGTAGGCCAAGTACATTTTAAGCTTTGCCTTAGAATTCGTGAAATAAAGAGACGAGTTTTCGGTGGCTTTCGGTTATGAATGTGGACTGAATAACAGTACGAATTATCTCTGACCCAAAACACGAAGTAGCTTAGATTTTAGATTGTCCATTGATTTCTTTATATTAAAATAATTTTTGTTTACAGAATGTATTCATTAGATAATTCATTTGTACATTTATTAATTTGCATAGTATGTAATTGTTTGAATCTAGACTAGTGCCTTATAGATATTTTTCTCTGAAAGATTCCTACTTGTAGCTAGTGTTCACTAGTACAACTTCCCAATGCAAGGCCTAACTCTTGCCAGTCTCCATTACTGGCAGATTTAGGCCTTGCAGTATTTCCTTAAAATATCTGTGTTTAGAAATCCAGGCCCGCTATGCATTTCTGGTGCAGCGATTCGCTATCTTTCTAGGCACAACAAAGCGAGGGAAATACCGCAAGAGTTAAATCAGCCAGTAATGCAGACTGGCAAGAGTTAGGCCTTGCGTTTGGAAGTTGTAGCTGGTAAGGCTGTGCAATACTATCGCAATACCAATATATTGCAATGCAGATTTCATATCGCAATATATCGCACCAACACGTTTTAGTGAAATGAATACATATATCCCGTTTAAGGCACAGTTACAAGCTTAACTTGTTACACAATTCATTTGGGGTGCAATAATATGTGTTGAACTGTATTACAAAAGTTTATGTTTTCTAATTAATATGAAATGACTTTGGAAAGAAAGGTTGATAAAACATCACCAGGTCATGTAATATGCAAATGCATCCGACGCGTCCGAGCCGAGAACCATGCTCTTACCAATTGGCGTGATATCTTTAATCATCCTGGCAAACATTTTATCTCCTGGGGTTACTTTTTGTTTGTTCAGGGCCACGTAGTCCAATCAGAGATCAGTGCTCTGTTCCATAACAGCGAGCGCTAAATAATCGCTCATTGAGCGCTACATTAATTCTCTCTTGAACGCGATTGCTCAATGTAGCGCTCCGTAGCAAAGCGAGCAAACTTCGTAGAATCGCACCGTGTCGTTCAGGAGAGATTTCGCTACATTGAGCGCTACATTAGTGCTACATTGAGCGATCAATGAGCGCTCGCCGTTATGGAACGGAGCCCTGATATTCTAAGCGTGAAACTGCATCCAAGAAGTTTGTTCACCTACTTCTAGAATGATTATTACATATGTTTTAATATATTAAATTTCATAGAATGATTATTTCATATGTTTGTAAATAGTATTGTTGCGGAACTCGCGACATATTGTGACGTCCAAACCAAATAAACTACATAGCCAGGAACGTGAAAGTAGGTGAAAAAGCTTTTGGGGTGCAGCTTAAAGTTCTTTTTAACAAAATGGATTAAAATCATAATTAAAGGCAAAAGGTAAAGCATGAAATTCCCAGTTTATTTGGGTGTAGAGTACAGTAGCAGAGTCTACACAAATCTACATTTGATGTCCGCGGGGTTCAGCTCGTCAACCTTTCTGCACAGCTCGGCGTCAACCCGGTTGTTTCTGTTAGCTTGATTACTGCAGTAGTCATTAAAACGCTGCAAACAAATTATATGTTGTTATAGGATTGCATCAGATTACACTGTCGGCCAAAAGAAACGCCTACTTGATTTTCCTTCAAATGAAAGATGAAGTTATTTCTGATATATAATTAATGGTGGTTTCCAAGTTATGCTGAAACAATAATTAATATGAAAGTCCATTGAAATCGTGGAAAAACTGTGATTCAATTAAAAAATCATGCATGAAAACCACGCCCAATTTCCTGTTGATTCACTGGCGCACTGTAACCACGTATACACCAACACACCTATAGCGGTCCTCAGCACTTTAATGCGTGCCTGTATTGTTGCTCGTGGTTGTATGAAATTCTGTTTCAAATGTTTTTCTGATCAAGCTGAAAACTGAACAATTCTATTGTCTCATTTCAACAATCGCCATTAGTTTTTGACATGACAACTTCTGAAATTTTAATTTTCGGTTTCTTTTGGCCGACAGATTAGCTAAGGAAGGTAACAGTTTATGTGCTGAATGATCATATATTAAGGTAAAACTAAACTCACGGGCAAAAGAAAGTATATCTTCTTTTCAACAGAGTAAAACACAAAATATTTCTGCCGGATAAACTCGGTTTTGAATGTTTGTGATGAGGATATATCTCGTTAAGAGATATACACAATTTCATTCATTAGAGTATGATACTTAATAGTTTATATCTGTTCAAACACACATGGGGTGCTTAAATAGCTATTTCAAAAGGTATTTTGGGAAATTATTCTGGGTATTTAAGGTAAAATGTTATGAAATATGGAAATTATGTTAGTTCAAGATGGTATCGACATAATGTACTTCCTTTGACTTTAAATCAATGACGCATCGTTGCTGTAGGAAGTCAAAAAACAAGCCTGAAAGCCCTATTTCACTCCCCTATCTCGCCTGGTTAAGGAGATTCTATAACGACGATTTTTAAAAAGCCGCGTTTTTCAGAATTATGAACAGATAATGTTTCAAAATTTACAGACAAACTTAGTTTGCTTTTAGAGACATGGTGTAACTACGTTTCAATCTTGTTCATCACTCGTTGATTAAAACATCTTGCGTTGTTGTACCTATACTTTCTTTTGCCCGTGAGTTTAATAATGCGAAAACTTACTGTGTATTGAAAGGTCAAAAAGTCGGCATTGGAAAATCCTGAAAAATAAATATTTATAATAAAAGTAGGTAGGCCATTTTGAAGATAGGTTTATTTTAGGTAACTCTGTTGGTAGGTAGATACGAAAATGTCAGATAGATTACCTATATTTGGATATTTTTGGCCGAGTGGTTAAGCAATTTTGACATTAGGTTCCTGACTGTTTGGGTACGGGTTCGAATCCCGAATATATTATTGGAAATAGTTATAGATCAAAAGTAAGAATGACAAATTTCTTCACTATAAAATGCCAAGTGTTTCTCATTCATACTGAAGATATATATGTCACTAGACTCACTAGCATTGTAAATTAACCACTGGCACCATAAAATAATGATAACTGCAACAACACGTATTACCTTCGTTATTACCCTGCAAATTCAGTATTATATTTAGTACCAACTGCAGTACAAATTGAAAATCATGCAATACCAGATTATGTTTTCATCTCACATTTATTGTTATTGACTCTCAACTTCTTTAACGTTGATTTCAGCAAAGTAATGAATACTAGGTCAATCAATGTATAAGTATATATGCTCGAATATGTTCTAAGTGTACAACAGTGCCTTTAAGACTTCAACTATTCTACTCACTGATTGGCCCGGCTCCATTGAAGTCAGAATCGGTGATGACACCATCCTTATTCTGGTCAAAGCTGTCAAACGTAAAGTGACCGTACTGTGATGACCAGCCGTATCTGCATGTCCAATGTATCACAGATTCGCTTCTCTTTTGTGTGCATACATCGCCTGGTGGATAATTTATACCTTAATTAGTGCGTTAAAGGGGCAGTAGGACGTTTTTCGCTGAAATAAGTTGATGAAATGTATTTGAAAAATAATTTTACCAATAGCAAAACACCCTTCTCTCTTCGGAAAATCAAATTAAAAATGAGTGTACATGTCTCAGTAAAGCCATGGGAATCGTTTTTGTCATTTTAAATAATAAAATGTGTTCACAATAAAATGGCCGCCATGCAATTATTGCTTTTATATGCAACACCCAACTACCACTGCGGATAATTGGCTTGTCTAATCAGATGTTTTACCCTCTAAAGTAAATATGAATGGCATAAACTATAATTTTAAATGGTAAATTTGAAAAAATAAAATTTCCAAAAAAAGGTGCTACTGCCCCTTTGAATAGTCCAGATGTTGTCAGTAGTCGAATTGAAATGACCATTGTACAAGTACAATAATCGAAAGTCACTCATTTCAAATTTCAAAATTTACCATGGGTATGAAGACGTTGGTTGAGAAAATGAGAGCGGTGCGATTATTTTTTCTGGAGATATTGCCCTTCTTCTGTTTTGTACTTTATTCATGGCAACAAAGAGAACAGAGTTTCTTAGAAACGTTTTAAAAGATAGGATATAAATGTTGTGTGACTTGTAATGTAGGCTATCAATACCTCATCCTCGGGGTTACTCGGGGTTGTATATACGTTCCGTTACTCTTCACTTTTTCAGAGTAATGGAGCATATATAAAACCCTTGGTAACCGAGGATGTCAATACCTTGATGAAGTTAATTTTTATTGAATTATTTCCCTTGTCTCATATTTGTATTCTGTTTTAAATAAAACCAATATGGCGGAGGTTAATAACTACGTATACTTGTTGTTTCTATTGTTATTGATTTTGAGATGGATAAAGTCTTACGACTTTTTTCTAGTGACCTCTTTTCGCTCAACAACTTCAATGTTGATAAGAACACTCACCATCTCGATCGAACAGTACGAGGTCGTAACTGACGTCGTTACTGTCAACAAAACCGTCACTATTTACGTCGTTGTCCAACAAAGATGCGCAGAACTTGCCGACAAGTGACTCTGGCGGGTTACAGTCGTTGAAGAGGTTGAACAGGCTAAATAGAGAAAAACAGAGTATTTGAATGTTTGTTTGGAATAAGAACATTTGTTTTATAAAAGATTGAGCAGATTATTTCACATAAGAGATACAGTTTATGGCGATAAGCATACATAAAGGCACATGCAAGGGTACAATTATAGAAATCGAATAAATAATTTGTCATTACAAAATACAAAAATATCACATTATTAAGTTTAAATTGTGGGATTTTTTAAATGTTATACTGTGTTAAATATATTCATAAGTATATGGTATACATGTTCTAATCAGCCATTACATAAGGAAATGATAAATATTTCTTGGGAATAGAATTCGCTCTCCATGTATATGTTGAGCTTGACATATTATTTTAATTTTTGTCCGATGATTAATATTACTATATTTAATATTTTTACAAATTAATGGTTTATAAAAAGTCATTTTATTGATGAATATTTATAAGGTGTATAATTATGTCTTTGTTCAATAAAATGTTGAATAAATAATGAAATCTGCTATTGCAGGTGATTGACAAATATTGCACCTTCTAATTTCAAGGTCAATGTCATGTCGACTTCAATGCGTACATGTGAGGTATATTTCGTTGAATTGGTAAGTACAAATTTATCGTTTTATGTATATATGATATAAATCTTCAGCTTTTTAAAAAAGAGATATCTTTCAGGATACCTTTTAAAAAACAAAATGGCGGAGTTTTCTTCGTTTCCAACTTTGTGTAAACTATAGATTGAGACATTTACACGATTAGGGAATAGAGAAATTAATTCACCTTTATCAATCTCTCACATATTTGGTCCAAATAGCATATTCTTTCACTTTCTGCATCTTGGATAAGTGCATTTTTGGACAATGCTGTTGTGGTTCCCAAAGGATGTGACTTTTAGCGGCTACTAAATATGAAGGAAACTTAAATAGTTTCCCAGACCACTATTTTTTCAGAATTTCAAATGGATCTTCTCTACATTTTTTAGGATTTCATTAACCCATGTTTTACAAAAGTGAAGCAAAATCGACGAAATAATAACACATTCTTATATTAAAGGTATATTAAAATTTCGAGATATTTTCAAAAGACAAAATAAAGCTTTAGATGCTCTTCCTGAAAGTGTAAGGAAATAAAGCTTGATCGAATTTTCTATTTCTGGTAAATGTCATGCCAAGATGGGTCATCAAACATTTCAACCAATGTATTTCAATAAAAATGAATTTAGCTTAGAGATTTGTGCAATTCCACTCCCAAGTAGAAGTATTTAAACATAAAATGTTTACTTCTAAATGACCCACTTCACGGTTCGTTCTTGAAACGCCAAAATTTGGATAAAATGAGTGCTTTTGCCCAAAAGTTTTGTTGGCGTACCAGGAAATGTTTTATGGGAGATAATTAGCAAAAAAAACCCATTTGGATCAACACATGGACATGCGTAATCCCGGGCCGTGTTCAAGAGAGGTTTCAAAGTAATCGCTCAATTATCGATTACTATTAAACCTCTCTTGAACGCGATTGCTCAATGTAGCGCAAAGCGAGCGAACTTTGCGGTTTTGCACCGTGTCGTTCAGGAGAGAATGAGCGCTACATTGAGCAATCCATGAGCGATTATAAGTGCTCGCTGTTAAAGGTACATCCATTGTGTTGTTGGGGGTCACATTTTGGAAACGTTATAAATAGTGTTACTTTATCGAGAAGTACCGACTGTTACCGAACACTACCATTTTGATTATAGTTGACTTAGCATATTGACGATATGATGGTAAAAGTAGTGATTTCTGATCGAAAACCGGACAATGCACAGCTTGTGGCGCGCGTCAATGAGTCAAACGTAATTTTGGAATCTTATTTATAACAGACAAAAAGACCAATTTGAGTTGATAATGTTTAGTAGGTCACATAACTACTGTGTATGTTAATGGGACGTGCAGTTTCGGTTTCTACACATGCATAATGATGTTCCTCGATTTTAATTGGAAACTAGTAGTTATGATATATTTGGCGATTGGGGATAAATATGCAAGCTGAGTGAATGTATTTGTACTGTAGACAGTACATGTGGTGATTTGGAACGTATTAAAGCCAAATAAAATTTTATGAAACACAATGAATGTACCTTTAAGGAACGGAGCCCAGGTTATTAAAACAGCGACCAACTCTGCAAACATATTTTCCTCATAACTACTTGCATTTAAAGTTTATTCACGATAAGAAAAATAAACAATTGTGTTTGCAATTAAAATGTTACAAATGAAAGTGAATCTTCAGTTTTATATGATAAGATGTACTTTAATTACTGAGCCACAATTTCAATAGAATAGGTAGGGCCCCAACCTGAATAAATTTGAAAACAGTGTAACATTACCAATTTTCTATTATTGCAGTCCCATGTGACATAACTGCACTAAAGAACAGGAATATATACCCGAAAAGCTCAACCTTGATGCTCTTTTAACCATGTGTGGTGCTGTTGGTGGTACCAACGGATTTTATGAAAAATGTATAGAATTATGGAAATTCAGGTGCTTGTAGGGGTGTAACACTACATCGAACTATCGATGCATCGCAATAGTTGGCTTGGCAATAGTACTATAGTTTATACAAAAACTCTATTGCTATTGCAATAGTAAGGTTAACTATTGATACTATATTAAATTTTCCTTAATTATGAATGATTTACACAAGCCTCACTGCATTTAATTCAAGATTTTTGATTTTAGAATGTCAAAAAGGAAGAACTAGAGATAGGAAATAGACAATGACGAAAAGTCTTTTCATTTATGATTTCTTTACTGATTTTGGTTCCGTAGTCCTTACATTAATTAAACATTTATACTAAAACCTATAAGAAATCTAGCTGATTATTGCGTATTTGTACAAAAACCCTATCGCAATAGTTATTGCAATAGTGAGTTACAATAGTCTATCGCTATCGCAATAGTAAGTGGCAATAGACTATCGCAATCGTAATAGTCTCTTTGGGTCAATAGCCACCCCTAGGTGCTGGATAAGCAAATAGGGCTTCGCGATCTGCATAGAGTAATGTGAAACATGAAATACGTAAGTTCATAACAATATCCAACTGCAAGACAAAACTCGCGCCAGTCGCCATCACTGGCTAATTTAAGCCTTGCTGCATTTCGTTACTATTTCTGTATTAGCTTGTCAGCATGCATTATGAGGTTCAGGATACGCTCGACTGCACAGCCTGACGTGAGTTATGACCGGGACAGTTGATCAAAATCGAGGAGGTTAAAAAGTGTTCAGACATCATTAATTACGGGCTGTGTTCAAGAGAGGTTTCAAAGTAATCGCTCAATTAGCGATTTCTTTTAAACCTCTCTTGAACGCGATTGCTTAATGTAGCGCTAGCGAACTTTGCGATTTTGCACCTTGTCGTTCAGGAGAGAATGAGCGGTACTTGAGCGCTATTTGAGCGCTACTTGAGCGCTACTTGAGCGCTACATTGAACGGAGCCCAGGTGTTTATTGTGGAACGCAATAATGCACTAGCATCAGCAGCTGCAGGTTGACTTCACCATGTATACTAAAGAAGAGAAAAGAGCACGTGTCGTTGCTATGGTGACACTACTCCTTATATCACACAGATTTTGTGTTGGTTACATATTCATATGCAATGTTGAATCCTTTTCTTAAATGAAAAAATTTATTACGTGTAGTTTGATTCATTGAGGATACTAAACGACCTTTCATTTAATAATGTTTTATCAAACAAGTTTATTTATTATTTTATTAAAACGAGCGAAAGCGAGTTTGCAATTGATACCAACTCATTCACGAGTTTAACATAAATGGTATTATATGGAAGGCAGTTTAGTATTCTGTTTATTACTTGCCCAAATCAAGTTAAATTGCCGACAGAGCACTTACTAAGACTTCCGCGAGTCACATACCATTGTGATTGCGGTACGACCATTGTGACGTCACAACTATACAATATTGTGACGACATACTTGCAGTGGTATTACACTAGTTTAATATTGCCGTTTGAATAATACACTGCAGTATCTTCCACGAGCGAGTTATAAAAGAGTATAGCACAACCTTGCCAAAAACGAATACATTAGCAATTTTAAGTTAAAAGTTTTCCCGAATTATATGAACAACATTTTCAGGAGGATTTCACATGCACCATTCGATATATATATTTTTTTAAATGTGCAACCATTTCAATTTTGTATTGGGAAGGGCACACATCATTTGATCAAGACCGAATTCACCTGCTGGAAATAGCTAGTGATATCTGACTTTTGGTAATAGGAAGCTTCTATCGGGCCATATATTGTGGAAAACAAATTCAACAAGGCATTGTTAATCAGCGTAATGATAAATCGTTGATTACTTTGTAGACATGTTATCAACATAAACTTCACTTACTACAAAATAGTAAAAATAAAGAGTTTCTTGTCATTTCACTTTATGCAAAAAAATGACGGATATACCCGGATAGAACTCTCCCTTTAAGTTGTGAGTAAGCTGCATGCTTATAGTCGGAACAAGGTTTGAATTTAGACATTTTAGGACTACTTGACTAGTTCTCTAGCTAGGCTGCGCTGCGCCACATTCATTGGCTCGGTGGAGCAACAGTAATATCCTTAGAACATTTCAACGTGGCTGTGTTAACGCATATGCGGCAAGATTTATATCAATTGTTCACCATTCATGGGTCAGTCGAACTACTTCGGCCCATATGTTAAATGTTTACCGCATGCAGTCAATTCTGGCGTCATTCGTGTTTGTGTATCTGCTACTACAATACCCTGATTCCATGAGGCCTAGAACTGTCGTTTTGCTGTTGGCTGGTTACTTATCACTAAATATAAGATTCCTTCAGCCAATGAAATGTCGTGATTTGAATTTTGATGATCGCTCATCCGGTTACTGCCGATATTGCTCGATTTTAAGCTCTTTCAATGGTTGGTTATTTATAGCCATACGGCAGTTATAGGGCTCGAGGATCAGGGTATTGTAGTTGGTCAGCTGATTGGATAGCGCAGTAGTCGCGCGTTCGGCTTCGGATCAAGAGGTCTGGGGTTTGAATCCAAAAAGGGGCTAGATAACTTTTTCTTCTGTAGAGAAAGATTTGGGTGCAAAGTAATCCTGATTTTCAGCGCAATAGCATCCATGGTTCACTAGTTCCAGTCGATGCTCGCAGGCTTCATCGCAATGCATAGCCACACTAGTGTTGCGGCTTTAACCCTCCAATAATACTCTCAGCTGTGATATAAGTGAAATATTTTAAAAAAATGTTTTTTAGTCTCAAAACACTTCACTTTTCTCTTCTACAGTCATAAATGGGTTCCTTCCGGTCACGTTGACCAATCAAATATCATGATTTAGATGTGTTTTGCAGTTAAATCCTGAATTATTACAATAAATGGGTGAAGCAGAATGACGAGGGGTTTTACGTTGATAATAGCTGAGAGCAAAACTGCATTTTATAACAAAAGCATGGTATTTGTAGCTGTCTTTTTTCTAAATTAGACTGTCGTGTTTTCAATAAAATAAGTTTATTTAAGTAAATTTGAAATCATCGCCACGTCTAGTTACGTCATTGATCCCTTACAACAGTTCTTTATTGGGAAAAAGATGGGTGACGCTTTTGATCTCGTTTAAACATATTCATTTCTTTAAAGAATTGGATTGGTAAACAAGTTGCAATATCTCATATGAAAACCGGACCAGCGCTTTTGATGTCGCTCCAAACATGCTTGAAGCTCTCATGAGGCAACCATGGCTCCGTTCAATAACAGCGAGCGCTTATAATAGCTCATTGATCGCTCAATGTAGCGCTCAAGTAGCGCTCGTTCTCTCTTGAACGACACGGTGCAAATTCCTCGAAGTTTGCTCGCCTTGCTAAGTACTGCTACATTGAGCAATCGCGTTCATGAGAGGTTTAAAAGTAATCGCTCATTGAGCGATTACTTTGAAACATCTCTTGAACATGGCCCAGGATCTCTGAAGTTCATTGTTTACTGTTGCACAGTAGCGCAGATATTGTTATTTATCAACTGTTTTATTCGGTCTTTATTCGTTTATGCAATTGTTTCTGGGGAGATTGTTATAGTTCTAAATATCACATATTTTTTTTAACAAGTTCACAAAACTTTAAATTATTGACAAGTTTTGTTTAATAGTCATTTCATTCAGCGTACCCATTTGGTTTGCAATATAATATTTCACATTTTGTTACGATAACAGAAAATTTAATTTTTGAAAATGTTATCCCCTTGGTATATTTCATCAAACAGTCCAAGGCAATGCATCGCAAACTTGAGAATCACATTTCATCTTCAAGTTATTTTAAAAAGATATGTGTTGATGCTATGGATGTATCGTAACTGACGTCCAGACCAAATAAATAACACATTCCACCTGATGAAGGAGTGAGTATGTACTCCGAAACGTCGTGTATTTTCAAATAAAAGAAGTTGTTATCAAGAAAATCTTCCTGTTAGCAAACAAATAACACTGGCTCAAATACTAATGTGAATGAAGATGAAACAACTTTTGGGATGTAGCTAAATGTTCCTTTTTAACAATATTTGGAATAAAAGCATAATAAACGACATAAGACAAAGTATGTAATTCCCAATTTATCTTGGATGTAGAGTACAGTAGCAGTCTACACAAATCTACATTTGACGTCCGCGGGGTTCAGCTCGTCAACCTTTCTGCACAGCTCGGCGTCAACCCGGTTGTTTCTGTTAGCTGGATTACCGCAATACTGGTCCTTGAAGCGCTGCAAACAAACCATACATTATTACATTTTGATATGTGCTCTCTGAATTGTGTTCCCTGGTCATGTGACCCCCCTAAGCCAATCGGATGAGGGCATTAGTTTGGCGTGACGCTTCCGGTGGCGACTAAACGTTGTGTCTGTGATATCCCTCAGCCAATCAAATGAGAAATATATTGGAATGAAAACGCTTAATTGTATTGCCTAATATTTAATTATCTTATTCCTCATGGTTAATTGTTATAGTCTATTGCTTGTAACCCAAATTGAGAAGTTGAACTGAATAAAGTTTCTTCTTGAAAGTAAAAAATCTTTTGAAACTTACTGTGTATTGCACCATCAAGAAGTCAGCAGTGGTAAATCCTGAAAAAACAAATTCAACGATAAAAATTTGTGCTTTCCATTTTTAGAGTCATATCATGTTCAAAGGTTTATACACGTTTATACACATTATGATGGTTTATGTCATTTATATTTACTTTAGAGGGTAAAACATCTTATCGCACAAACCTATTATCCGTAGTGGTAATAACGATGTTGCTTATAAAGCAAAATTTGCAAGGCGATCATTTTATTGTGAACACATTTTATTATTTCGAATTACAAAAACGAGTCCCATGGCTTCACCGAACCATATACACTCCAATTTAACTTTTCCGAAGAGAGAAGGGTGTTTTACTATTGGGAACATTATTTTTCATATACACTATTTTTTATTTGAGCGAAAAAAACGTGCTACTGTCCCTTTAAGACTTGAAATACTCACTTATAGTACGGCCAATGAAATCAGTATCATTGACAACACCATCGTTATTCATGTCAATGAATTCAAACATAAAGTGAGCGTACTGCGAAGACCAGCCGTATCTGCATGTCCAGCGTTGTACAACTTCGTGTCGCTGACTCTCGCATACGTTGTCTGTAGATTAAATCACCGTTTGATGAATAATGTCTATTTCAGATATAAACAATTAATATAAACACATTATCATTTAATCATTTCTAGAGATCTGGGCCTAGATTTTCGAAGCACGCTTAGCACGAAGGCAGTCGTAAGTACCATACAATAACATTGGCTTACGACTTTCTTAGGGCTAAGAGAGCTTCGAAAATCTAGGTCCAGGACCTTTATATATCGAAGCTCGCTTAGCACTAAGATAGTCGTAAGTGCCATACATCAACGTTGACAAACGACATCTTAGCACTAAGGGAGCTTCGAAAATCTACCTCCAGGACCGTTTAAAACGTTCATATTGTATACCGATAACATGTCAAATTATACTTACTGCAATTT
The DNA here is from genome assembly GCA_936450465.1 of Gibbula magus. Lineage (NCBI taxonomy): Eukaryota > Metazoa > Mollusca > Gastropoda > Trochida > Trochidae > Gibbula > Gibbula magus. The sequence continues at coordinate 43,669,868 of OW388295.1, forward strand.
CATAAGCAGTCAATTGTCCTGTCTACGTCTAGACGTTCCTTACGTTCATGAACATTAATTGAAGTTAACACCATTTACCAAAATCAAATAGTCATGACCTTTTTCTTTGACAAAATTGTTAACAACATGATTTTATTAGCCAAACGCAGTATCTTTATCGTGAATATCAAAGGTTTGGAACAACATTGTATACAAATTTTTAAAAAAATGTTTTCGACATTGAGAAACATATTGCTCGAAAAAATCTCAACATAAACTCTTTTGAGAGGAACAGGGAGATGATTCATATAAGGATGTCATCAAACGTTATTGAACTAAATATTTATCGATGGGGTGACCTATGATCGATACATCCCTTTTCCATGTACTGTTTATTCCACTGCGATTTTTAACGAAAATGCCAATTCTATAATGCACGATGTTCCCTGTCAATTGTTCCTATATATTGTACAATATATTATATTGTATCCAAATGAAGTGAAAAAAATATTGAAAACAATTAAAAGCTGTTGATATTCCCGTCACAACGTAAACGTTGACGTGGCCAACATAACACTCGTACCTCATTCGTCGAGTATTTTTCCTCAGGGTTTATGTCAGGTCATCATGTGACCTTTCACCTCTAATGAATTCAGCCAATCAGAGGCCTTCTTAGATAGGCATTGAATATGGAGTTTCGTATGTCAACTCAAATCTGTTTACTCTCGTCGCTGATTGGTTGGAGTAAACGTCACCTGACATGACGCAGTTCTCAGATCAGAAAGGCAGCGAGGTACGAGAATTTGGCCTACGTTCGATCAGATTTGAATAACATTGTTGTCAATATCTTCCCAAATCCAATGGTCGAGACAGTTTTATTTTACAAACTATCATAACAAGCAGTGGGTAATCAGGTCCATTCGTAAGTCGGTATTTATGGCAATTATAATTAAACGCTCATTACTCTTTCTATTAACGAGTCAAATGTCAGTTGCTAACTTTTAATTTAATGAACTTTTAAGTACATGCATTAAAGAGCCATTGAGTATGTCGTTGTCATATTAAACATTGTTAATTGTGTTTTTTTATCGAGAAGTACCGACCATTGCTGAACATTATCAATTTAATGTTAGTTCATTCATTATAGTGACGATATAAAGGAGAAAATCGTGGTTTATGATCGAAAACCAGACAATGACGTGCAATTGGTCAAACGTAATTTTGGAAATTTAACTAAACCAGAAAAAGACATATATGGGGTAGTAAAGTTTAATAGATCATATAAATGCTGTGCATATATATGGCGTGTAATTTAGGTTTCTATACATGTAAAACGCTCTATTTTCATTGGAAACAAGAAATTATTTATTTGGCGATAGGGCGTGAATAAGATAAGTTGAATTATCAGCACACATGGTATTTCGGCACGTATGAAAGGCAATTTTGGCAAATTAAAGATTATGAAAAATACGTTGTCAACAATGATAACAACTCTCACCATCCGTATCAGCCATTATCCTGTCGTAGCTCATGTCCCCATTGTCAATAATGCCGTCGCCATTTACGTCATTTTCCAACACAGCTGCGCAGAATTTGCCAACCAGCGTCTCCGGTGGGTTGCAGTTGTTGAAAATGTCGTACAGGCTTGTGGGAGAATAAACTTTATAGTTTTGATTTTTCAATCATATACAAGTATGATAAATCAAGATAATTCTGTGTGTTATGACCTTTATGAAATGGTGTTATTTTTTTATTTTTTATTTCACCACCTTTGGAAGAATCATATACAAAACATTGCAAAACATTCTTAAAAGTCATGTCATATTTCTCGTTTGTTTATTTGTTATAGAATGCAAATCTACATAAATCAATGTACTTGCGTAGGCTCGATAGATCGATGTCACGACCAACTGATTTAAGGATCTATTGAGCATGTTGACAAACATACCACTTATCCTATGTGTACATGTTCTGCGCAATCTGGTATTAATCACAATCTGCAGATTGTTCGAACAATCTAGGTATGTTCCATCATTTTTAGATTCTTTACACAATCTGCAGATTGTTTGAACAATCTAGGTATATTCCATCATTTTTAGATTCTTGACACAATCTGCAGATTGTTCGAACAATCTAAGTATGTTCCAGCATTTTTAGATTCTTTACAAAATCTGCAGATTGTTCGAACAATCTAGGTATGTTCCATCATTTTTAGATTCTTTACACAATCTGCAGATTGTTCGAACAATCTAAGTATGTTCCAGCATTTTTAGATTCTTGACACAATCTGCAGATTGTTCGAACAATCTAAGTATGTTCCAGCATTTTTAGATTCTTTACAAAATCTGCAGATTGTTCGAACAATCTATGTATGCTCCATCATTTTTAGATTCTTGACAAAATCTGCAGATTGTTCGAACAATCTAAGTATGTTCCATCATTTTTAGATTCTTTACACAATCTGCAGATTGTGAGACCCAAACAATCTAGGAATGATCATATCGAGGAATTGGTTGTAGTTAATTTCGAACTTCGAGGTAGAGATTGCGGTAGGTGTCAAGATTGTAACAGGATTTCGTATCACATAGATATTTGTTTTACGGTGTAGATCGATATATATCACAGTTCTTGAAAGAAAATGTACTCTTTGTAATTTAAATGATCTTGGGGGCGAATTTCATTATTTATTTGTATGTCATATAATACAATCAGAAAGAGAAAACTATATTCACAAATATTATTATAATAGGCCAAATATGTACAAAATGAATATTTTATTTAATTTTTATAAGCTAGAAACTAAAAGAAAACTCTAAAAAAATTGTAAAATCATTATGTCTTTGTTCAAGAAATAAGTTTAATGATCCTCATATGTACCTTTACTGAAAACACCGCCTGTACATACCTATTATATTGTATATAAGTTCTATGTACCTCTTATGCTGCTGTTTGCGAGTTTTGAATTAAGTGCAATTCAGTTTACACGCACGTGGATTCTGTTAGGATGACATGATCATAGTCCCACAAATAAAAACATTGGAATGTTGAAAATTCGATCCATCTGGTTTATTACATCATGCATGTGATTCGTCAGCGTGCAACAAGGCTTTAAAGGGGCAGTAGCACGTTTTTTGCGAATTTTATTTTTTCCCATTTATAATTATAGCTTATGTCATTTATATTTACTTTAGAGGGTAAATCATTTTATTACACAAACCAATTAGTCGTAGTGGCAATAACGGTGTTGCGTATAAAGCAATAATTGCATGGCGGCCATTTTATTGTGAACACATTTTATTATTTTGAATGACAAAAACGATTCCCATGGCTTTGCGGAACCATGTACACTCATTTTTAACTTGATTTTCCGAAGAGAGAAAGGTGTTTTACTATTGGTAACATTAGTTTTGAAATACATTTCATCGACTTATTTCAGCGAAAAAACGTGCTACTGCCCCTTTAAAGCCTTGTTGCACGCTGACGAATCACATGGAACTAGAACATCAATGACTTTTTTTAAGAGACGTTGTAAAAAAATAAACAACACATTTCCACATATAGAAATGTAAAAGAACGTCAGCACAATTTTTGGATTTAGCTTAATGTGTTATTAAAACAAAAACAAAAATAGAAGATCATTTAAGTAACTCCCAGTTTATTATGGATGTAGAGTACAGTAGCAGAGTCTACACAAATCTACATTTGATGTCCGCGGGGTTCAGCTCGTCAACCTTTCTACACAGCTCGGCGTCAACCCGGTTGTTTCTGTTGGTTGGAATACTGCAATACTGGTCCTTGAAGCGCTGCAAACAAATCATAAGTTTTTTTATTATTGTCATATATATGCTCTTTTAATTGCCGTAGGAACATCACATTACCATTGGATGCAGCGTCGTGTTCCCAAGGGCTCTAGATGTCACTCCCGTGGAAGTCAACTAAATTTTCTCATGTGATTTGTAATTGACACATATTACTTCCCCTGGTCATGTGACCCTCCTAAGCCAATCAGATGAGGGAACTTGACTGAGATCTACGTCTTTGTGACAACCGCCGGCGGTGACTTAACGTTACGTAGTTCGGTCATGTGATCTTACTTAGCAAATCAAATGATAACAAATATAATTGTCTTATTTCGTGAAGCAATTTGATATGAAAGCTGTATTTTTTATGTTGTGTTAATTATATCTACAATTAAACAAACAAGTCCTCGAATTCCCGTGGCTAAATGTTGCTTTCTTTACATTTATGTTTTTAATATATAATGTGTCTATATCTATATACATCTCTATCTACAAGCTGTTTAGATATGACTTGGATCGTCTTTGTTAAAAGTACTAAATATCATTTTCTTTATGGAATTTTTAATAATCCCATTGTAGGATCCATACTGGAAACTTACTGTGTATTGCATGTTCAAAAAGTCGGCAGTGCTCAATCCTGAAAACAAAGAAAAATGTTTTTATGATAAAAAAAATGTAATATTCATTTTGGTAGGTACATTTGAGGTCATATTATATGCAAAAGTAACCAATCAGACACGACAATTAAACATTGTCTTTACTTCCGGTTGTTGGACTTATCTTGTTTGACTTAGTGTTTCTAAAAATCCGTGTTGGCGATAGGTGCCTGACTCAGAGGGTGTGGTTTCGAATCCTACAAATCCCTCAAAAACTACCAACAAATTAATAATTCAAATTGTTTGATCCCAAACATAACAATGTCTTATTTGTTTACCTTTCAAATGGCATGTCTTTCGAATTCGTTGTTGGATGTCAAAAAGCAATCACACATATCAACAACACTGTCAGTAAAACGTCAAGAACAAATCCAATACCGTACTCAAAATAACAGGTTTGAAGTAAAACCTTTCAAAATGTAAATCTTTTTCAATGGAATCGTTTTGTTTAAAAGCACGATTGACCATTAAAACATTATTTAAATATTATTGCAACCACCAACCAATTTTTGGTAAAAACGTGTCCATATTTCCTCATAGAATTATTTTGTAAATCAAATTTCATGAATAGTCAGACTGTCACCGATCGCCGCAATTAAAACGCAACGTCATAGGGAAAAACATAACGTCACATTTCAGTGTTCATGACGTCACGTAAACATGAGAAAATAATATGTTGAACCCCCTAACAGCATTACCCTCGACGCTAATATTATGAGTGCTGTGATACGCACCGCCTTGGGATTGCCCTCGAAGGTAGTAAAAGGTAAAGTCCCTTGATATGAACCCCTTAGGTTTGCAATCGAAGGTAACAAATGGTGAAAGTCATATTATATGAAAGCTCATACAATTACCCTCGAAGGTAATAAATGGTTAACATGATAATGATACAAACCCCCATTACGATTTTCCTCAAAGGTAATAAGTAATGACAGCCCCATGTTTCAAGCTCAAAGAATTGCGATCGAAGGTAATAAATGGCAGTGTTCCATGAATTGAACCCCATATAATTGCCCTCGAAGGTAATAAATGGTAACAGTCCCCCTTAACATTGCCATTGATTGTAATAAAAAAATGACAATCCCATGACATGAACTCCCTTAGCATTGCCCTCGAAGGTAATTAAAGGTAACGGTCCCATAACATGAACCCCCTTAGCATTGCCCTCGAAGGTAATTAAAGGTAACAGTCACATGACATGAACCCCCTTAGCATTGCCCTCGAAGGTAATAAAAGATAACGGTCCCATAACATGAACCCCCCTAGCATTGCCATTGATTGAATAAATAATGACAATCCCAAACTATGAACCCCCTTAGCATTGCCCTCGGGGTAACTAAAAGGTAACAATCCCATGACATGAACTCCCTTAGCATTGCCCTCGAAGGTAATAAAAGATAACGGTCCCATGACATGAGCCCCCTTAGCATTGCCGTTGATTGAATAAATAATGACAATCCCAAACTATGAACGCCCTTAGCATTCATTGCCTTCGGGGTAATAAACGGTAACAGTCCCATTATATATGAATGAAAAACCAACCAAATGAATTTACAAGAAAATGGTTTCCATTGCAGAATTTATTCAATTGACATGTCAAACTCCTATATGTGAAGCTTTCGCAATCTGCCACAAAGTATGTACAATATTATGACAATTTAATGTGAATGTACTATTGCAGAATTTTTTCATTTGACATGTCAAACTCGAAAATGTGAACCCTGTGCAATTTGCCATAATGTATGTACAATATTAGGACAATCTTGTGTGAATGTACCTACTCATGTGAATAAAAATATTTGAAAAAAGAAACAGTCCCATTATAAGAACCCCAATACAATTATCCTCAAATGTAATAAATAATGACAGCCTCATGTTGCCAGTTATTGTTTTCCTAATCAATTTTCTTATCAATGCAATTTATCTTTTTAAAAATCGATTTTAGAATAGAATCGTATGTCCCACTAAATCCTGGTTATAAAATGTACAATAGAACTTGAAATACTCACTGAAAGGAGTTCCGCTGAAGTCCTCGATAGTGACCACACCGTCCTTGTTGTTGTCAAATCGGTCAAACATAAAGTGACCGTACTGCGATGACCAACCATATCTGCATGTCCAATGTCTTACTACTTCGTGTCTCTGATGTTCGCATACGTTATCTGGTAATTAAATAACAATTTATTAATGAAATGTGATGATAGTATAAAAACAACAATATTGCGTTCCTGTATCATAAGTCGTATCAAAATAATGACGATAATAAAAAACAAAAATTAAAGATAACATGTTACTGTTATTGTTATTTAGTTACTCATGATCATTTAAAACGTTGACATTGTTTACCAAAATCTTGCAAAATGACAATTTCTGCAATACCATTAAAGATGCTGTAGCACGTTTTTTTTACTGAATGGCTAAATAATACTCCTTAAAAGGAGTTCTTAAACAAATAGTCGTGGTTTGGTAAAGCCATTTGCCATAGAGCGGTCAATTAAAGGTGTTCACACTAAAATGGCCGCTCGAAGGTAGTTCAAGTTTTCTGACTGATGTAGCTATACCAAAACACACAGAGTAGAGTTTTAAATATGGTTCAATGGTGGACTGGTCAACCATCTTCTGAACTCTCACAATCGAATGAGACCTGCACATCTTCCTCTCACACTGAAGAGATCCACAAATGTAACGCTTTTACGTCGCATCATTTTCTTGCAATAGGGATAACCTCGTGGATACGACTGGTCGTGTAATGAGATGTTTTACCCTCCAACGAGACAATATATTGTATAAACTTTAATAATCAATGGCAAATGCGAAACACAACTATGCTAATAACGTGCTACGGCACCTTTAACGTTGTCAATATGGATAACAACACTCACCATCCTGGTCGTAGAGGATCAGGTCGTAGCTGAAGTCAGTAATATCAATCATGCCGTCACCTGTCACCTCGTTGTCAAGAACAGCTGCGCAGAACTTGCCAACCAGAGACTCTGGCGGATTGCAGTTGTTGAAAAGGTTGTACAGGCTTGTGGGAGAATAAACCGTTATGTTTGATTTATAATAGAGATATTTACACCTATGTCTGGTATAGAAAGTTAACAAAATACTGTTATTTGTGTTAGAGGCCGAGCGTGAACGAAAAATTGCAGTGCCGTATGTCAAAATTCCAATGAAGGAGAAACGAGTTCGGTGGATTACGACTTCTTTGGTAAGCATGCACCTAAGCAAGCACCATATATATATATATATATATATATATATATATATATATATATATATATATATATATATATATATATATATAACTCCATTCTCTTCCCACAGAGGTTTCTCGCTTCAGATTTCCCATCCTAACCTCTGTTCTACATTGTCTGAATCCGAGAGCCTAAATAGAGTGTTCTGATTGGTTGCAATTGAATCTAGTTGAGCATTTAGTGACGCCGTTGTAAAAGTGGCATTTGCCAATGACACGTCATAATGATAAAATAAACGTAAGATAAACGTTTTCTCGTTTAATTGGCTATCCTCGAAATATGCAATTTGATTTTGTATAAACAATCAATCATAAACGTGTTGATAAATAAAGAAGACCAAATCAGTGACAAATACCAAAAATAGTTCATTTGTGTTATTTATATACGACATATTCGAAGGACATATGCTAATTAGCAATACCCTTAAGAGTCAAATGCTTTGATCTTTGAAGCCAATCGGTCGACAGGCCGCTGAAAGTTGAGTTTTCATTGGCTAAAAAGTAGGGATACAGTATGAGTTTCCCCTTTTCCCCGCTACGGGATTTTATTTGAGCTCTCGCATTCATGCGATGTAGAACAGAGGTTATGATCGTAAACATCTGAAAGGAGTAACTTCTGTTGGAAGAGAAGGGCTAGGGATAAGAGGAACAGGAATTTGAAACAATCTGTTTGAAAATATGGCGTTGTTGATGAAAGTACATCATACAAGAAAATGATATTGCTTATTGAATAACGTATTGCTCGTATATAAGAACTTAACTCATAATTAGGCAATATGGCACTATTGGTGGTTCATTTCCATTACTTAGATTTGAATGACTGATTGATTAATTGATTAGCTGTGTAATGTCTTCCTTAAAAAAATCTCTGCATAAATGTTATGATTGATAATGCTATCATTAGTATTATTTAACATGGTTATATCTGGGATAACACTATCTTCAATAGTACAAATTCTTGTACTTTTTTCGGGCCGAGTCCCATGTTGGTACAGTCAATGCTGGCGATAGTTGCCTTACTCTGAGGGCGTGGGTTCGAATCCCGCATGGGACTCGGCCCGAAAAAAGTACAAGAATTTGTACTATTGAAGATAGTGTTATCCCAGATATAACCATGTTATATTTCTTCACTATCTAAATGGCAAGTATTTCTAATTAGTATTATTATAGTGATTGTTATTATTAGAAGAAGAAAAAAAAGGTTTAAAACAGAGAATCTAGAGAGGTTTGAATTTACTTTGACATTTTAAATCTTAATGTATAGGATAAAACATGACTCGCGGAGATACTGAATTGTAAGCATATTTTTCAGAGAAAAAAAACGTGATTCGTGGACCTTCTTTTACAATATTTGCAACAACTGTTTAAATAAATATGTTTACAAGCATATAATAGTTAGAAAATATTGTTAGTTAATATTTTACCTTCGTTTTAAACTTAACATCCTTTATTATTTACTTATTGGCCAGGAGATACCGAGTAATGCAAATATGATAATATACTTACAAGTTTGGTCTCCATCCATGGACCCCACAGATCAGAACCATAACCGCGGCCACACGTAGCACAAACATCCTGATATAAATAATAAATAAATAAATAAATAAATAAATAAATAAATAAATAAATAAATAAATAAATAAATAAATAAATAAATAAATAAATAAATAAATAAATAATGATGACGATGATGATGATGATAATAACTTGTTATATAACTAAATTTATATATAAAGGAAGATAAATAGTTGTCTTTAGTAGATCCACCAATCTACTTAGAGATGCATCCATTGTGTTTCGTAATATTGTATTTGACTTTGACACGTGCCAAAATACCATATGTGTTGTTTTCGGTTCAAATAATTTCACTCACCATGCATATTCATCCCCAAACGTCGAATATATCATAATTACCAATAAAACTCGAGAAACATCATTACACATGTGCAAACATCGAAACTACACATCATATTTACATGCACAATTGTTATTGTTATTGAACATTATCAACTCAAATTTGTCGTTTTGGCAGTTGTAATTAAGTTTCCAAAATTACGTTTGACTGACTGACGCGCGCCTATCACGGTGCATTGTCCGGTTTTCGATCAGAAATCACGAATTTTACCTTTATATCACCACTATACTTAGACTACTATCATCAAAATGGTAATTTTCGTCAACAGTCAACACTTCTCGCTGAAATAGCATCACTTATACCGTTTGGCAAATTCGACCCCAAACAACACAATGGATGTACCTTTAAATGCCAATATTCAACATGTAAGTATTATACGGATCATAATATGAACTAATAAATGCTTCATTGCTGTAATTCAACAATTGTACCGATGTAATTGAACCGTTAACCATTTGATCAACGTTTTGTCTCTGGGAGAACAACATGAAAGTATTAAAGAAATACTGCCGCTTAAAGGGGCAGTAGCACGTTTTTTTGCAAAATGTATGTTTTCAAATTTTCCATTTATAATGATAGTTTATGTCATTTAAACTTTTTAGAGGGTAAAACATCTTATTACACAAACCAATTATCTGTAATGGTAAAAACTATGTTGCGTAAAAAGCAAAAATTGCATGGCGGGCATTTTATTGTGAACACAATTTATTATTTTTTTTATATATTTATTCCCATGGCTTTACCAAAACATGTACACTCATTTTAAACTTTTTTTTCTAAAGAGAGAAGGATGTTTAACTATTGGTGAAATTATGTTTCAAATACATTTTATCAACTTATTTGAGCGAAAAAACGTGCTACTGCCCCTTTAAACTTGGATAAATTTTTAAAAAACAGTCAAAAGGTAGTACACTGAAGAGTGTCGTTTTATATTTTCTTCCAATACTGATTACCCGTTGTCGATTGATACTACTTATCAAGTCGTGTAATGAGATGTTTTACCCTCTAAAGTAACAATATATTGTATAAACTGTAATAATAAATGGAGAATTTGAGAGGATAAACATTCTACGGTGCACATTATTATATTCTCTGCAGTATACAGATGTGTCGAGTCCCTGGCGGGGTTCGAACACAGGATCTATGGATCCGACGTCTACTGTGCTAACCAGTGCGTTAACAGCCGCCATTTTGACATAAATTGGCATGGAATCATATTCATATTTTTTCATATTTTGTGCACAAATAACAAAAGATTGAATGATTTGCTGAACATTTAGGATGGGTGTGAAGACTTATACATTTGAATCATACGGATACATAAGGCTTAAACAACTTTATGTTTGTGTAATTATTTTGTTATTTTTCTTTGAAAAGATTATCTTTATGGTCTTATATATTTTAACATTGAACAATATTGAATTAAGGAAAATCTTTTGGATTGTTATCACTTGTTCAAAACCCATGAAGTAGCGTCGCCTACATAGAATAAAGAAGTTGTTTATCCGTAAAATTAGTCTCCATTTCCCATCACTTGAACAAAACAACAATTTTTAATAACGTTATGACTACAAGTAAAAGTATAAGTATATTCACACCTGTACTTCATTCAAATTCTGTTTTCCTCCTTATTATCTACAACGTTGAAGGTGTTTTTATAGCTTTCTTCCCATATAAAACACACAAAAATAATTCTAAGTTAAATATTAAAAAAAACTTTAAACTTTTAAAATTTAAATTTCCGATCCAAATTTGTATAAACCTTTACCATACCAAATTGCTAAGACCAGACAAATATTGCTCGGAATATATCTTAAAATTCTAACTCTAAAATATAGTTGATATATTATCAAACTGAATTGAAGCCACCTACCTGTATGTACGAGACACTCACTGTAAACTTGTTCGGGGTACAAACTCGACACCATTGAACTAAGAGGCCACGCCCCCTTTCTGAAACCCGACGTCGTGCAAAGAGTGGACCGGTTCTGTGTTGAGGCTCTCTACCGGGGTGTTCACTGTTCGTGTAATGAAATTCAGACGAAGCAAAATCGTGATTTGAAAACATGTGTCTGCAAACATGTGTCTCACTCTGCAAACATGTGTCTGCAAACATGTGTCTGCAAACACGTGTCTCACTCTGCAAATATGTGTCTGCAAACATGTGTTTGTAAACATGTGTCTGCAAACATGTGTCTGCAAACATGTACCTCACTTTGCGAACATGTGTCCGCCAACATGTGTCTGTAAACATGTGTCAGTCCTCGAGTGTCAACCAATTTGTATCTGCCAACATGTGTTTGCTAGCATGTGTTTGCAGCATGAACCTGCCAACATTTGTCTAAAATCATACGTTTGACAACATGTGTCTGACAACAAGTGACTCCCAACATGGACCTGCAATACGTGCCTACGAAAATGTGTCTACTAACATGTGTCTGCCAACAAGTGTCTGCAAACATGTGTCTTTTAGTTGAATGAATGTCATCGGCTCAATACAAAGATATACTAATACAATGCTAGATACATAGAGAATATCGAACTCGGTCCCATGGAATAATAGTTTTGTTAAACAAATGGATGGTTTTATATCATAAAGACTCTGTAGTGTTGCCAATGGCTAAATAATACTCCTGAATCAATACAAAAAAGTGTTCTAAAGCGAATGTTCATTGTTCGGTTCAGCTATGCGAGTCCATTTCCCATCGAGCGGCAATATTAATATGTTCACATTAAAACGGCCGCTCGAAGATAGTTCAAGTAATCGTACTGATAGCGACACCTCATGATCAACACTTAAATATGATATTATGCTTGAATGGTCAACCGTCTGAACTCTCTAATTCGCATGAGACCACCAAATAATCTCTCACATTGAAGAGTTCCACAGCATTGTCGCGTATTACGTCGCACCATTTTCTTCCAATACGGATAATCGTTTTCAATGTATACGACTTATCGGGTCGGACATGATTTACCCTCTTACGTAATAATATTTTGAGAAAACATGAAATGCAAAACACGAGCCAAAGTGCCTTTAATGAGCCAAAGCAGGTTTCATACAAATGATATTACAAGGTATTAAGTATCTGTCTATTTTGCCCCATCTTGAACGAATCGAATTGTCAGGATCAATAACATTGTGGTGACACGTACAAATGTAATTACAATATTCAAAATTTCAAATAAAGATGAAATCCGTAATAAAGAAAACTAATACTACTAATACTGTACACCTGTAAACGTACAACGATTATACTAATACTGTACATGTGTAAACGTACATTGGTTATACTAATAATGTACACGTGTAAACGTACATGGGTAATACTAATACTGTACACCTGTAAACGAACAAAGATTTCCCTAATACTGTACACGTGTAAACGTACAAGGATTATCCTAATACTGTACACGTGTAAATGTACATGTGTTATACTAATGCTACGGTCACACTTACACGATGTCATAGACGTGCTTATTACGAGGTGCGGATTATCGTAGTAAAAGGTATTTTATATGGTTTACAAGAACAAGATACGATGTACCGCGAGTGTATCACTTACACATTACGTTCAAATCAAGTGAGACTTACGTTATTACTCAGATTTGCATGCGTGTTTGTCACGAAAGGGACGTGTTCACAACGCGTGATGTAAGAGCTGCTACGTGCTTAAAACGTTGATATTACGATGTATCCGTGTTTTATACGATACAATATCTCCTTATCAATTTTGGTTTCAGACACGTTCCACTACTGTACAGAATTAGTACACCGGATTTCGCGAAATGTCCGCGAAATGTGCCTCGAACACGGTGTACTTAACTATGCACAGTAGTGTACCTCTCTTGGCTACATGATACAATACCAGTACAGGTCGATCATGTATGTCGACGTTGTTACAGTTGTTACTGTCGCCCCCAAACAATTCCGAAGGAAGCAAAAGCAAAAACGACTAAGAAAAGCAATTATGAAACTCCTATGCGGACCAACGCTAAATTTAAAATTCTTTCTATTCATAACAGTTTGTCAGTAAGATTAATACGTTGTAAGCTTGTCCCTCAGGTAATACGGTCTAATGTACGCATTTTCGTTGCAGTGTATGCCCTCGACTTCGGCTCGAGCTATACATCTGCAATGATGATAACACTAGAATGTACTGACCTCGAGAGAAGTTTATAACTTATATAGTAATGATTACCACATACATGTATCTTACCCGAGCACTCTTTTTCTACGACCTGGCATTCTCGCACTCTTGTTCGCTTCTTGGACAATACTAGAATGTGCCGCTGGTATTGCGTAAAATATATTAATAGACGCAGTTCCCGTCAAATTTCTTGAATAGACCCTTTTACATGTATGAGACTTGTAAACTAGGGGTATACAATGGATAAAATTAAGGAATCACAAGCTGGCTTTAGACATGGATATACCACCATTGACAATATGTTTATATTACAAAGTCTTGTTCAAAGATATTTGAATACAAAAGGGGGAACAGTTTATGCCGGGTTTGTAGATTTTGCAAAACATTTGATTCTGTGCAACGGAACAAACTTTGGAACTTATTTCAATGTCATGGTCTTAGTGACAAAATGTGTAAACTTTTATTGAATATGTAATAACGTAAAGGCATGTGTTAAAAGTAACCAAAGATTTTCGGAAACGTTCAAATTGCAACTTAGTGTCAGACAGGGATGTATTCTTAGCTCATTTCTTTTTTCATTCTTCATAAATGAACTTGCTACCCACATGGAAACTAACTGCTCAAACGGCATCCAACTCCATCCAGAAATAGTCCAAATATCCCTTCTCTTGTTTACAAGCACCATACGTGGCCTCCAAAATCCATTAAATGAACTTGAACAATACTGTGATACAGTTAACAGGGAGATAACAACAATCGTAGTCTTTGAATAAGGGAATAAAATCTCTAAAATAGAAAAATGGACATTTAAGGATATACGCCTAGAATGTGTAAGCTGTTATAAGAATTTTGGATTGTTGCTCACCAATGGGCTTTCCTAGATCCTGGACCATGCATGTCAAATACGCTACGCCTCAGGCTCAAAAATCACTAATCCGTATACTGAAAACACTCAATACACTAGATGAAATATAAAATATTTGATGAAACATTAATCCAATTTTAACTTATGGAGCAGAACTTTAGGGATTAACTGATTTTCACTAAATAGAAAGAATACACTTGTGTTTACTTCGTCTCTTCTCGTGTGATTTAACTGAGCTTTTAGTTCTGCTTTTGTGTAAAGTTCAGATAACATATTCACAATATGCACTCATTTGTCTCAACCATCAATCCACGGGTTAATAATAATAATTTCCATAATTTACAAAGTGGTAAATGTATTTTTGGTGATTGTAATAACAACCAATACATTGCTATCAGGCCTTGATCTCTTAGGGCTTTTTTGGCAGTATTAAATTTCTTATTCTTATGAAATTCTATTCCTATGTAAGTATAACTATCTGGGTTTTTTTTTTAAATAACGTCACCAATTAAATATTGTCGAAAAGTCACCCTTGCAGTTACGGATCCAAACACAACTACTTTAGTCTTTACAATATTCTCTTTCAACCTCCACATTACACAATATTTTCTAAATACATTTATGCTGTAACTCATCTTACGTACTCCTTTACAACAATTAAAATAAGCAGAATCCCTAATTGGTGAGTGAGTGAGTGAGTGAGTGGGGGTTTAACGCCGCTTTCAAGAGTATTTCACGTATATCGCGGCTGCTAGTATTATGGCAGGGAGAAAGCCTGCAACGCCATGTGGCTATGCACTGCGGTGAAACCTGCGAGCAGCGGCTGGAACTAGCGAACCATGGGTGGTACTACGCTGAAATTCAGTGTAGCATTGCACCCAAACCTTACTGCTTATAGAACAGTTCTCTACTGCAGACAAAGTTGCCGTGCCCCTGGCGGGATTCGAACCCCAGACCTCTTGATCCGAAGCCGAACGCGCTAACCATCGCGGGTTGTCTTTTGACAAGAAAATACCCTTTTTCCAGCTGTTATTGTACTAAACGGCACTTTGCCCCAAACTGAAATTATATTTGGCGGGACTTCCCGGGTTGACACCGAACGCACAATATGAAGAATTTCACACACCGTTCATTCAGTCATTAACTACAAGACTTACAGATATCTATCTTCAAACATGGAGTGAAAAAATGTTGTTATTAAGCAAATGTTTGTATTATTCAATGTTCAAAAATGATCTAATCAATGATTATATTGATCATGTGTTAACATAAAGAAATTTAGACGTTCATTAGCACAATTTAGATGTTCGTCTCACGACCTATCATTTCCTTCTCATTTGCCCGTCGTATTATACATTACGTTGTAAATATATTTTAAAATATTACTATGTCCATCGAAATACAATTAAATAATCAACTCTTGTCAGCATTAGAAGTCAAACTATATTACAAAATCTTGCCATGTTCATCCATTATGCAATGCTGAAAAGAAACAACGTATTATCGATGTAACCCGTATTTATGTGTGTATTTAGCCATCATGTAAGTGTTATAGACCTGTGGCCTTTTCAGTATGAAATAAAGATTGATTACATACCAAACGTGCCAAAAAGACATTGTTTGTAAAGAGCACTTGAATATCGTGGTAAACACTTAATGGTGTCTTGTTAAAGACGCCTTATGCTCGGAATCAACTCTTTCAGTGAACGTAACACATTCGCAATTTGCACTTCTTATTCGTACAGTTGACGGGAGCATCGTAATAACAATTTGCTCACGATAATGCTACGATAATCAAGAGTAAAGTACGATGTTACACTTATGCACCACGTGCATAGTGCGTGTATTTCACGATGTTTCCCGATGATCGCGAAAGTTTTGAGCATGTTCAAAACATTTTACCCAATCGTAGCTCAATACGATCTTCGCCGAAAAGCCACGTGCACATCAAGTTCGTTGTAAGTGTGAATGGCGTGTGTATCCAGAACATATAGGTGCATATCAAGATGAAGTTGCACGTGATACATCGCGGATGACATCGTGTAAGTGTGACCGTAGCATAATAGTGTACACATGTAAACGTACAAGGATTATCCTAATACTGTACACGTGTAAACGTACAAGGATTATCCTAATACTGTACACGTGTAAATGTACATGTGTTATACTAATACTGTACACGTGTAAACGTACAAGGATTCTCCTAATACTATACACGTGTAACCGTATAAGGATTATCCTAATTCTGTACACGTACAAGGATTATCCTAATACTGTACACGTGAAACAAACAAGGATTATCCTATTACTGTACACCTGTAAACGTACAACGATTATACTAATACTGTACACGTGTAAACGTACATTGGTTATACTAATAATGTACACGTGTAAACGTACATGGGTTATACTAATACTGTACACCTGTAAACTAACAAAGATTTCCCTAATACTGTACACGTGTAAACGTACAAGGATTATCCTAATACTGTACATGTGTAAATGTACATGTGTTATACTAATACTGTACACGTGTAAACGTACAAGGATTATCCTAATACTATACACGTGTAAACGTACAAGGATTATTCTAATACTGTACACGTGCAAAACGTACAAGGATTATCCTAATACTGTACACGTGTAAACGAACAAGGATTATACTAATACTATACGTGTGAGAAGGTACATTGGTTATACTAATACTGTACACGTGTAAAGGTACATGGGTTATACTAATAATGTGAACGTGTAAACGTACAAAGAATATCCTAATACTGTACACGTGTAAACGTACAAAGATTATCATAATACTGTACACATGTAAACGTACAAGGATTATGCTAATACTGTACACGTGTAAACGTACAAAGATTATCCTAATACTGTACACGTGTAAACGTACAAGGGTTAAACTAATACTGTACACCTGTAAACGTACAAAGATTATCCTAATACTGTACACGTGTAAACGTACATGGGTTAAACTAATACTGTACACGTGTAAACGTACAAGGGTTATCCTAATAATGTACACGTGTAGCGTACATGGCTTATACTAATAATGTACACATGTAAACGTACAAGGATTATACTTATACTGTACACGTGTTAACGTACATGGGTAATACTAATACTGTACACCTGTAAACGAACAAAGATTTCCCTTATACTGTACACGTGTAAACGTACAAGGATTATCCTAATACTGTACACGTGTAAATGTACATGTGTTATACTAATACTGTACACGTGTAAACGTACAAGGATTCTCCTAATACTATACACGTGTAAACGTATAAGGATTATCCTAATTCTGTACACGTACAAGGATTATCCTAATACTGTACACGTGAAACAAACAATGATTATCCTATTACTGTACACCTGTAAACGTACAACGGTTATACTAATACTGTACACGTGTTAACGTACATGGGTTATACTAATACTGTACACCTGTAAACTAACAAAGATTTCCCTAATACTGTACACGTGTAAACGTACAAGGATTATCCTAATACTGTACATTTGTAAATGTTCATGTGTTATACTAATACTGTACACGTGTAAACGTACAAGGATTATCCTAATACTATACACGTGTAAACGTACATTGGTTATACGAACAATGTACACGTCTAAACGTGAATGGGTGTTTCTAATACTTTACACGTGTAAACGTACATTGGTTATACTAATAATGTACACGTGTTAACGTACATTGGTTATACTAATACTGTACACGTATAAACGTACATGGGTTATACTAATACTGTACACGTGTAAACGTACATGGGTTACACAAATACTGTACAAGTGTAAACGTACATTGGTTATACTAATAATGTACACGTGTTAACGTACATGGGTTATACTAATACTGTACACGTGTAAACGTACATGGGTTATACTAATACTGTACACGTGTAAACGTACATTGGTTATACTAATACTGTACACGTATAAACGTACATGGGTTATACTAATACTGTACACGTGTAAACGTACATGGGTTACACAAATACTGTACAAGTGTAAACGTACATTGGTTATACTATAATGTTATTAATTAAGTATGTCCGTATTGGCCCAGTTACAGATCCGTGGTCCGTTGTATTGGCCCGAGACGAAGTCGAGGACCAATACAACGGACCGAGGACCTGTAACTCGGCCAAAACGGAAATACTTAATTAATGACAATTTTATTAATTAACCTCTTTTCATTCTTTTTGCACAACACTAGACATCTCATTTATATTGAAATAATGATTATAAACAAGATTGGTGAACAAATAGCACGGGTCAAAGTTGTGAAGCGACAGCTTCAGGTTTTCACCAAATGTGCAACTGCGCATGCTCAGACTCATATTGGCCCATTTTGTCTCCTTTTGGCCCAGTTGTCGAATCATATGGTCTAGGCCGTAAATGCCGTATACAGTTAATTAATAATATAAGTTATAAGGGTTGCAATTGAGAACTGCTATATATACAGTAAGTTTTGGTGCATTCACGGTATATTAAATCAAGTTTCAGTTGGGACCATTGCTCTTTAGTTGTAGCTAATGCCTGCAGGTTTCACCATATTCCATAAAACACTGCTCGTTCTCACCCTACAATGAAACTAGTCGCTGCAATGTGAATTAAATGTTCTTGAATTGGCGTTAAACACCATATAAACTCATTTAATGGTTGTACTAACAGAACCTTTTTTCCTAACAGCTATTCTTTTTATACTTGTATTTCAACTGAATAGTTTGGGTACAGTTGATTTCAAACTATTTACAGAGAAAAATAACACCAATGATATTTATAATTCTTAATTGAGGAATTACAAGGTACTGTCAATATGTAGTTCCTACAGTTACAAACATGCATACTCGTTCTTCGAAAATCATATGATCCAATTGGCCAGTGCAATAATCTCCATAAACAATTTTACAAATTTACTATATTTAGTTATCAGCAGTGTCGAAGGTTACGTACTACATAACCTTTAAACAACGTTGATAAACGAATGCAATGCTACCTAGTGACGTTAGGTGACACATCCATGGATTTTCTAACATTTACAGTTCTCGCGACATGTTTCTGTTAACCTAACTCGACATTTGTTAATTAAACTTGGTGGGTCAAGCACAAGGGAAATGCCAGAACTGATGAGGGTCTGTTTGCACAAAACTGATCAGTGCTAAGGTTGGCCTTAGCCCATACTTCTAACAAGTAGTTGCGTCCACCTAAGGCTAAAACACGTGAGCTTTGGGGAGAAAATGTTTATCTACCCCAAAAATGTTCTTGGCTTTAAATGCGTTCTTGTGATATTGAGGTTTTTTTTTCATTTTAGAAACGTGATTTGCTAAATAAGTTCATCTCTTTGGATTTTTACATCTGTAATTCAAATGGATAAAGACAACACTTAATTGGATACTTGTACTTTTCCGTCAAATATTTGAACGATAAATGGAAAGTTCGCCTTTCCAATTTTTTAATGGGTACGTTGCAAATGTCATTTTTAAATGATACATTTTGTTTCTCGAAACTGAAACTGTAAATCATATTCTCAAATCAATGTAATGTGCTGTATATTTTTTTTATTATTAATCCCCGAAACATATAACTATATATTTAAGTTACTGCATTAAACGGCCAGAAGAAGCAGGTACAGAAAACGTTTGCCAATCTAGTATAACTTCAACTTCTTGAGTAACGTGTGACGTCATTAGTGGATGACGTCATTTCATCATTTAAGTATGTTAACATTGTTCTAGTTTCATTCGTGACATCTATGTTACCAAATCGAACCTACAATTGCCAAATATCCACTGGGATGGCTAACATTCTTAAATCTAATCGAATCAATATATTTCATAAATTAGCTAAATTTATAATACGTAAAGTCGTATTCATAAAGGTTCAAATAAAAAATTAATTTGCTACGTTTTAATTTTTTCTTGCTGTTTAGAATAACCCTGTAAATGTATTATTGATGATTTGCATTTTTCTTCGTTAACCCTGCCATGTTTCCATACTTATTATATTGATTTAATTTGTCTCATGTACAACCCTTGGTGGATATTGAGAAATAAATGACGCTGGTGATGCTGTTAATTGTACTTCTGTAATTCAAATGGATTAAAGAACACTTAATTGGATATTTGTACTTCATTCTTCTTCAAGAAGGTTTATGTTCACCTGGAGAAATATTTGAATGTCACAGCACATTTCAACATAATATTCCCACCAGCCTTCGAAAGTAGATTCTACAGAAGGCTTCACATGGGAAAGAGTCTCTTCACATGAGTAAACACATTGGTTATACCCTTTGCTATTGACAGAACTAGAGCTATTTATATTTTGTGGACTAAGCATCTACTCATAGGGACACGACATATTAAAAATGACCGCTCCAATGGATTTACTTAAGATGTATTCAATTTCATGTTCGGTGATTCGTCAATAGAGCAAACCACATCGTGACTACCTGTAAACTCTATGCTAAAGAATGTCATGATCGTTTATTCACGTACACAAGATTGTGCAATGCGACTCTCAAGATTTTCATGAGTCATGGTTGTTTGACCGTTTATCCAGTTACCTCGAGTTGAACATACCCGTACAACGTGTTCTGCATTGCATTATCATTGTCATATTATTATATTCACTATTTACAGTAATACATGGGAGTTTTTCTTTTGAATCTACATTTACTGTACCCGATTGTGCAATACAATCTTTAGAATTCCACGAGTGTATCTGCACGCAGTTAACGTATTAGCAACATTATACGTCGCAGGTCCACGTGCACTGTACTACTTATTCTATTAAAGTATCACGCTTATTATGTAGGCTATAAGGTGTGGGTTAGTTCTTAATTCAACTATACCAGATTGTACAATGCAACTTTAAAGATTTTCCTCAGCCATATTTCTTTTCTTCTTTTACGTTATTGTTATCATAGGCATATGATTCAAGATGTTTGATGTGTTGATGATTTTCAATTAAATTATACCATATTGTTAAAATTACCATTTTCTGTTCCAACTTTCACGAATCGCTTTTGACAACAGAATACGCGAAACACGACTCAATTTCAAAGCTACCCCCATACTATTACATGTGCTTATACTAAGATAATCGATTTGTCATTGTAATGACACAAGGATCACGAGTAACAATCAAAAGTGACAATACTAATTTCTAATTCCAATTATTTGTGTTCAGCTTTTGTGCACTGCTTAATGATGAGTATGGGAGTTGTTGAGTTTGGACGAGAAACGCTTTTCACGATTCACCAAGCAGTAAAAGTGGGTACCCGGTGAAAAGTAACATGCATAACTCTAAACATTGTTATAATATTGTCGAGATCAGCAACTTATAATGAAAGTTATATACATTGTAGGTCTAAAAAAAAGTTAAATGTGCATCCATTGTGTTCATAAAATGTTATCCCCAACATATATAAAAATTACTAGTTTCAAATTAATATCGAGTAGCATATTTATGCATGTGCAGAAACCGAAACTACACGTTCCATTTACATGCACAGTAGTTATATAACTTATAAAAATTATCAAGTTAAAATTTCCCTTTACTCTGTTGTAAATAAGTTTCCAAAATTACGTTTGACTTATTGACGCGCGCTACACGCGGTGAATTGTTCGTTTTTCGATCAGAAATCGATACCTTTCCGTATATTTTCCGTATAGTGAGTCGACTAACATCAAAATGACAATTTTCAGCAACAGTCAGTACATGTACTTCTCGATAACATAATTCATTTTATAACGTCAAGCATATGTGACCAGGGCCCAAACAACACAACGGATTTACATTGTACCTTTAAAGTCAAATACAACACAATGGTTCGTTTTAGAATTACCCCCTGGAAAGAGTTACAAGCATTTCGCACTATCGTTGCTAGGCAACACGAGTATTCCTACGCATTTAAAAATGTAGGGAGCACTGTATCAATTTAAGATGTCTCTGATTTTGACATTCGCCAATTAGAAACGAGTATTGTGCAAATTTATTGCAGGATGAAAACGAAATGAGCTTTGAGAATATCTTAGTCTAACATTTATAGCGTTATATGAATGGGCTGTTGTATTAAGAAATCAAACTCCAAAAGTAATCGTACTCTATTTTATATAGGTTTCGCAAGGTAAGTGACTCAAAGACACGTGAACTGGAGAGGTGTCTATAGCTAGACTTTACTATTGTACATCGAGTCAATAGAGCCTGTCTGCGTTACTCTGTTTCGTATGGGCGTTGAATAGGCTTGACACCAAACGGGTACCTTCAATATAAATACTCTAGGTCTATAGGTCTTCCAATAGTGACGAAGCTTTTTTGAAAATAATATGTTGCAATATCGCAGTACGTACCAATACATGACTAAGAAAATCGTGATTGTATATGTTCACAATGTGGTCGAATATAGTACGGGGCAGTAGAAAGGATAGCTCGTAAATTGTGTAGAATCATTATGACGAAGCATAAACAGTTTACACGATTTATTTATTACTATAATGATATATATGATAAGCATGGTTTGTTTAAAAGGTGAGATTGATAACCAATATAAAATTTTAGGAAAACCCTAAACTAAATGTATTATCAATGTCATAGACATGCATGTATTCGCATATTGCCACAGACGTGCATGCATTCATATCATCATCGACATTACATGCATTACGTACATATTTAGCGTCACAGATGTGCATGCATTACGCATAGTGACATAGACAATGCATGCATTACGTATATTACCAGCGACAATACATGCATTACGATAAATGTCATAACAATGCTTGCATTACGCAAAGCGGCATAGACAATGCATGCATTACGATAAATGTCATAACAATGCATGCATTACGCAAAGCAGCATAGACAATGCATGCATTACGATAAATGTCATAACAATGCTTGCATTACGCAAAGTGGCATAGACAATGCATGCATTACGATAAAGGTCATAACAATGCATGCATTACGTATATCATCATCAACTTACGCCTATCGCGTGCATATATAGAGAATCTCACCCAAGTGTCTTCAATTCTGATATCAAATATATTAACACGAGTTGATAAAAATTACAGATATCCGACAATCCAGACATTACATATTTCAAAGTATGTAAGAAAGTCTTTCAATGCATGCATACGTCATGCATATCGTCATAGACAATGCATGCATTGTGCATACGTCACAAACGTCGACAATGCATGGAAAGCAATAAACTAACCAAAAACAGATTTTGGGTTAATATATATCGTTTCACTGAACGTTCAATGAACTATCCTGTGTTCTGTTTACAAAATATAAAAATACATACACTCGGGGCACCCGTTTAGAGCCTCATAATGATTGACGGCCGCATTCACCCGTTCCGTTTACACAGAAAGCGTACCTGTATGCAACGCCCTTGTTAAAGTATTGGGAGACCTACAAAATATATCTGAACGAGACTGTAAGGTAAGAGCCACGCTAAAATTTAGTTCTGTCTTTGAATATGGTCTTCTGATTAACGTATATTTGTTCTTAAAATTTATATCATCGAAATTTCTTCTTCACAAAATATTTGTGTATTTTCGTGTTGATTTCAATATTTAAAAAAATCCGCATATCTCATGTTTTCGAACTTATTATAATGAAAAGATACATTTTCACTTGAAGGAAACATTGTCTAGCAAAGAGTATTTAACTTTTTTGTGATACCTATTTTAATATATATATATATATATATATATATATATATATATATATATATATATATATATATATATATATATATATATATATATTCAGTTAGTGTATTACATATATATATGTCATCATTTAAAATATATATATATATGTCATCATTTAAAAATATTACATACATATATTCTTCAGCTATAGAATGATTTAAAATACGATTGGTCATTCTTAAAGCATGTTTTACATATATGTGGATACCACATTATCCACCAATCGTTTTGTTTTCCCTCCATCAGAAGAGGTCACTCCAGATGGCTTACATAGTATTTTGTTTTAATCTCAACGCCCTAGGAATAATCGAACTCGTGCAGCCACTATGCTCACCAATGTCATTTGCCTATAGTATTCTTACGTGCAACGTCACCTGCAAGTCATAACTAGGCTCCATCACTGGACTTGCTGTATTTTCTTGACTTTTCTGTGCTAGCGTTGCAGCTCAACCTGCACTTTATAATGCGCACTGACAAGCTAGCATAGAAAAGGTAACGAAATGTAGCAATGCTTAAATTAGCCAGTGATGGAAACTAGCGCGAGTTAGGAGGCAATCACAGCTAGGTGTATTAAGTCACATAGTCAGAGTATTTCTGTCCAAGTTTATTGCACGTTGCAACAAGATGTCTGCATTTATTTATGTTGTAAACCATCTGATTATTTACCAAAATTCGTGCTATTATTAAGCATAAGGGAATTATTACGAAGAAATCTGGAAGCACTGGAAGTTGACTGCAGTGGGTGCGAACTAGACACTAGACTAAATTCTATAATTAAGTTTATTGAAATTAATAATTACTCTACCTTTGTTACTGTAGTCTATTTATTTCTTTACGATTTCAGTTGCTAAGTGTATTCAATTTGTTTACACTTACTGAATAAAAACTAGACTACATTAAAGGGGCAGTAGCACGTTTTTTTTGCAAATTTTATTTTTTCAAATTTCCCATTTTTTATGATAGTTTATATCATTTATATTTACTTAAGAGTGTAAAACATCATATTAAACACAACAATTATTCGTAGTAGTAATAACGGTGCTGCGGATAAAGCAAAACTTGGCATGGCGGCCATTTTAATGTTAACACAATTTATTATTTCGAATTACAAAAATGATTCCCTTGGCTTTACTATAATATGAATATAGTTGTTTTCGATTAATTCAATATTTTAAAGAAATGAGATGCATTTGATTATGGCACGATTCGGTAGTAGTTTGAATGACTTAATTGGTGACTGTTTTAACTTAAATATCATTATTTAAAGTAGACATGGGTAAGAAATGAAATTAACACCATCATGAGTCCTACCATGTTCAAAATGTTGTAAATGTGTGCAGGACGAGGCACATTTATTGATTTTTACACAGAATATGTGTTATATGTCGATGAACAGTTGTGTTTTATTAAAATTTATTTGGGGGAATTTCAATATTTCAATTTTTTTTTTTAAACCACGTAGAAGTATTCTTTAACTGATTTAAATGTTTTGGACTAATTTCTCAAACTAGTCAGTTTTTTAATATGACGTCGAAAACTCGAGATATTTGACTTTGAAAATTATGCATATGATAAATACAACTGAGTGATATACTTTCTTTTGCCCGTCAGTGTATATTTATATATAGTTTTGACAGTCTTGTGGCCTTCGGAAAGTTACAGGTTTTACTGAAGTAGCCAGAAGAGAAGTAGCATGCTGTCACTTAATAATTTTACTGACGTTCTTAGTTATGGGGTTATTTTGAAGTTCAACATTTGAGATCACCTCCAGCGGAGTTCGAACTTGGGAACTACCAATTCAGCTAACAGGCTATCCCACTTTCACCATGGCATACTGGCCGTGAATTCGAAGATCCAGACCACCATAGTCTTTAATATTCATTGATATCTACATCTTTCTGACCCCGTCTGGGTTAATTTGTTTACGAAAGGAAATTGAACACAAATCACCCCTTAGCTAAGATGATTTCCTTATGATGATATTTTATTTGTACCGTGTATACCACCTTTTATTATGTAAACAATATATATTATCTATTTATTTTAATAATCTGTTAGGATCGATTGTCTTGTACGTGTGTATGTCTTTGTGTGTTTTCCTGGTGTGGAATGAACAACGGTTCCCTACGAATGATACAGAGTTATAAACTGAAATACAAAAGAATGTATACACCTCAGTTGGTTTTATCATATGTATGATTTTCAATTACAAATAACTCAAGTTTTCGACGCCGTTCTCTGAAACAGCAGGCATTTAGTCATCAGCCAAGGAATAATTATACGTATTTTAAAAATTTCTTTGAAGGATTATATTTTGAGTTTCCAAGTTTCCAAAATTATTTTGGGTAAACACACAACTGTTGATCGACAAAGAAAGCATCTTCTTTGTGAAAATCAGTAAATCTGCCTCGTTCTGCACACATTTACAACATTTAAAACATGTATAGGTCATATTGGTGTACTTTTCATTGCTTGCCCGTCTTAACAAAGATATTCTAACTAAAAATTAACCAGTCACCAATGTCATTCATTCAAACTACTGGAGATACATATATGTGTTATTGTGTCATGCCATAATCAAATGCATCTAAAAAAAATAGGTTTAATATTGAATGAATAGAAACTAACTGAGGTGTGTACTTTCTTTTGTACTTTAGTTTATTATCTTTTCTCATCTTAAAAAAAAACATTTGGATCATGTAATACAGAACTACTGTACTCTTCAATATCATGAATTATGCCAAAATAAAAACCAATTTTCCGAAAACGTTCCACCGAACAAATGACCCTATATGTTCTAATGCAACACGGAATTTTCCTTACGATACCTCCTTACCCCATTCAGAATGAATATTTTCTACAAAAGTACTGTCAACATTGTCGATTTAGTGTTATGAAACGGTGTCTCACTGTACTGTTCCCTCTACAGGATGTTCCGGGTTGCTGTGTTGTGTCTTGCGGTCTTTGTGGGCGTGGCCTCTGCCTGGGATTGGCGCGGAAAGAATCGCCGAACCGAGTGCGGGAAATACAAGCCTATATTGAGTTGGTATGTTTCGTCCCTATACCATTTTCGCCCTTTTCATAAAAGCTTACTTGTGAGAATAGATGATAGTAATCTGATTGAAATATGACGCTGTTTCGGGGAATTTAATCTGCAAAATAATTCATATCGGGATACGATCTGCTTCTATAGATCCCTCGCCACAAGGTCTGATGACACCTCGTAAAGGCGCGTGTTCCCTACCAGGTAGCGCAGACAAATCCCATTCAAATAGCTGACCAATCACATCATACTTTTTAAACGGTCGCCGTTTTGAAAGCATTCGGAACAGATGAAAGGATATCTGTTTGGAGTTATCTCCCCCTAGCGTCTCGCACCGAAACCTTTTGTTGGATGTCTTGTGTTTGGTTAACTATATTGTGTCAGAACATCGGGGTCTACGGGCTGTTATCAGACGATTTTGCGAGGAACCCGCCGAACGATATGAGTTCGTATCCCGATAAATGTACTATTTTCAACTTTTATTCCTAGGAAAACTGTCTATTTCAATCAGACTGAACATGATAGTAGATGACTATAACCTTGACCTGATTCTTGAATAACTGACTATCATCAAAAGGATAATGTGGGCAATAGTCAGTACTTCTCGATGAAATATCACCATATACAATATTTTGCATATCTGACCACCGATTACCAAATGGATTCACC
This sequence comes from Gibbula magus, assembly GCA_936450465.1. Classification (NCBI taxonomy): domain Eukaryota; kingdom Metazoa; phylum Mollusca; class Gastropoda; order Trochida; family Trochidae; genus Gibbula; species Gibbula magus. The sequence goes on from OW388295.1 coordinate 43,697,960, forward strand.
TTTAACCTGAACATAAATTCACGTATACGTAAACCTATTTTCTCTCTCCATTATTTGTCAGTTAGACTCTGTAACTTATTGAAAACCCTATTGTATAAGGTAATTAATCGTCAAAATTTCAAACGTTCAAATTTCCTAGCAGACACTGCGGAAATCCAACCGGTTACCCTTCGTTTTGTAAACGAAGAGTATCTATTCACAGTCATGTCCTCTCCCCCTCAATGCAACTCTAGTGTTGGAGACATAGAGAATCTCACCCAAGTGTCTTCTGATATCAAATATATCAACACGAGTTGATTAAAGTTACGAATATCCGAGGCTTGCCTAGGATATGTTTACTTTAATCAACGAGTGTTGATATATTTGATATCAGAAGGCACGAGGGTGAGATGTTATAATCTCGGAATCATGTTTTATCCTTCACACCAAAACCCAACTTTCGTGTTTCATTCCTGGTGGTGAGATTACTGTTTCATCTCTACAGGTTCAGTAAGCCCCGGACCGACCTGGACACTCGCCGGTTGCTAGGCGACATCGATATCCTGGATGTCAACAAAGACGGCTTCGTCACCTATCCTGAAATAACCAACGAGACAACCCTGCTTTCTGTTAACCCGACGCTTACTAGTAAGAAAACATGTTTAGTAGATAATTGCAAGATTGCCCGAGGCTTACTTGCAAGAAAACGTCTTTAGTAATTCATTACCACATTAACCCGAGGCTTAGTAGTAAGAAAACGTGTTTAGTAGTTGCTTATCAAATTGAACCGAGGCTTACTAGTAAGAAAATATGATAGTAGTTGCTTAGCAAATTGACCCGAGGCTTACTAGTAAGAAAACATGATAGAAGTTGCTTACAACATTGAGCCGATGCTTACTAGTAAGGAAATAAGATAGTAGTTGCTTATCAAATTGAACAAAGGCTTACTAGTAAGAAAACGTGTTTAGTAGTTGTTTATCAAATTGAACCGAGGCTTAGTAGTAAGAAAACATGATAGTAGTTGCTTAAGTAGTTGCTTATCAAATTGAACCGAGGCTTACTAGGAAGAAAACATTATAGGAGATGCATGTCAAATTGACTCGATGCTTACTAGTAGGAAAAAATGATTGTAGTTGCTTACAACATTGAACCGAGGCTTACTAGTAAGAAAACATGATAGTAGTTCATTTTCAAATTGAACCGAACCTAACTAGTAAGAAAACGTGTTTAGTAGTTGCTTATCAAATTGACTTACTAGTAAGAAAATATTATATTAGTTGCTTACAACGTTAAACCGAGGCTTACTAGTTAAGAAATATGATAGTAGATGCTTACAACATTGAACCGAGGCTTACTATTAAGAAAATATGATAGTAGTTGTTTATCAAATTGAACCGAGGCTTAGTGGTAAGAAAACATGATAGTAGTTGCTCACAACATTAAACCGAGGCTTACTAGTAATAAAATATGATAGTAGTTGCTTATCAGATTGATGCGAGGCTTACTTGTAAGGAAATATGATAGTAGATGCTTACAACATTGAACCGAGGCTTAATAGTAAGAAAACATGATAGTAGTTGCTTTTCAAATTGAACCGAACCTTACTAGTAAGAAAACGTGTTTAGTAGTTGCTTATCAAATTGACTCGAGGCTTACTAGTAAGAAAATATGATATTAGTTGCTTACAACGTTAAACCGAGGCTTACTAGTAAAAAAAATATGATAGTAGATGCTTACAACATTGAACCGAGGCTTACTATTAAGAAAATATGATAGTAGTTGTTTATCAAATTGAACCGAGGCTTAGTGGTAAGAAAACATGATAGTAGTTGCTCACAACATTAAACCGAGGCTTACTAGTAATGAAATATGATAGTAGTTGCTTATCAGATTGATGCGAGGCTTACTTGTAAGGAAATATGATAGTAGATTCTTACAACATTGAACCGAGGCTTACTAGTAAGAAAACATGATAGTAGTTGTTTATCAAATTGAACCGAGGCTTCCTAGTAATAAAATATTATAGTATTTGCTTATCAAATTGATGCGAGGCTTACTTGTAAGGGAATATGATAGTAGATGCTTACAACATTGAACCGAGGCTTACTAGTAAGAAAACATGATAGTATTTGTTTATCAAATTGAACCGAGGCTTACTAGTAAGAAAACATGAAAGTAGATGTTTATCAAATTGACCCGAGGCTTACTAGTAAGAAAATATGATAGTAGTTGCTTATCAAATTGACCCGAGGCTTACTAGTAAGAAAACATGCTGCTAATTGCTTATCACATTGACCCGAGGCTTACTAGTAAGAAAACATGATAGAAGTTGCTTACAACATTGAACCGATGCTTACTAGTAAGGAAATAAGATAGTAGTTGCTTATAAAATTAAACCGAGGCTTACTAGGAAGAAAACATTATAGTAGATGCATATCAAATTGACTCGAGCCTTAGTAGTAAGAAAACATGATAGTAGTTGCTTACAACATTGACCCGAGGCTTACTTGTAAGAAAACGTGTTTAGTAGTTGCTTATCAAATTGAACCGAGGCTTACTAGTAAGAAAATATGTTAGTAGTTGCTTATCAGATTGATGCGAGGCTTACTTGTAAGGAAATATGATAGTAGATGCTTACAACATTGAACCGAGGCTTACTAGTAAGAAAATATGATAGTAGTTGCTTTTCAAATTGAACCGAACCTTACTAGTAAGAAAACGTGTTTAGTAGTTGCTTATCAAATTGACTCGAGGCTTACTAGTAAGAAAATATGATATTAGTTGCTTACAACGTTAAACCGAGGCTTACTAGTAAAAAAATATGATAGTAGATGCTTACAACATTGAACCGAGGCTTACTATTAAGAAAATATGATAGTAGTTGTTTATCAAATTGAACCGAGGCTTAGTGGTAAGAAAACATGATAGTAGTTGCTCACAACATTAAACCGAGGCTTACTAGTAATAAAATATGATAGTAGTTGCTTATCAGATTGATGCGAGGCTTACTTGTAAGGAAATATGATAGTAGATTCTTACAACATTGAACCGAGGCTTACTAGTAAGAAAACATGATAGTAGTTGTTTATCAAATTGAACCGAGGCTTCCTAGTAATAAAATATTATAGTATTTGCTTATCAAATTGATGCGAGGCTTACTTGTAAGGGAATATGATAGTAGATGCTTACAACATTGAACCGAGGCTTACTAGTAAGAAAACATGATAGTATTTGTTTATCAAATTGAACCGAGGCTTACTAGTAAGAAAACATGAAAGTAGATGTTTATCAAATTGACCCGAGGCTTACTAGTAAGAAAATATGATAGTAGTTGCTTATCAAATTGACCCGAGGCTTACTAGTAAGAAAACATGCTGCTAATTGCTTATCACATTGACCCGAGGCTTACTAGTAAGAAAACATGATAGAAGTTGCTTACAACATTGAACCGATGCTTACTAGTAAGGAAATAGGATAGTAGTTGCTTATAAAATTGAACCGAGGCTTACTAGGAAGAAAACATTATAGTAGATGCATATCAAATTGACTCGAGCCTTAGTAGTAAGAAAACATGATAGTAGATGCTTACAACATTGAACCGAGGCTTACTATTAAGAAAATATGATAGTAGTTGTTTATCAAATTGAACCGAGGCTTAGTGGTAAGAAAACATGATAGTAGTTGCTCACAACATTAAACCGAGGCTTACTAGTAATAAAATATGATAGTAGTTGCTTATCAGATTGATGCGAGGCTTACTTGTAAGGAAATATGATAGTAGATGCTTACAACATTGAACCGAGGCTTAATAGTAAGAAAACATGATAGTAGTTGCTTTTCAAATTGAACCGAACCTTACTAGTAAGAAAACGTGTTTAGTAGTTGCTTATCAAATTGACTCGAGGCTTACTAGTAAGAAAATATGATATTAGTTGCTTACAACGTTAAACCGAGGCTTACTAGTAAAAAAAATATGATAGTAGATGCTTACAACATTGAACCGAGGCTTACTATTAAGAAAATATGATAGTAGTTGTTTATCAAATTGAACCGAGGCTTAGTGGTAAGAAAACATGATAGTAGTTGCTCACAACATTAAACCGAGGCTTACTAGTAATGAAATATGATAGTAGTTGCTTATCAGATTGATGCGAGGCTTACTTGTAAGGAAATATGATAGTAGATTCTTACAACATTGAACCGAGGCTTACTAGTAAGAAAACATGATAGTAGTTGTTTATCAAATTGAACCGAGGCTTCCTAGTAATAAAATATTATAGTATTTGCTTATCAAATTGATGCGAGGCTTACTTGTAAGGGAATATGATAGTAGATGCTTACAACATTGAACCGAGGCTTACTAGTAAGAAAACATGATAGTATTTGTTTATCAAATTGAACCGAGGCTTACTAGTAAGAAAACATGAAAGTAGATGTTTATCAAATTGACCCGAGGCTTACTAGTAAGAAAATATGATAGTAGTTGCTTATCAAATTGACCCGAGGCTTACTAGTAAGAAAACATGCTGCTAATTGCTTATCACATTGACCCGAGGCTTACTAGTAAGAAAACATGATAGAAGTTGCTTACAACATTGAACCGATGCTTACTAGTAAGGAAATAAGATAGTAGTTGCTTATAAAATTAAACCGAGGCTTACTAGGAAGAAAACATTATAGTAGATGCATATCAAATTGACTCGAGCCTTAGTAGTAAGAAAACATGATAGTAGTTGCTTACAACATTGACCCGAGGCTTACTTGTAAGAAAACGTGTTTAGTAGTTGCTTATCAAATTGAACCGAGGCTTACTAGTAAGAAAATATGTTAGTAGTTGCTTATCAGATTGATGCGAGGCTTACTTGTAAGGAAATATGATAGTAGATGCTTACAACATTGAACCGAGGCTTACTAGTAAGAAAACATGATAGTAGTTGCTTTTCAAATTGAACCGAACCTTACTAGTAAGAAAACGTGTTTAGTAGTTGCTTATCAAATTGACTCGAGGCTTACTAGTAAGAAAATATGATATTAGTTGCTTACAACGTTAAACCGAGGCTTACTAGTAAAAAAAATATGATAGTAGATGCTTACAACATTGAACCGAGGCTTACTATTAAGAAAATATGATAGTAGTTGTTTATCAAATTGAACCGAGGCTTAGTGGTAAGAAAACATGATAGTAGTTGCTCACAACATTAAACCGAGGCTTACTAGTAATAAAATATGATAGTAGTTGCTTATCAGATTGATGCGAGGCTTACTTGTAAGGAAATATGATAGTAGATTCTTACAACATTGAACCGAGGCTTACTAGTAAGAAAACATGATAGTAGTTGTTTATCAAATTGAACCGAGGCTTCCTAGTAATAAAATATTATAGTATTTGCTTATCAAATTGATGCGAGGCTTACTTGTAAGGGAATATGATAGTAGATGCTTACAACATTGAACCGAGGCTTACTAGTAAGAAAACATGATAGTATTTGTTTATCAAATTGAACCGAGGCTTACTAGTAAGAAAACATGAAAGTAGATGTTTATCAAATTGACCCGAGGCTTACTAGTAAGAAAATATGATAGTAGTTGCTTATCAAATTGACCCGAGGCTTACTAGTAAGAAAACATGCTGCTAATTGCTTATCACATTGACCCGAGGCTTACTAGTAAGAAAACATGATAGAAGTTGCTTACAACATTGAACCGATGCTTACTAGTAAGGAAATAGGATAGTAGTTGCTTATAAAATTGAACCGAGGCTTACTAGGAAGAAAACATTATAGTAGATGCATATCAAATTGACTCGAGCCTTAGTAGTAAGAAAACATGATAGTAGTTGCTTACAACATTGACCCGAGGCTTACTTGTAAGAAAACGTGTTTAGTAGTTGCTTATCAAATTGAACCGAGGCTTACTAGTAAGAAAATATGTTAGTAGTTGCTTATCAGATTGATGCGAGGCTTACTTGTAAGGAAATATGATAGTAGATGCTTACAACATTGAACCGAGGCTTACTAGTAAGAAAACATGATAGTAGTTGCTTTTCAAATTGAACCGAACCTTACTAGTAAGAAAACGTGTTTAGTAGTTGCTTATCAAATTGACTCGAGGCTTACTAGTAAGAAAATATGATATTAGTTGCTTACAACGCTAAACCGAGGCTTACTAGTAAAAAAATATGATAGTAGATGCTTACAACATTGAACCGAGGCTTACTATTAAGAAAATATGATAGTAGTTGTTTATCAAATTGAACCGAGGCTTAGTGGTAAGAAAACATGATAGTAGTTGCTCACAACATTAAACCGAGGCTTACTATTAATAAAATATGATAGTAGTTGCTTATCAGATTGATGCGAGGCTTACTTGTAAGGAAATATGATAGTAGATGCTTACAACATTGAACCGAGGCTTACTATTAAGAAAACATGATAGTAGTTGTTTATCAAATTGAACCGAGGTTTCCTAGTAATAAAATATTATAGTATTTGCTTATCAAATTGATGCGAGGCTTACTTGTAAGGGAATATGATAGTAGATGCTTACAACATTGAACCGAGGCTTACTAGTAAGAAAACATGATAGTATTTGTTTATCAAATTGAACCGAGGTTTCCTAGTAATAAAATATTATAGTATTTGCTTATCAAATTGATGCGAGGCTTACTAGTAAGAAAACATGAAAGTAGATGTTTATCAAATTGACCCGAGGCTTACTAGTAAGAAAATATGATAGTAGTTGCTTATCAAATTGACCCGAGGCTTACTAGTAAGAAAACATGCTGCTAATTGCTTATCACATTGACCCGAGGCTTACTAGTAAGAAAACATGATAGAAGTTGCTTACAACATTGAACCGATGCTTACTAGTAAGGAAATAAGATAGTAGTTGCTTATAAAATTGAACCGAGGCTTAATAGGAAGAAAACATTATAGTAGATGCATATCAAATTGACTCGAGCCTTAGTAGTAAGAAAACATGATAGTAGTTGCTTACAACATTGACCCGAGGCTTACTTGTAAGAAAACGTGTTTAGTAGCTGCTTATCAAATTGAACCGAGGTTTACTAGTAAGAAAATATGCTGATAGTTGCTTACAACATTCAACCGAGGCTTACTAGTAAGAAAATATGCTGGTAGTTGCTTACAACATTAATATTGAACCGAGGCTTGCTAATAAGAAACGTGTTTTGTAGATGATAACCACATTGACCCGAGGCGTACTAATAATTGAAATAGTGTTTTCAAGAAATGAATTTCAGATCATATTGACCCGATGTATACTCATTAAACTTATGCTATCGGTTGATTAATTTTTGACTTGAAGTGGATGTGTAGGACTAATATGTTATCAGTGGTTAAATATCAGGTCATATCTTGACCAGAGACTTACTTGTAAGAGCTATAGTATCAGAAATTAAATATCAGGTCATATATTAACCAGAGACTTGCTATTAAGAGCAATGTTATGTAGTGCATAACACCTGAATGCGAGGTCGTTTTGGCAAAGAGAGGCCGTTTCCCTAGGGAAGACATGTTAACGCGCCCTCGTGTCTTCCCGTAGGCAAAGGCCTCTCTTTGCTAGAACGCCCGAGGATGTGGGTGTTGTCTTTTTTTATTTACCGAAAAACAAAGACTAATCTGAGTGCATGCAATTGTCTAACTGTTTTAGTGCAGGTGGTCAAAGTAAAAACCTTTTTTTAAAATACGGGGCGGGACAGGGCAGTGGTTAGCCCGTTCGGCTTCGGATCAAGAGGTGCGGGGTTCGAGTCCCGCCAGGGGCACGGCAACTTTGTCTGCAGTAGAGAACTGTTCTACACGCAGTAAGGTTTGGGTGCAATGCTACACTGAATTTCAGCGTAGTACGTACCACCCATGGTTCGCTAGTTCCAGCCGCTGCTCGCATGTTTCACTGCAATGCATAGCCACATGGCGTTGCGGGCTTTCTCTCTGCCATAATACTAGCAGCCGCGATATAAGTGAAAAACCTCACCTCACCTCAAAGTAAAATAAAGCGCACATAAAATATCATGGAAGTTCTCAAACAGCAGCATATGTGATCAACAATCAACCCTTCTCAGTCACCAATCCTCTGTGGTCTAGTTCTCCCGGAAAAACAACTGAATTCAAAGACTATTAAATGGGCATTGAGGTATATAACATGAGTTAAATATCAGGTCATATATTATCCCGAGATTTACTCGTAAGAGCTATGTTATCAGAAGTTTAATATCAAGCGATATCTTAACCAGAGACTTACTTGTAAGAATAAAGTTATCAGAAGTTTAATATCAGGTGATATCTTGACCAGAGACTTACTTGTAAGAATAAAGTTATCAGAAATTTCACATCAAGTGATATATTGACCAGAGACTTTCTTGTAAGAATAAAGTTATCAGAAGTTTAATAGCAAGTGATATCTTGACCAGAGACGTACTTGTAAGAATAAAGTTATCAAAAGTTTAATATCAAGTGATATCTTGACCAGAGACTTACATGTAAGAATAAAGTTATCAGAAGTTTCATATCAAAGTAATCAGAAGTTTCATATCAAGTGATATCTTGACCAGAGACTTACTTGTAAGAATAAAGTTATCAGAAGTTTATTATCAAGTCATATCTTGACCAGAGACCTACTTGTAAGAATAAAGTTATCAGACGTTTAATATCAACTCATATCTTTACCAGACACTTACTTGGTAGAATAAAGTTATCAGAAGTTTAATATCAAGTGATGTCTTTACCAGAGACTTACTTGTAAGAATAAAGTTATCAGAAGTTTAATATCAAGTGATCTCTTTACCAGAGACTTACTTGTAAGAATAAAGTTATCAGAAGTTTAATATCAAGTAATATCTTAACCAGAGACTTACTTGTAAGAATAAAGTTATCAGAAGTTTAATATCAAGTAATATCTTAACCAGAGACTTACTTGTAAGAATAAAGTTATCAGAAGTTTAATATCAACTCATATCTTTACCAGACACTTACTTGGAAGAATAAAGTTATCAGAAGTTTAATATCAAGTGATGTCTTTACCAGAGACTTACTTGTAAGAATAAAGTTATCAGAAGTTTAATATCAAGTGATCTCTTTACCAGAGACTTACTTGTAAGAATAAAGTAATCAGAAGTTTAATATCAAGTAATATCTTAACCAGAGACTTACTTGTAAGAATAAAGTTATCAGAAGTTTAATATCAAGTGATATCTTTACCAGAGACTTACTTGTAAGAATAAAGTTATCAGAAGTTTAATATCAACTCATATATTTACCAGAGACTTACTTGTAAGAATAAAGTTATCAGAAGTTTAATATCAAGTGATGTCTTTACCAGATACTTACTTGTAAGAATAAAGTTATCAGAAGTTTAATATCATGTGATGTCTTTACCAGAATCTTACTTAGAAGAATAAAGTTATCAGAAGTTTAATATCAAGTGATCTCTTTACCAGAGACTTACTTGTAAGAATAAAGTTATCAGAAGTTTAATATCAAGTCATATCTTGACCAGAGACCTACTTGTAAGAATAAAGTTATCAGACGTTTAATATCAACTCATATCTTTACCAGACACTTACTTGGAAGAATAAAGTTATCAGAAGTTTAATATCAAGTGATGTCTTTACCAGAGACTTACTTGTAAGAATAAAGTTATCAGAAGTTTAATATCAAGTGATCTCTTTACCAGAGACTTACTTGTAAGAATAAAGTTGTCAGAAGTTTAATATCAACTCATATCTTTACCAGAGACCTACTTGTAAGAATAAAGTTATCAGACGTTTAATATCAACTCATATCTTTACCAGACATGTACACTTACTTGGAAGAATAAAGTTATCAGAAGTTTAATATCAAGTGATGTCTTTACCAGAGACTTACTTGGAAGAATAAAGTTATCAGAAGTTTAATATCAAGTGATCTCTTTACCAGAGACTTACTTGTAAGAATAAAGTTATCAGACGTTTAATATCAACTCATATCTTTAGCAGACATGTACACTTACTTGGAAGAATAAAGTTATCAGAAGTTTAATATCAAGTGATGTCTTTACCAGAGACTTACTTGTAAGAATAAATTTATCAGAAGTTTAATATCAAGTGATCTCTTTACCAGAGACTTACTTGTAAGAATAAAGTTATCAGAAGTTTAATATCAACTCATATCTTTACCAGACACTTACTTGGAAGAATAAAGTTATCAGAAGTTTAATATCATGTGATGTCTTGACCAGAGACTTACTTGTAAGAATAAAGTTATCAGAAGTTTAATATCAAGTGATCTCTTTACCAGAGACGTACTTGTAAGAATAAAGTTATCAGAAGTTTAATATCAACTCATATCTTTACCAGAGACTTACTTGTAAGAATAAAGTTATCAGGAGTTAAATTTCAAGTGATCTCTTTACCAGAGACTTACTTGTAAGAATAAAGTTATCAGAAGTTTAATATCAAGTGATGTCTTTACCAGATACTTACTTGTAAGAATAAAGTTATCAGAAGTTTAATATCATGTGATGTCTTTACCAGAGACTTACTTGGAAGAATAAAGTTATCAGAAGTTTAATATCAAGTGATGTCTTTACCAGAGACTTACTTGTAAGAATAAAGTTATCAGAAGTTTAATATCAAGTGATGTCTTTACCAGAGACTTACTTGGAAGAATAAAGTTATCAGAAGTTTAATATCAAGTGATGTCTTTACCAGAGACTTACTTGGAAGAATAAAGTTATCAGAAGTTTAATATCAAGTGACATCTTTACCAGAGACTTACTTGTAAGAATAAAGTTATCAGACGTTTAATATCAACTCATATCTTTAGCAGACATGTACACTTACTTGGAAGAATAAAGTTATCAGAAGTTTAATATCAAGTGATGTCTTTACCAGAGACTTACTTGTAAGAATAAATTTATCAGAAGTTTAATATCAAGTGATCTCTTTACCAGAGACTTACTTGTAAGAATAAAGTTATCAGAAGTTTAATATCAACTCATATCTTTACCAGACACTTACTTGGAAGAATAAAGTTATCAGAAGTTTAATATCAAGTGATGTCTTTACCAGAGACTTACTTGTAAGAATAAAGTTATCAGAAGTTTAATATCAAGTGATCTCTTTACCAGAGACTTACTTGTAAGAATAAAGTTATCAGAAGTTTAATATCAAGTAATATCTTAACCAGAGACTTACTTGTAAGAATAAAGTTATCAGAAGTTTAATATCAAGTAATATCTTAACCAGAGACTTACTTGGAAGAATAAAGTTATCAGAAGTTTAATATCAAGTGATCTCTTTACCAGAGACTTACTTGTAAGAATAAAGTTATCAGAAGTTTAATATCAACTCATATCTTTACCAGACACTTACTTGGAAGAATAAAGTTATCAGAAGTTTAATATCAAGTGATGTCTTTACCAGAGACTTACTTGTAAGAATAAAGTGATCAGAAGTTTAATATCAAGTGATCTCTTTACCAGAGACTTACTTGTAAGAATAAAGTTATCAGACGTTTAATATCAACTCATATCTTTAGCAGACATGTACACTTACTTGGAAGAATAAAGTTATCAGAAGTTTAATATCAAGTGATGTCTTTACCAGAGACTTACTTGTAAGAATAAATTTATCAGAAGTTTAATATCAAGTGATCTCTTTACCAGAGACTTACTTGTAAGAATAAAGTTATCAGAAGTTTAATATCAACTCATATCTTTACCAGACACTTACTTGGAAGAATAAAGTTATCAGAAGTTTAATATCAAGTGATGTCTTGACCAGAGACTTACTTGTAAGAATAAAGTTATCAGAAGTTTAATATCAAGTGATCTCTTTACCAGAGACGTACTTGTAAGAATAAAGTTATCAGAAGTTTAATATCAACTCATATCTTTACCAGACACTTACTTGTAAGAATAAAGTTATCAGGAGTTAAATTTCAAGTGATCTCTTTACCAGAGACTTACTTGTAAGAATAAAGTTATCAGAAGTTTAATATCAAGTGATGTCTTTACCAGATACTTACTTGTAAGAATAAATTTATCAGAAGTTTAATATCATGTGATGTCTTTACCAGAGACTTACTTGGAAGAATAAAGTTATCAGAAGTTTAATATCAAGTGATGTCTTTACCAGAGACTTACTTGTAAGAATTAAGTTATCAGAAGTTTAATATCAAGTGATGTCTTTACCAGAGACTTACTTGGAAGAATAAAGTTATCAGAAGTTTAATATCAAGTGATGTCTTTACCAGAGACTTACTTGGAAGAATAAAGTTATCAGAAGTTTAATATCAAGTGATCTCTTTACCAGAGACTTACTTGTAAGAATAAAGTTATCAGACGTTTAATATCAACTCATATCTTTAGCAGACATGTACACTTACTTGGAAGAATAAAGTTATCAGAAGTTTAATATCAAGTGATGTCTTTACCAGAGACTTACTTGTAAGAATAAATTTATCAGAAGTTTAATATCAAGTGATCTCTTTACCAGAGACTTACTTGTAAGAATAAAGTTATCAGAAGTTTAATATCAACTCATATCTTTACCAGACACTTACTTGGAAGAATAAAGTTATCAGAAGTTTAATATCAAGTGATGTCTTGACCAGAGACTTACTTGTAAGAATAAAGTTATCAGAAGTTTAATATCAAGTGATATCTTTACCAGAGACGTACTTGTAAGAATAAAGTTATCAGAAGTTTAATATCAACTCATATCTTTACCAGAGACTTACTTGTAAGAATAAAGTTATCAGGAGTTAAATTTCAAGTGATCTCTTTACCAGAGACTTACTTGTAAGAATAAAGTTATCAGAAGTTTAATATCAAGTGATGTCTTTACCAGATACTTACTTGTAAGAATAAATTTATCAGAAGTTTAATATCATGTGATGTCTTTACCAGAGACTTACTTGGAAGAATAAAGTTATCAGAAGTTTAATATCAAGTGATGTCTTTACCAGAGACTTACTTGTAAGAATAAAGTTATCAGAAGTTTAATATCAAGTGATGTCTTTACCAGAGACTTACTTGGAAGAATAAAGTTATCAGAAGTTTAATATCAAGTGATGTCTTTACCAGAGACTTACTTGGAAGAATAAAGTTATCAGAAGTTTAATATCAAGTGATCTCTTTACCAGAGACTTACTTGTAAGAATAAAGTTATCAGACGTTTAATATCAACTCATATCTTTAGCAGACATGTACACTTACTTGGAAGAATAAAGTTATCAGAAGTTTAATATCAAGTGATGTCTTTACCAGAGACTTACTTGTAAGAATAAATTTATCAGAAGTTTAATATCAAGTGATCTCTTTACCAGAGACTTACTTGTAAGAATAAAGTTATCAGAAGTTTAATATCAACTCATATCTTTACCAGACACTTACTTGGAAGAATAAAGTTATCAGAAGTTTAATATCAAGTGATGTCTTGACCAGAGACTTACTTGTAAGAATAAAGTTATCAGAAGTTTAATATCAAGTGATCTCTTTACCAGAGACGTACTTGTAAGAATAAAGTTATCAGAAGTTTAATATCAACTCATATCTTTACCAGAGACTTACTTGTAAGAATAAAGTTATCAGGAGTTAAATTTCAAGTGATCTCTTTACCAGAGACTTACTTGTAAGAATAAAGTTATCAGAAGTTTAATATCAAGTGATGTCTTTACCAGATACTTACTTGTAAGAATAAAGTTATCAGAAGTTTAATATCATGTGATGTCTTTACCAGAGACTTACTTGTAAGAATAAAGTTATCAGAAGTTTAATATCAAGTGATGTCTTTACCAGAGACTTACTTGTAAGAATAAAGTTATCAGAAGTTTAATATCAAGTGATGTCTTTACCAGAGACTTACTTGGAAGAATAAAGTTATCAGAAGTTTAATATCAAGTGATCTCTTTACCAGAGACTTACTTCTAAGAATAAAGTTATCAGAACCTTAATATCATGTGATGTCTTTACCAGAGACTTACTTGGAAGAATAAAGTTATCAGAAGTTTAATATCAAGTGATCTCTTTACCAGAGACTTACTTGGAAGAATAAAGTTATCAGAAGTTTAATATCAAGTGATCTCTTTACCAAAGACTTACTTGTAAGAATAAAGTTATCAGAAGTTTAATATCAAGTGATCTCTTTACCAGAGACTTACTTGTAAGAATAAAGTTATCAGAAGTTTAATATCAAGTGATATCTTAACCTGAGATTTAGTTGTGAACGTTAACTTTTGGAGTCCTTCAATTAACATGTAAATATTTCCAATAAATGGGGGACTAGTTTACCATATGGTCAGAGTAGCCCCTTATACCCCCAAAACACGTCTCTGTCTTTATTAGTTTATCATTGTTGATAATTTAAAATTTCTTTTTCTATTCCTCAGTCGGCAGAGGTGTACCCCGGTGTGACCAGATCAACTTCGACATGAAACGTTACGGAATGAGCCGAGAGGTTGCCAACGCTTTGTTCAACATGATCGACAACAACAACGACCAGGTGTACAGCCTACAGGACCAGCCTCCAGAGTCGTTTAATATGAATGATAGGAACGGTAATTACCTATCCCATTATCATATTTATTATCCGTATTATGAGACATTAATCGTGTAATGATAACGTGCATTAAAGGCACTGGGATACTTGTTTACCCTTTTTTACATGTGAAACTTGACACACTTTAATGTATAGGGACATCTGCAGCAGAATGTGTGACAAATGTGCCGCTTATAATAAACGTTTATGCACTATATCTTTACTTAATAAGGTAAACCGGCTCATTACACGACCCGATTATCCGTAGTCGTAGGAAACGTTTTAAACGAAAATTGCTAGCGGACATGTTAATATGAACTAATAATTAATTATTTGAGGATGACAAATGAATAGAATAATGTTTTAAAAAATTGAATTCAGTTAAGTCGACATCTGAAGACATGATGTAACTCGGTCGGATTGTTCACTTTGGGGTTGAAATAGTTTGTATTTTATATGGTGTGTTTCTTTTCCGGTTGAGTGTACATTACTTTAACTCTTTATCTGCAGGAGACGGCCGAGTGTCCCGATGTGAGTTGTTCCAGACGTATATGAGTGGTATCCAGATGGCCGAGAAGTTTGTCCATGATAGAGAGGTCAGTTTAGAAGACGCAATCCCTAACCTTAAGAGGAGGGTTTTAAAGGGATATTTTTTGTGGAAACGGAATTCGAGGAGATATTCCCGTTTACACATATATGCTATTAATACATGAAATTTAAAAATGTTAATGAAGGTAATATTTTGATGACATTATAGTTTACAAAGTGATTAAGGCAAGCGCACTTTCTAGAAAAAATATTTAAAAATAATAATGAGAATAGAAGCTATTCATCGGCGCTGAGAGCGGAGAAAAACTGCTACGGCATATTGTTTATCAGTTTTATTATATGTAATATGTGACTATGTGAATATACTATCATTGTATTTGTTTTCTTATTAAATTGTTTTAACATTAGGTAAGATGTAGCGTGTTCTCATTTCAAGTAATACCAAAAATCCAAAATAGATATTTCTCTTTAAAAGGCTGTTATACTCAAGGGATAACGATCAGATTGTCAAATATTGACTTAAATTGTTACTCTTATGTGCATCGTGTAATGAATCGACAAAGCTGGAATAAAAGCTAGCGTAAGTTTCAATCTCATTAAAATCAGTTAATTGATTCCTGCCGTTGGCTTATTTGCTAATTTGGGTTGTCACTCATAGATAAGTGACAACGCAAAGTAGCAAATAAGCCTAGGGAATAATCAATGCTCTGATTTTAATGAAATTGGCGGAATTTTCTTTGTTTAAAGTTTGCCACAGAAACATTTAGGTATCGACGTTTTATGAATAATGTGAAATTAAAATGATCAGATTCAGTAATGTAACTTATGTAAAATATTAAAAATAATTTGGTTATTAATTTCTTTTTCTAACAGTTGAAGTACGAGAATCTGGTTTGGGAGTCACGTGAACGCAGGTGGAGCTGGTTTTCCTGGTAAAGGGGAGATAACTCTCGTGCCAAGGTGGAGTCCTGTTTATGTGGTCAATAAAAATATTTTGACGTATATTTGCATTTCCTGTTTCTTTTGTATCATTCCTGTATGAAATAAAAAACCGACGTGTGAATCCTTGTAACTTCTGGCCCTTTCTGGCATTTTATGGGTTTTTTCAAAATTATTTTGAAGTTGAAAAAGATCAAATCTAAATTCCGGCTAGTAAGTATAATTTCACAGGAAAATGAGAATGCCCACAATCAAAATAAGTCTATCGTTTATGGTTCATTATGGCGGGGCGGGGATATTTTTATTTTAAGTGTATATGATTTTAGTTATCAGGTATTCTTAATTTTCCTGTTGTTGTATCTTGGCTCAATATTGCCCTTCAACTGATAATGGTAGTTATACGTCAAGTCAAGTAGGCATGTTATATGTTATCATCCCGTGTCTATGTGATGACAAGATTTCTGATCACGTTCAAACGGCTATTTTTCATTCCAAAGTTAGAGACATTTTACCTGTTTTATTTTACCTGGGTCCTCATGTTCATCACATCAAAGTTCAAGGTATACACTTGTTTACATTGCTAATACAATGATTCTTAGTCTGTCCACTGGGATTAAATTACGATGTCATCTGATTATTCTCTCACTCCAATCAATTTCATTAATGGAAAGTTGCTGACCTTGCAACTCATATCAATATTTTTAAATTTCGCTTTTTAATGGTTTAAGTAATTGATAACACCTGAATACGAGGGCGTCATAGCAAAGAGAGGTCTTTGCCCTGGGGACGACCCAAGGGCGCGTTAGCCCGTAGGCAATGGCCTATCTTTGCTAGAACGCCCGAGGATGAGGGTATTATCTAGTTTATATACCGAAAAACTAACGTGAGCGCAGTTGTCTACATGTATTACTGCAGTGGTGAAAAGTAAAATAAAGCGCACATAAAATATCATGGAATTTCTTCAACAGCAGAAGTTTATACTGATCAACAATCAACCCTTCTCAGTCAACAATCCTTCGTGGTCTAGTGGTAGAGCATTGGGCTACAAAGCGGTTGCGGGTTCGAATCCCGCATCGTTTACTATAAAAAAAAAGTTGTGGATTGAACTTACTCAATGGGACATGGAATTTATTGGGTGCAATTTATTGTACTTGGAGGGCCTTATACTGGAAAGTACCAAGCTGTAAGGTTATCATTCTATACAAGGCCCTCCCAGCGGGTATAATCCATTATAAGGCCTTCCCAATAGGAATTGTAAGGCCCTAGTTACTTTCGTAGAGAAGTTCTCCCGGAAAAAAACAACTGGATTCAAGGAGTGTTAAATGGGCCTTGAGGTATATAAGTGAATTTGTAAGATAGGTGAGGTGAGGTGAGTTAGGGTTTAACGCCGCTTTCAAGAGTATTTCACTTATATCGCGGCTGCTAGTATTATGACAGGGAGAAAGCCCGCAACGCCATGTGGCTATGTATTGCGGTGAAACCTGCGAGCATCGACTTGAACTAACGAACCATGAAATTCAGTGTAGCATTGCACCCAAAACTTACTGCGTGTAGAACAGTTCTCTACTGCAGACAAAGTTGCCGTGCCCCTGGCGGGATTCGAACCCCGGACCACTTGATCCGAAGCCGAACGCGCTAACCACTGCGCTATCCCGCCCCCAATTTGTAAGATAAGAAATTGTTTGAGTGTAGTTAAATTGAGGTTATGTCCTTAGGGTCCTAACTCCATTGCTTTTAAAGAATGGGCATTTACTAGGACAGCCGTATAGGCCAAATATACATTGAGGGTAAAGATACGTGGAAAAGTTGGAACATTTTGGGCAATATCATCATTTTCATTCATCCGACTAACAAACATTTAGAAAGACAATCATGGCAAACTCTCTAGAATATGAATTTGTTTTGATGCATACCTTTTCATTATTGAACGTGATTATCAATTATATCTTCTATAAGAGGTATACGCAAAAATATATTGTGTTTCTTTATTGCTTTATTTTTTGTATTACTTGCGATTCTTATCACCCTTGGTAAAATGAAAATCCGGAGTTTATATCTCTTGAACGGTCAATCCCCTGGTTCCTATTCTTGACACAGTGTCTATTCGAGGAAATACGGTAATGAACATAGTCGCCCTGCATTCTGGTTCCCGGAGTCTGTTGCGCTGCGTAACAGGCGACTGGAATTAAGCCAGTTGCCAGTTACGCAGCGCAACAGACTCCGGGAACCAGAATGAGTCGCCCTTCCGGAAAAAGCAACTGGGCATGCGCTTTACAGGAAATGTCTGAGTAGATGGATGTCGATAGGGCCTGTAAGTCTCGGTTACGTTCATTTCCGGTGCCACGCTTCCGGTGACACCCTTGAACTGGTTTTAGGAATCAGATGCGCAACGCAAATACACAGCCATCACGCCGTGACGCGTGGACGTTACCCAGTCGAGTTTATTGCGGGAAATTCGTCCCATAAGCTCAACGATAAAACATCGTTATATTAAGTGTATTAAATAATGATATCAATGTTTATTAGAATTAAATTCCGGTCCAAGTCGAAAACAAAGCAACTAGGGTATACTACCTACTAATAAATATATTATCGCGTCAAAACTTTTGATAGAATATGAATGTATAAAATATCATTATTACCCTGTCACCATGCCAAATGATGTTATTATTAATCTTGTTTTGTTGACAATATGTTATAATTGTATATTAGAACGTGTACCAAACATACTTCAAGATTTTATTAGCATTATTTCGTAAACAAAATTATTTGTAAAAAGGTTTCATATTGTCAATAAATCAGAACCATTGTTACCATATTTATATATATAACTATCTGCCTGAATGTGTTGTGATTTTTAAATTTGTTTAGTTGTATGTTGGTGTCTGATAGTTGTATTTTGATTTTATAATAATGTGAGAACACAGGTAACAATTAAGTTTATAAATTGTGGATGAAAATTGTAGAATTCTAATAATCTTTCACAAAATGGACTCACCCATCATTCTAATTTAAGTGTTCACAGTTTAGAGAATTTTATTTTAGTAACTCTCATACTAGTACAATTAAACTGCTTTACAAATAAGCATGCTGCAAGCTCGATTGGATAGTTATATGTGATAAACTTTCTTTTGATATAGGCCTTAATTTTATAAGTTTATAAGTTTCTATTTACAAATAAGATTTATAAAAAAATTCAATGGACCCCCTTTTAATTTCTTGAAAACAATATTTTGCTAAAATTAACCACGAAAAACTGGTTATGAACATTCAGCAACACTGAATATTAAGACACTTTGTAAATTATCACTTTTAATTGGCATATACTTACCTGTTGTCAGTTTTATTTATTTTCAAACAAATATCCAATCCACCAGATTATACCTTTCAGATTAAAACTAGCCTACACCAGTACAGACATTGATATAAATGGTACTACAACATGAAATATGAACAATGGGCTAGAATAAGAAGTGGTGCTGAATATATTTTTTTGCATATTCTCAAATATTCTGTAAATTTATTTTGAGCATTATAATAATCGAAATACTAATTTCTCTTCAATTCTGGGTATTTTCAAGTGGTACAAACCATCCAGCACTTATTAGAAATTTTAGTGAAAACTGCACTAAAATAACATGTATTTAGAATAAAATCAGGTACCTTACAAGCGCTATAATAAATATAAATATATATTTTTGAAAAATATTACTGGCGATAAATTGGCAAAATGAAATTTAATATTTTCCACAAGGTCTAAAACATTAATTTTTATAATTAATTGATTTGTTTACAAATAAACGTGGGCACACTGCATGGGCGACAAAATAATCAAATGGGTAAAATTTAACCTTCATAATTGTTTCGATACTCGGAGTCAATGGAAATAGCATCTCGCTGTCCCTACAACCCTATTTATATGATTTCTAAGTGAATTTGGACCGGCTACAGACCCATTCAGTCACTCATTTAACACGGTGAACGCCATTGAGAAACGTGTGTTTGTCACCGGAAGTGGGTAAATCTCGCCGGTCCAACGAGAGTTACTTACGGGCCCTATTGCATGTATGTCCATTGTACCTAATAGTTGCCTGTAGAATCAATTGGTGAGTGGGGGGGGGGGGGGGGGGGGGGGGGGGGGGATGCAGTTTTAATGTTGTCTCAAATAGTAAGGGGATGTGTGCCAAAAATGAAGACATGAAGTTCACAAGTCAACTTAGATTTTAAATCTAAATAAAATACACATTTTGTAATGTTATAAGTTACGATTTTACAAATGAAAAATTGAAATCGAAGAGTTGTAAGGTCCCCATTATAAAAGAGACTTTAGAATTTCGAGACTGACATGAGGTACGATTACGATGTTTCAGTTTACACCTCTACGTGATTTTGCATTGACCATATATGGAAGGTCCCCGAACATTGCCGATGTTTCCCGAGAACGTGTTTGTTTCCAAATAACGAAACTTGATCCCTTGATCAAAGCTCCATGTCTTCATCTTTGACACACATACCCTTCAATAACATGACGAAAGATAGTGGTTTAACTTAAACTACTTCAAATGGTAAAAATGTTCGACATTTAATGAGTTAACATTCTGAGCATTCTATTTTGATTTTGGAACCTTTATACCGAGTTATTTTGGGGAGCACGATTATTGATAGAAACTTTCGTCCTGGTCCATGACAAAGTATCAAACAAGAGCCTTAAAGGGGCAGTAGCACGTTTTTTGCAAAATTTAATTTTTCAAATTTCCCATTTATGATGATAGTTTATGTCATTTAAACTAACTTAAGAGGGTAAAACATCTTATTACACAAACCAATTATCTGTAGCGGTAAAAAAAAATGTTGCGTATAGAGCAAAGATTGCATGGCGGCCATTTTATTGTGAACACAATTTATTATTTTATATTACAAAAACGTTTGCTATGGCTTTACCGAAACATGTACACTCATTTTAAACTTTATTTTCTGAAGACAGAAGGATGTTTTACCATTGGTGAAATTATTTTTCAAATACATTTCATCAACTTATTTGAGCGAAAAAACGTGCTACAGTGCCTTTAAAGGCGCTCTAGTACGATTTTCTTACTGAAATAAAGTGCTTTCACAAACATATAAATACATGTTACCAATGGCTAGATAATACCCCTGAACCATTACAAAGAGTTCTAAAACAAATGTACATGGTTCGGTTAAGCCATGCGAGTCCATTTCCCATGTTGGGAAACATAGTCATGGTCCCTGTGACTTTTATTAACGGCCAAACAGTCACCAAATTTATAATCTAAGGCCAAGGGGTCTCTATACAAATGTTCATCTTTTTAGGGATTTTCGTTTTTTTTTGTGAAGAGGATGACAATATGTATTTAGGTCGTGATCCCTGTGACCCTTATTAGGAGCCACAGGGTCACCAAATCTACAATTTATAATCTCAATATGACAAGGAGGCTAGCGCTGTTCACAATATTGCAGTGGTTCCGGAGAAGAAATCGAAAAATAGCAACGTTTACAGACGGACGGATGAGCCACAGACACCAGGGCCGTGTTCAAGAGAGGTTTCAAAGTAATCGCTCAATTACTTGAGCGCTACTTGAGCGCTACTTTGAGCGATCAATGAGCAATTTAAGCGCTCGCTGTTATGGAACGGAGCCCATGCCACGCGTGAGCCTAATTTGTAATATTTTACATGCGCATCTATGTATATTCAATAAAGATCATAATAATGACCAATTTTGGCATACTGATGTATTTGTGAGTTTCATGCTTTTGTAAAATTGTCATGGTAAAAAGAAATCACAACCTAAATTTTGATATCTGTGCCGACGACACACATATCTACTATGGTTGCAAGGCATCAAGCTTCTCATCTGCCGAATCACCAATCAACTCGATATTGGCACGTGTTACTGCATCCTCGATAATCCAGTGCTATTGTTCCGATTAAGAATAAATACCCTTACTGTTTTCCAGCGCTTGTGTGTAGATTTATCGGAACAATAGCGCTGGATTATCGAGGATGGTGTTACTGTGAGTGTTTAGCTATCGCTACATCATTTTACAGCTACCGCCATTTTAAGTGAACACGCGTGGCTTAACTGAACCGTGTACATTCGTTTAAGAACTCTTTTGATTGTTTCGGGTGATTTGTTTAGTCATTGGTAACACTTATTTGCCTGTTTGCGAGGTCACTTTATTTCCGTAAGCAAAACGTGCTACAGCGCCTTGAACATAAGTAATACAATGGACGCACTTTTGTCATAGCTGGTAAACATAACTCCACGTGTTTAATTGTATTCATTATGAACTGAAGGATGTTTTAAAAGACGCATAAGTTAATTTCAAGAAATTTGCTAATGTAGTTTTCAGGAATAGTGAATGCTTCGTATATATATATATATATATATATATATATATATATATATATATATATATATATATATATATATATATATATATATATATATATATATATCCTAATACACCACAAGGTTATGTTTGCTTAAGTGTCGACTCTTTTTCTATTATTATTATTATTATTATTATTATTATTATTATAATTATTATTATTATTATTATTATTATTATTATAATTATTATTAGTAACGTAATTATGACAAAGTTACTTGATATGAACGTTTTGAAATAGTTGTAATGGTTTAACGCTTGAGTGAACTTTACTTCAAACATTGCTTCAATTCACAGGAGCTTGTATTGTCGAAAAACTAGCGACCCCATGTTCGTTAAAATTTATGTTGTCATCATATTATATTTCTACACCACGTCACGTCCAATACATTTTTCTTTAAAGTAACCATAAAAATCGATGAGGTATTCAAATAGATATGATTTTACAGAGCTTTAAATATTAGCATATTACGAACTTGAGACACGGACGTAGCCTACAAAATTGATATTCAAAATCGGTTGAAATAACTCGTCAGCTTAAAATGTCAAATCTAATAATTATTATCATGTTTATCATGCTAAATTTGTTGTTCGTTGATCATTATGGAGTGTTAACATTAAAAATAGAACCATGGGCTCCGTAGCTCATCAGGACTTCATTTATTTGAATATTTAAGTACATTTTAACAAGCAAAATAGGTTTTTAGATTGTGACCCCTGTGATACAAATTTGTGGTCACAGGGTTACGAACTGTACAATTTGGAATTCCCATTGACCAAAGAGTCAGTGCACAACATATCAGCTTTTCATACTTGAGAAGCAGATGACCCATGTTACAAACACATTGGGTCACACGTTCACGAAATCTAAACTTAAAAATAACTAGTTCAGAGTTGAGGTGATGTGAGTTGGGGTTTAGCGCCGCTTTCAAGAGTATTTCACTTATATCACGGCTGCTAGTATAATGACAGGGAGAAAGCCCGCAACACCATGTGGCTATGTATTGCGGTGAAACCTGCGAGCAACGGCTGGAACTAGCGAACCATGGGTGGTACTGCACTGAAATTCCGTGTAGCATTGCACCCAAACCTAACTGCGTGTAGAACAGTTCTCTACCGCAGACACAGTTGCGGGGCCCCTGGCGGGTTTCGAACCACGGACCTCTTGATCCGAACCACTGCGCTATCCCGTCCCCAACTACCTCAGATACTAACCTGACAACAACTGCACAACTGCACAACTGTGAACTAATTACCTAGACCTCGTAAATATATGTGGTAACCATCTCACGTACCGCTCATTGTTTACCACAGATATTAGCTCGGTCAGATGTCATTATTTCAACCATAGTTCATACTCGATCGCCAATAAGTGTTTGAATATAGCTGGAAAACTGTGAGTTCTATTTCTAACAAGTGCTTTTGTGTCTGCTCAGGAGTTAATGACTCATACATTTTGAAATGAAAGTTATTTGTTAATAATTCAATAATAAGAACAATAACACGCTATCAGGGACAGGGATATCTATTCAGTATTACTGAGGTTGTTGTATGGAAATGAATATCTTCCACATTAGTAATTGAGACTTCCCATACAGAAGTACAAAAGCGTCTATCAATGTTGGCCATAATTATGCTTTTCCTACCAATATTGAAGTAAGACTTCATAAGGAACTAGTTACCAAAATGGAAATTTACAGTCGGGTGGTAAACTTAAAGTGTATGTCAAAAGGATTATCAATACATCATTTTATTATATTTTCAGTGGTGAAATACGGCATCTATCGGTTAAAATAAAAGCCCTATTTTCACTGAGTGAAATAACATGTTATTCTACTGCGTGAAAGAACACTTTCGATCGTATGACGGCATCAAAACAATAGCATGACGTCATTAGAAGATCGTGATAAAGCAAGGGGAGCATGGATGCTCCTTATATTGTAATAACGTCATTTTACATAACTGGTTAAATCTAATAAATAGAACATTTGACATTTCTCGTCGAATACCAAGTATATCTCATCTCGTGAAGTAGAAATAGTATATTTACACTCGTGGCTACGCCACTTGTGAAAATATGTTTTTCTACTTCACCCGATGAGATAAACATGGTATTCGACGATAAATGTCAAATATCCTCTATATGTCAAATGCCCAATAGATTGTAGATGGCTCACTAAAATCTTTATTCAAATTGAGTTTCCCTTCAACAATGAAACATACTTGTAACTGTTAATCGTAGTTAAGTTAAAGTGTTTACCCCCCTTCTTTCACCGATTGCGTTGTGTTTGTACTGACGTAGGCCTATTATAGATATTGATAGGTATAAGTGAAACATAGCATATTCTTATATGCATGTTTGCATAACGAAATTGAGTAATGTATATTACCTTGTTTGGAAGTTAAGGCAATGTGAGCGATAACCTCAAAGCGCTGTAACTGACAGCTCGCATGCAACTCCAAGGGAGATAAGAAGGAATTATGTTGGTCCTTAAAAACAGGGTAATAAATGTGTGTGCCCTTTGCGCATGCCCTTAAGCTTCTGCATCCTGCTCGATTCCCCGAATCCCATAACTGTCATTTTGGCTATAGATAACCAGCCAAAGAAAGAACTTCCATCCCCGCAAAAGAAGTAATACCCGAATGACAGGACCGATGCGCGATCATCGACGTTCAAATCAAGACATATGATTGGCTGAAAAAATACATGCTATGCTATCTAACGAGGAGTAACCAGCCTGCAGAAAAATGACAGTTGTATGAATCAGGGTTTTGTAGGATCGATGCGGAAACAAATGCACTGATGGTCCTACTGTGGTACGTTTAGAGACCCTCATCTGTATTACTGTCATCAATTCTAAATACGTGTTCCCTTCCTTATTTAAAGGAGCAGTAGCATGTTTATTGCAAATTTAATTTTTTCAAATTTCTCATGTATAATGATAGTTAATGTCATTTATATTTACTTGAGAGGGTAAAACATCTAATAACACAAAACAATCATCCGCAGGGGTGATAACGGTGTTGAATATAAAGCAAACATTGCATAGCGGCCATTTTAGTGTGAACACATGATTTTATTATTTCGAATTATAAAAACGATTCTCATGGCTTTACAGAACCATGTACACTCATTTTCTAACTTGATTCTCCGAAGAGAGAAGGATGTTTTAGTATTGCTGACAAACAAAATTCAACTACATTTCATCGACTTATTTCAGGTAAAAATTCTTCTGCCCCTTTAAGATCCTGCCAATACAATACATAGAGATTATTTACCAAGTGTGTTTCCGTATCATTAATATCATATTTTTTGAATAAAATTGTATTATGCGAGCCTTTGACAAGCATAACACATTATTTTTTATTCCAAAGATATTATATTTATGATAGGGGAAACACACAAGGTTAATAATCTCTTTATGATGTCATGTCTTCATTAAAATGAGCGTTTTGTTGTGTTAAAAGTGGTAAGAGAATTGACCCAGTTTTAGCGGAGCAATTTCATAGACGGTACATCAAAGTGATTGCCACGATATCGGCGATAAATTGGCTGTGAAGTGCCTGGAAATAGTTCTTAATTAAAACAATTTAAAACACGATGTGCGCGATTCTTTAAAAAGAACATGACAATTGGTCCCTGGTTTCTTGTTCATGGATATATTTTCAATCAGTACACAAGTATCTATCTAATAATAAAAAAGCACTCATAAATCACTTGGATCACGTTACTAGAACAAGGTGTAATTCTTTATTTAAGGATATATTCTGTGTTAAGTTAGCAACATTTCAACATAGAACAGCTGCATTACATTGTATATTCGATACACTCATTCAAACCAGTTTAAAATATAATCTTTTTAAGTACCTAACTGACTATCTTGACACTGGAAGGTTTCCAAGTAAACGAGTTATCAATTCTTTAAACGAAACTGAAACTGTACGATGGGCTACTCAAGTCTCTGTAAGACAAGATATGTCAAGATATCACACAACTCATAATACCTTTGGTGTACATAGATTGTATTATTTTATGCATGTATATCCACAATTTAAAGATATTTTAGAATGTTGTGTACAAATCAATTCCAGGGCAAAATTTTCAAAAGATTGTGAACTCTGCGAAAGATATTGTAATGATTATGACTGCCACATAATTCTTCATTGTGAACGGTACATGAACAACAGAAACCAATTCTTCTCAAAACTCATAGATCTTTTTGACGTTAATGTTTATGTTGAAATAGAACTATTATCTGAAGATGAAATGCTGTCTCTCTTTTCTGGAGGTGAAATACCAATAACCAACCATATGGATGAAATGTCATGGAGATGTATGATAGTTCTCGATCTTCTGTAAATATCTGTTTTCTATGCGAACATCACTGAACTGTACATTTTAGATATTTTTCCTATTGTATTCCCTACCTGTATGATTATGTTATTGTGAAACTGTTGTTGTAAATATTTAATGTATTTATGTGTAATGATCTTCGGATCGCAATCTGGAGGAAATAAAGAGATTCATTCATTCATTCATTAATTCACTCTAGCTTCAACGTTTTGGAGGCTACGTTGCAGGGTTGATTTGGATTGCTGCAAAATGTGAGTATCTTTCACCGTAATTATTTGTGAGGTGGTGTTGTTTCCTTTGTGTATGACAATAAGTACCTATTAATGTACCTAATACCGTATGCTTAGCCCTCAAGAACTACCAAAATGCTAGTGTGGTCCACTAGAGGCGTCGGTAGGCCACACACTGATTAATTTTAATTAAAAATTAATTTTGTACACAGGACACTGAAGCTACTTGCTGATGCTGTTGGTCAATAGCGCTCTGGCGTTTTGTATGATTTTAAAAATAATACAATTAATCTACAATTATTTTGACTTTGTTAAAACTATAAATGCACTTTATTACTCAACTGTGGTGAGATCACTCATTAGATAACAATGAGTTGGTTACACACATGTGTGATACCACCGCGTGCTGCTTTACGTCATAATTGGCGCGTGACGTCACAATGTTAGCCGCGCGACTGAAAAAGCGGGTGACCTATTTGCAAGTAAGCGTCACTGAAAACGATTTTATTTCAATTCAGCGCTATTTACATCATTGAGTAATAAATAAAATACTTAACTCGGTCCCGTTTGATAACATGTTTATGAAACTCGTGAATGGCATCGGTATTTAACTCGCTTTCGCTCGTTAAAATACCAAACCATCCACTCGTTTCATAAACATGTTATCAAACGGGACATCGTTTAGTATTCTATATGTATCACATGAGATGATTTGTGTTTCCGAAAATCCATTCGTTCAAGCGGAAATACTCAGATAAACTCCCGGTTACACTTTTCAATGATTTGTAAACAGTTTTAGGATTCGCACGAAAAGAGTGCAATTTTGCAAAAGTAGTTCATGTATTTGACCTGTTTTGCATTTTTATCAGATTTGGATACCAAGTTTATCAGATTGCTTTATTGCATCGATAACACCCTCCATTATATGATAAAGAAACGTTTTAGGATTCGCTCTACTCGGTACTGAGCGAGTGAAAATAGTTCGACCTAGACTAATTTGCATTGTTATCAGCTAGCTGATAACATTTTTACAAGATGGGTTTATCACATCGATAACAACCTCCATTGTATGATAAAAGATAGTAGAGAGTAGGCCTAATCTAATCATCGATATGGATGGGAAGGCAGTTACAATATTATAAAGTAGTCTTTATATACTCAAGAGTGTCGCCGATTGACACAATCAACTCGACATCATTCAATGAGATACATATAATATGCTGTCTGTGTCGTGTGTCGAAGGGACGTCTAAACAAAGATTCATAACTTTTGCGGACATAATTAAGGAATAAAGAAAACTTAAATGAACATCGAATTACATGATATTTGGGACACAGTTAAACAAACTTTTGTTCAGCAGGTGTATACCTTACAACACATACCATTTCACACCTCAAGTTAGATGGTATGCCATATGGTCACATTCGGATTCATTAAAATGGGATTTAAATTGCTCGATTTTTAATTTCCGAATTTCGCGGACAAGCTATCTAGCGGGTCCCGTCTGTGTCAAATCACAGTCACGCCTCAATGATTGTGCGGAATTGTTAAAATGGATACATTAAAATCGTCTTAATAATCAATTGAAAGTGTATATTGTCTCGATTTTATACTCAGTTGATTCTGATAGATAATGTATGTTGAGATTATATTCATTCCTGTGAAAAATGGTACACGTGAACTTTAATTTAATTCGGATTTAATGAACTTCTTCATCTGCTACCCCGCAACATAACTATAATGTATCTAAGATTTGGTGTAAAAGTACATACAGAAATAATACTTTATTGTCTTCAAATAGTATTTGAAGTTTCTAATTCAAATGATGTTCATATTGGAGCACTCTGTGACACTATTGATTCATGAAAAGCGCAATTTTGGGCAACATTCAAACATGTAGAGTCAAATTTTATTGGAAACATCAGACAATATCAAATGAATTCAGATTCTCTGATAGGGAAACATTCAAGGAGTAAAATATATTTTACAAAATATTTTAAGCTAAGAGGGTTAACTGACATTGTTAGCTACCTTAGACCAACTGACCTTTATGGAAATTGCCTTAACGCATTATTTATTCCAACACGTTGTTAAAGTGGAAAGCAATTCCAAATCCAAGTAGCAACCAAAGTTTCCGTAGAACAAAGGATCAACTCAATTCAAGATATATACAGATTTGAAGGTTAAACGATGACATTTGAATGGAAGTTGTTAACGTGGCTCGTTCACATGATGAAAGCTTATGAGTTGTATAGAAGAAGGTTATGCATCATACTTAATCGTCTCCGTGCTCGGAGCACATACGGCCTCTACCAAAGATCTCCAATATGCATCATATATCACTTAAACTCTAACCTGCTGAAGTAATAAGAGAGACTCAGGAAATCTCTGAAGACAGTTTGGATGCATGATACATTAGTGAAGGAAGACTAGCATGATCCTGCAACAAAAAGTGTTGTCAAACAGGAAGAGTGTTATGAATTACTAAGGCGCTTTGATAGGAGGACTTCTGAATACGAGTTACAAAAGGTATTCTTATAGAAGAACTTCAGAGTACGAGTAACAAAGGGTGTCTTGAGAGGACTTCAGAATACGGATTACAAAGGGAGTCTTGAGAAGACTTCAGGATACGGGTTACACAATGTGTCTTGAGAGGACTTCAGGATACTGGTTACAAAAGGTGTCTTGAGAAAAAGACTTCAGAATACGAGTATAAAAAGGTGTCTTGAGAGAAGGATTTCAGAATACTGGTTACAAAGTGTGATTTGATAAAGGAAGAACACGAGAAATAATTATGCAGTTCTCTGGTATTTTGTGGCTTCTCTGGATCCAAATAGAAATGTCAACAATTCGTTCTGAAAATCTTAAATCTGTCATGGGAAATGTAAGAAAGTCCAAACTTAAAATCAAATGTACAGCCGAGTGTAGCGCTGCCTGTACTATTGAAAGTGTTCATTCGCAGGAATCAGGCAAAATTGAAAACATGAAACACCCTCTGAAGAATTCATCTTTCCTCATGATCAATAAGCTGAAAGGGAAAAGAGAACCGTTGATTGGATCTTTCACTACAAAGACGATCACAAAGGTTGGGATAGTGATTGATGACGCAATTAGTTGCATGGTCTTTGACAGAGATAGTAACACATTGTTCTGGTCAAATTATACGCACATGAAAAAGCACCCTATAGGACAAGTAACCGTAGACTTATTCCATAAAACGTTCAAACTTCGCAATATGGTCATACACAAGGACAAACTTTACTTTTCGTTTTGGGAACATAATACAGAAGTCATCGGTAGAATATCTAAAGCAACTGGTGGCGATGCACACATTTGGTATCAATGTGACAGAAGAACACAAATTAACGATTTAAGTATTGATGGAGATTTAATGTGTTGGATTGAGATACAGAGCATTAAATGTGCTCATCTTCCCTTGAAAAAGACTGATGTGATAAAAAGACTTTTTAGGAGTGTAAAGCGTTTGGTTGTTTATAAATTTGAAAACTTTCATTTATTTGTCTGGACCTATGAATATGCCACGACTCAACTACGTTTTACTCTCAGGGATGCAGACACTGGCAAAGAAGAGTGTTCAGGACGGTCAGTACTGAAATCCAAAAAAGCTCTGTCCTTGGTTTTGCACGAGAATTTTTTGTATTATACTTATATTGGGTCAAGCAAACTCTTTAGAATAGAGAAAGGCAAACTCTGTGTGAATCACGATCCAACTATTTTCCTTGAATATCCCGTTTCGTACTCGTACTTCAGACTACTGGTCATCGCTCTGTGAGACTGTTGGATATCATAAGAATTATCATTGAGTGTCGACGAATTACGGATTATTTGTCCCGAGTAAATTATTGTGATCAACTTCGAGCTTCGACATAATAATTCACGAGGAACAGAGCACTGAAATGGTTATATTATAGCGCAGTGCTTAGAGTGTTCGGCTTCGGAGCAAGAGGTCCGGGGTTCGAATCCCGCCAGGGGCAAAGCAACTTTGTCTGCTGTAGAAAACTGTTCTACACGCAGTAAGGTTTGGGTGCAATGCTACACTGAATTTCAACGTAGTACCATCCATGGTTCGCTAGTTCCAGCCGTGGCTCGCAGGTTTCACGCAATGCATAGCCACATGGCGTTGCGGGCTTTATCCCTGCCGTAATACTAGTAGCCGTGATATAAGTGAAATACTCTTGAAAGCGGCGTTAAACCTCACCTCACCTCACCTCATTTTAATGCCTAAAAACTCAAGAACAAGAATCAATTAACAACCTTGGATAAGATTGTGAAAACAAGTTGTGCTCACGCAATTTTTCATATTTGTTAGTCAACTATGCGTTGCACTTTGACTTAAATTTTGAGCTATAGTAAATCCGTTTTATTCTGCTGATTTTCAAACGCAGTATGTTTATTTACTAAATATAGTCAGTGTCAGATGTTGTCGCTGAATGGATATATCCAATGAACTGTTGACAGTTGATAAAACAAAGACATAAAATAAAACATAATATATTATTCAAACTGTTTTTAAAAAAACCCAAAGAATCTTCAATGACATCCAAGAACCCGAATCCTCTTGAAGTCTGCCAGTCCTTTCCTTAAACAGACATATTATATTCAAACTGTCTCTTAAAAGTCAAAGACATTCCATAACTTTCCATAACTGAATACTCTTGAAGAGGGTGGTGACTCTGAACAAAGCAGCGAGAAGGGAGGTAACTCTGAATTCTCTGTGTATCCTATATCTAGTATCAATTATTTCCCTAAAAGTTAGAGTTCAAATCCCAGTAACCCGAACTTAAACTTTTGTGATTAAATAATAAACTTGATCTATATTTACATAGGGAAAACAATTTTACTTATATTTAATAGAGCGATTTCATCGCTTATTTTGAGTGGAACAAATTTGCGAAAATTGGAGTATAATTTTCAAAGAGATATATTTTTGTTAATTTCCCACTTTTTGTATCACCATACTGATTAGCCGGCGAACATTGCATAGTACTTTATCAAATGTAAACGGATATTGAAGCAGTGCATAAGTCAAACTGAGATGCAAAATTATTACATCCAGCTATGGGGTAGTCGGGGTTACTGCTCGCCAATGGAAGATACTTCAATGTAATATTTATGACACCATAATATTGTACAGTTATGACGTCACAATGGTCGTATCGCCGTCACAATGGTATATGCTATTTTTAATTAATTAACAATGTTATGGCACGTATACGGTATTTATTGCCTAGGGCATATGATTCGACAACTTGGCCAATGTGGGGATCCTGGGCCAATTACGAGACAAAGCCCGAGGCAGTCGCTTCACAACTTACAACCATGATATATGTTCACCAATCTTGTTTATAATCATCATTTCAATATTAATGAGATGTTTAGTGTTTTGCAAATAGAATGAAAAGAGGTTAATTAATCTCAATTATTGTCATTAATTAAGTATTTCCGTATTGGCCGAGTTACAGATCCTCGACTTCGTCTCGGCCCAATACAACGGACCTCGGACCTGTAGCTGGGCCAATACAGAAATACTTAATTAATCACATTATAGTATAACGGTAAACTCCAGGCAGGTTGTTTGCCTTGTTAACATTATCAGTAAATTATGAACCGAATAAGAATATGAATGATAAGGAAAAGAGTTTTAAAAAGTGCTGATAAAGAATACAAATGAAGTCCTGACGATACAGAATTTGTCATGGTCCAAGGCAGCAAGAAGGGTCCGGCAGGGTCTGCAGTATTGGGTCGGAGTCGGAGGCCGAGTAGGGATATGAAGTGAAGCCCCGACCAGGAGGATGGGAAGGGAACCAGCTTAGGACTCTCAAGGAGGAATGTGAGTCGGTAATATTGATAGTTAGGATGATGTTCTTATATTGATGTAGACAAGCTTCTCATTGTTTTTATAATAAAATGTGAAAACGTCTTGTACCTTATGATTGCATAAGCAAAATACTGAGAAAGGTTCTCGGACGACATGGTACCTTGTCGCAAGAGGTCAAGCGAGTAAAAGAAGTAATAAAGTATGCCCAGGGTAAAGACTATTTTTATATTGGCACGGGAACAGCCAATATAACTCAATATAATACAAGATAATTCAATCCACGAGTGACAAACACTACTGAAACAGAAATACATAATTTCTTCGAAAGCCAACTTAACTATAGTTGAAATTTCAAAACATCATTTGTTCATTTTTCTGCAAAACACCCATTTTAATAAGCATCGTTTTCGAATAAAACTAAACGAAATAGGAGAGTCAAAGGGGGCTTTTTGGCTTTTTTTGACATCATGCAGTCAAGATGCATGAACAAATTTAAGTCCAAGAAGTTTATTTCTGTCGACATGTACTAATGTAAAAATAAAAGTGTTATATTCTAATTGAGGGTACCTCTTAACAAATCATGTCTCTACAAAAAAACATTCTTTTCCAGCAGCAGTATTTCGTTTTTCTACAATGCTAAAGTCGTGATGACGTTCCATTTGCGGTTCAGTGTAGTGAGCTAAGTTGTGGTGGTCTAACCAACCATTTCAATGATAAGACAACAATGTCCAAATGGTCTTACTTATCATTGTCAAATAATAATATAAATGTAACGAGTTATTTAATCAAGTAATTTCGAACCTTTCTCGTCAAATTATATATTCAGATATGAAATCATGAGTCGCGCTGGTCGAGCAACCATCGGTGTACCAATGGACGCTACCTCCTCCAGTAAATTTGAGCAACAATTTTTAAAATATAAATATATATATATATATATATATATATATATATATATATATATATATATATATATATATATATATATATATAAATTATTGAAAATCATATTTCTGCATTTGGATCGTTTGTTTTGAAGTCGAAGCTGTCATGGAAATGGAGGAACTACACAAACGATCCAATTGCACAAGTATGATGTTCTATATAGATATATGACCTGAATGAAACTACATATTGACTCAACCTTACAGTTCTACCAAAATCATTGAACTTCGCGTACAGATTCATTAAATCGAGTATTAATGGCGAGTAGTAGGTGTGGAAGAATAATCAACAACAAGACCTGACGAGGCTTGAGCGAGGGTGACACTCTTACAGTGTTATAGGTACACAGTTATCTTCACTTATATAAGTATTTAAGTAGTCTTGGTATGTTCTGATAATGATTTCATTTTGTATGATGTGTAATTCAATACTATGAATACAAATATGTTTTGATCAAAATGACAAGTAAGTCCGCATTTAAGAGATTATTTGAGGAAACATGCTGTTTACTGACTGGTTTCTCTTTAACAACTGATAACGTGCTTCAATGTAATGTTCAATTGCATTTGGCCAAATTTATTAGTCAAATCTTGGTCAAATGTTCATCTCTAGTTTATCAATCTCTGAGTATATATTCCTGCACAATGAAGTAGAAGGATGTTCTCATTAATGACGAATGATTTAAGTTTTTTGATATGCTATACAGAAATAATGATGGCTTTGGCTCTGGTTCCCATAACCTGAACCTATAACCTTTCTAATAATTCATATTCCCCTTCCAATAAATTCCCTGAAATAACATTGGATTCCTTGTCTCAGAAATCGATTGGATACAATTGCTTCTGTGTTTGCTCAGGAATTAATAGGATGTTAATGACTCCAACACTTTATTTCAAACTGTTCCTCTGAAATGGAAGTTAGTTGTTTAATATTCATATTGCAGCTTTATGTAATATATTTAAGAGAACAATGAGCATTTGTCGGCTTTTGTTCTTTATTACTGTGGTTGATGTATGGAAATTGAAGACATTATGCATAAGTCATTGAAACTTTCAGATTTAGCTTTCCAAGTAGAGATTCCCATCGGAAGAACAGAAGCTACTCTCTTACTGGGCTGTAGTTATGATTTCTTGACTAATACTTGACTGAAGACTAGTCTGCATAACGAACTAGCCTAACGTGTACAGCTGCTTACCCAAAGTTTGTTCACCTACTAAGTGTCTTAGTCTTAGCATCTTAGTGAAAATATCGTATAAGTTGACGTTCATTTTAACGTCAATAAAATGAAACCACATACAATGACAATGAATCGTCATATATCCATGAGTAAAACAATCATTCCCAAACATATCCTGTGATTTTCACTGCAGTGGTGCATTTTAATGAAATTTGGCATAGTTAAATAGACAAAAGGGGTCACATTTTGAAAATTCAAATTTCAAATAAAGGTTCTCATATTGACTCAATGATAACACATTCAATTCATCATAAATATATTGAAAGAGTATAAGAGGGAATACATGTATATGCTATATGTTTGATCCAGTTGATCAATTCCTGAATAGTTTATAGAATTAAAGAAAATATGTAGTTTTGAAGAGATTGACCCGTGGTTTCTTCAAAAAACTGCCGAAACTCTTACTGGTTACTGGTAACTGTTTTCTTCAAAAGGCTGCCGAAACTGTAACTGGTTACTGGTAACTGGTTTCTTCAAAAAGCTGCTGAAACTGTAACTGGTTACTGTCAGTTATCAAAACAGATAATGTTATGGAAAAACTCAAATTCCTTCTTATAATGCCAAAATAAAAATGATATGACTAGTTTCCGTGTTGATACGATGTGTCAAAGACATGCCAAATTACATGATATTTTCATGAAAATACACAAGATGTTACCAGATTTTTGGCCCGCAGCTGTAAATTAACAGTCGGATGGTAAGCTCATATTGTTAGTGAAAAGGTTATGAATAAATCTTCACATTAAGCTGTCTAGATGTTTGTACATTGCCTACTAAAATCTTTATTTGAATTGAGTCTGTCTAAGACCTTCTGACATTGTTAATAATAGTAAAGTTCAAGGGTGTTAACCCTCTTCCGTCCACTGTTTGTGTAATGTTCCATAAGTTCTGAGATTGATCAATATAAAAGAAACATATTGTTTAATGCATGTTTCCATTACAAAACCATGTAATGTATTAACCTGGTATTGAAGTGAAGGCATCATGACAGTTACCTTGTACATTGATTGGCAGATAGGCTGCATACTCCATACTACAATGTTAAAAACGTAGCCTGTATGTTCTCAATAATATCAATGGTTGGTAGAATCAACCTGGTTCCTGGGATAAATCTCATATGCTGTATGTGCTGTATGTGCTGTATGTGCTGTATGTGCTGTATGTAGTAGGAGCATGGGTACATGTACCTACACTGTTAGTGGGACTGACAACCAAACCTCGTCCCAGGGGTTGATCAACTATCATACCTGGGTTCACGGAAATGCTCTTGGCACTATTTCTAATGCATTCTGACATTAGGTTTATAAAAAAATGGTTAACATTCATAAAAATAGCCAAAATTATCATTTGCATATAAAAAAAATCGATAATTAGACTTTGAAAATGATATGTTAGTTATAAATTATGTATAAGTATGATATTCTGTAAAAGTAATGTGAAAGCGTCGTAGGTAACTCTCATACTAAGCAAGACACCCCTCTTTATAAAAGTTAGATGAGATAAATCCCACGTGCTGTCTGTGCTGTGTGACGTTGTAAAGCAGAATGTAACATATATTTTTAAGAAACGATTAAATATGTGAACAAATAAATAAATAAATAAATAAATGTCTTTATTTCAGTACTTAAAAGGCCTCAGGCCTATAAATGTCAAATAAATGTCAGTCAAAATACAAAACTTCAACACCGAGCAACGCGAAAATATAATGATATACGTATGTATCATAACACAGTAGCAATAGTGTTCTTAGTGTATACACAAAAGGAACAAAATTCAAGGCAAACTTTATTGGGATAATTATCTGACCTTCATGTTATTCCAAAATAAAACTGAAAACGTAGCCATTTTACTCCTCTCTACAAACATAACGTCGTTGTACACCTCTCTACACCCGGTGTACCATGATACACGATGTTGGCATTACTGTTGTCAATTCTAAATAGGTGTTCCCTCCCTTATTTAATATCCTGCCAATATAAGAGAGAGAGTACCGAGTAATTGGACCATCGATAAAGATAGAATTTTAAAAACTGTATATACTCACGATTGTCGGTGATGGATATAACCAAACTTGACATCGTTTAAATGAGATAAATATTTCTAATGTGCTGTCTGTGCTGTGTGAAGGATTGACAAGGGCACATGTACCTGTACTGATGGCGGGCCTTACGAAACGAATCATTTATCACCTAAAGAAAGTTAATGTTAATCTGAACGTCTCCATTTGATACTCATCAAGGAGACTGCCGAGTTATTAAATAAGTATGGCAATCAAAGATTCAGTGTAATATTCAATTCAAATAATGTTTAGTATTGGAGCGCTCTGTGACACTCCTGATTCATGAAACCGCAAAACATGCAGAGTCAAAGATTATCGAAAGCATCAGAAAAATATTAAATGAATTCTGATACCTTGATAGAGAAACATTCAAGGAGTAAATTTATTTTGTGATAAGATTTTAAAACGTTAGAGGGTTAACTGACATTGTTAGCTTCCTTTGAGCAATTGATATTCATGGAGACTGTCCTCATGTAATATTTATTCCAACACTCTGATGGAACGTAATTCCAAATCCAAATACATACCCAAGTACCAATTCTAAGTTTCTATAGAACAAAAGATAAACTCAACCCATACATATATATGTGAAGGTTAAACAGACAAATGGCATTTCATGGGTTAACGTGGCTTGTTCATATGGTAAACGGTGATCAGTTGAGGTATTATGAGGTATCAAAGAGGTTTAGCAACTAATTCAAACTTGAAGAGAATGGATCATATATCCAACCTTTTATAAAAGCAACAACAGAGAGTTAAGGAATCTCTGGTGAGGAAAGTATCAAGACACGGTGTCAGAAGGTTCGATCAAAATCTGCTGTCAAAACACAGCGAGGACGACTCAGAGCCTATGGGTTACGAAGGTGTTTCGATAGAAGGATTTTCTTAGGCTAAAACATTCAAGTAACAAAGGTGTTTTGTTGGAAGGACTTTGGGATAAAAGTGACATTACAGCTACTCGGGTGTTTTGATTGAAGAACGAAGTATACGAGTGACATGAAAGTGGCGTAGGTGTTTGGATTTTAAAACTTTGAAATATAAATGACATAAAATTAACAAAGGTATTTTGATAGAAGGACTTCAGAAGAACCCAAGACGTAATTATGCAGTTCTCAGGTATTTCGTGCCTTCTCATGATGCAAATAGAAATGTCAACAATTCGTACAGAAAGAACCAAATCTGTGGAGGAAAATACCAGAAAGTCCAAACTTAACATCAAATGTACAGTCGAGTGTAGTGCTGTGTGTACTATTGAAAGTGTCCATGCGGGAGAGTTAGGCAGAGAATTAGAAACCGTTAAACAAACTCTCAAGAATTCGTCTTTCCTCATGACCAATAAGCTGAAAGGGAAAAGAAAACCGTTGATTTGATCTTTCACTACAAAGACGATCACGAAAATTGGGATAGTGATTGATTACGCAATTAGTAGCATGGTCTTTGACAGAGATACCAATACATTATTCT
This sequence comes from Gibbula magus, assembly GCA_936450465.1. Lineage (NCBI taxonomy): Eukaryota > Metazoa > Mollusca > Gastropoda > Trochida > Trochidae > Gibbula > Gibbula magus. Next base: position 43,736,502 of record OW388295.1, read on the forward strand.
GGTCAAATCATTCGCACATGAAAAAGCACCCTATAGGACAAGTAACCCTAGACTCATTCCATAAAACGTTCAAACTTCGCAATATGGTCATACACAAGGATAAACTTTACTTTTCGTTTTGGGAACAGAATACAGAAGTCATCGGTAGAATATCTAAAGCAACTGGTGGCGATGCACACATTTGGTATCAATGTCACAGAAGAACACAAATTTACGATTTAAGTATTGATGGAGATTTAATGTGTTGGATTGCGATACTGAGCATTAAATGTGCTCATCTTCCCTTGAAAAAGACTGATGTGATAAAAAGACATTATATGAGTGTAAAGCGTTTGGTTGTTCATAAATTTGAAAACTTTCATGTATTTGTCTGGGCCTATGAATATGAAGCGACTAAACTATTTGTTACTCTCAGGGATGCAGACACTGGCAAAGAAGAGTGTTCAGGACCGTCACTACTGAAATCCAAAAAAGCTCTGTCCTTGGTTTTGCACGAGAATTATTTGTATTATACTTATATTGGGTCAAGCAAACTCTTTAGAATAGAGATAGGCAAACTCTGTGTGGCTCATGATCCAACTATTTTCCTTGAATATCCCGGTTCGTACTCGTACTTCAGACTACTGGTCATCGCTCTGTGAGACTGTTGGATATCATTAGAATTATCATTGAGTGTCGACAAATTACGGATTATTTGTCCCGAGTAAATTATTGTGATCAACTTCGAGCTTTAGCAAGGAGTTCGACATAATAATTCACGAGGAACAGAGCACTGAGTTGGTTATATTATAGCGCAGTGGTTAGAGTGTTCGGCTTCGGATCAAGAGGTCCGGGGTTCGAATCCCGCCAGGGCAAAGCAACTTTGTCTGCTGTAGTAAACTGTTCTACACGCAGTAAGGTTTTGGTGCAATGCTACACTGAATTTCAGCAGAGTACCAACAATGGTCCACTAGTTCCAGCCGTTGCTTGCAGCTTTCACGCAATGCATAGCCACATGGCGTTTGCACGCTTTTTCCCGGCCGTAATACTAGCAGCCGTGATGCAAGTGAAATACTCTTGAAAGCGGCGTTAAACCTCACCTCTCCTCACCTCATTTTAATGCCTAAAACTCAAGAACAAGAAGCAAATTAACAACAATAGATAAAATTATGAAAACAAGTTGGACTCACGAAATTTTTCATATTTGTTAGTCAGCTGTGCGTTGCATTTTGAATTAAATTTTGAGCTACAATAAATCCGTTTTATTCTGCTGATTTTCAAACGCAGTATGTTTATTTACTAAATATAGTCACCAGTGTCGGATGTTGTCGCTGAATGGATATATTCAATGAACTGTTGACAGTTGATAAAAGCAAAGACATAAAATAAAACATAATATATTATTCAAACTGTTTTTTAAAAAAACAAAGAATCTTCAATGACATTCAATAACCCGAACCCTCTGGAAGTCTGCCAGTCCTTTCCTTTAACAGACATATTTATATTCAAACTGTCTCTTAAAATTCAAAGACATTCCATAACTTTCCATAACTGAACCCTCTTGAAGAGGGTGGTGACTCTGAACAAAGCAACGAGAAGGGAGGTAACTCTGAATTCTCTGTGTATCCTATATCTAGTATCAATTATTTCCCTAAAGTTAGAGTTCAAATCCTACTAACCCGAACTTACACTTATGTGATTAAATAATAAATTTGATCTATATTTACATCGGGAAAACAATTTTACTAATCGCTTATTTTTGGTAAAATATATATTTGCGAAAATTTTGGAGTATAATTTTTTAAGAGATATATTTTTGTAAATGTTCACTTTTTGTATCACCATACTGATTAGCTCTTAAGTCGGCGAACATTGCATAGTACTTTATCAAATGTAAACGGATATTGAAGCAGTGCATAAGTCCCACTGAGATGCACAAATATTACATCAAGCTATGGGGTAGTCGGGGCTACTGCTCGCCAATGGAAGATACTTCAATGTCATATTTATGACTCCACAATATTGTACAGTTATGACGTCACAATGGTCGTACCGCCGTCACAATGGTATATGCTATTATTAATTAACTGTCAATGTTATGGCACGTATATACGGTATTAACGACCCAGACCATATGATTCGACAACTGGGCCAACATGGGGAAAGTGAGCCAATACGAGACAAACTGGGCCAGTATGAGTCTGAGCATGCGCAGTCGCTCATTTAGTGAAAGCCTGAAGCAGTCGCTTCACAACTTTGACCCATGATATCTGTTCACCAATCTTGTTAATAATCATCATTTCAATATAAATGAGATGTTTAGTGTTGTGCAAATAGAATGAAAAGAGGTTAATTAATACAATTGTCATTAATTAAGTATTTCCGTATTGGCCGAGTTACAGATCCTCGACTTCGTCTCGGCCCAATACAACGGACCTCGGACCTGTAACTGGGCCAATACAGAAATATTTAATTAATAACATTATAGTATAACGGTAAACTCCAGGCAGGTTGTTTGCCTTGTTACCATTATCAGTAAATTATGAACCATATTAGAATATAAATGATAAGGAAAACATAAAAAAGTGCTGATAAAGAATACAAAATAAGTCCTGACGATACAGAATTTGTTTTAGATGTCACTTATGTCGTTACGGGGCTATTGAAATAATACACACATTCTATAAGATGTCAGCCCAAAAAATCAATATAGACAAGACTAAAGCGATTTTGATTGGCTCAATGGTAGGTAGTGGACACATTTTAGGTACAAATTTGAAATTGAATGGTATAAGGGAGAGTATTAGGTATTAAATTTACCCCAAACCATGTCGACTTATTGGTAATCAATACAAGAAAAAACTGAAATAAATAAAAAGATGCTTAGCAGTAAAGAGAAAAAGAAATTTGACATTGATGGGAAAATACTCTTGCCCTTTCTAAATTAATACATATTTTTAGTTCGTTACCCAATCCCCCGTAGGACTTTATTAACTGTCGTGAGCTTGCCTTTTTCAAAATCATAAGGAATGATAAAACGATAACATGAAAAGAGACACTCTGAAAAGATTAAAGATAAAAGGGGGATTGTGTATGGTTTATTGAAAAATATCCATTGAGGCTCTCAAACGTTCTACCCTCAGACGTTACTGTAAAAAATCATTAAATATTAACCCTGTTATATACCATAACATGATATTTTCAAATATGGATAAAATATTGACAAACTATTTGATATTGAAAACCCATTTTGGAATGATGTTATAAAGGCATGGAATAATTACTGTTTAAAGTTCAATGTCGAACGTGACAATATTGATGACAAATACTCAACAAAATCCTTACCATGTTATTAGAAATTTGGCTACAAAGGTTTTATTGGTGATGAACAGACATGTGTAATGAAGATGGATTTGTTGCTTTTGATAAACTACAATCGAAAATAAGATCAGAGGTACAATGTCAGATTATACTATCTACTTCACATTTTGTCAATTTTTTCGAAATCTGTTATGAAATGTACTAGAACTATTCCTAATTTTATTTTATAGATCAGTATAGATTCAATATAGATTTCTACAAAGAGTTATTTATACTAATAGAGAATTGTTGAATCTCGTTGACAACGATTTATGAATTTTTGCAGTGATGTTTCTAAAAGCAAGTGTCATGTATATTGGGAATGCTGTGTAACAGAAAGAACATGAACTATTTAAAACCAAAAATACTTCATTTGGTTTGTCGAACTACTTAACAATGTGTAGATTAATCAAATCTTTATATCTGAATAGAAATATATCAAAATACAGTTTTTACCAAAAAATCTCTTATCTTGTTGATACGCACTAGAACATTTCTAGAAATATCTAGAAATTTCTAGCAAGGGGGTACTTTCTTTCTTTTTTTTACTGTACCAGACATTTTATCAGACTTCATAAAAACATTAAAGAATATGTTAACAATTAATTTATCATTATACAGTTATGTTTCTGCTTTCCCTTCACTGGGGTCAACTTTTCTGGGTTCAGATGGAAGTTTTCTACAGTACCGGACACAAGATAAGCCTGCTAGATATTTTATCAGACTTTTGTAAACCCTGTAAAGAACATGTTAGCGATATTATAGCATTATAAAGTTACTCCACATGCTTTATGAGACACAAAAACTCGTGGTTTTAGTTACAGTTTGAGCATCGCTTAGCAAATGACGTCATATTTTACGTCACTTTGGTTGTTAAATAATAGTGAAGACGGGAGGCATTAATATTTTCATAATACAGTTTATACAAACAGCATAATATATCAACGTTTTTTACATAAAAGCGAGTAACTGTTTAATCGGATCTCATATAAGAAAAAGAAGACTCGTTGTTGTGCTTTATCATAGAATAATAGCAGATAGCATAAAACACGAAGAGCACTCCCTGCTATGTTTTATTCAACAATTAAGCACGCAAACTCGTCTTCTATTTCTTAAATAAAGTTACACCGTTTCGAACACTTGTGCAAGAAAGTGGGGATGACGCTGCAGATTTACATGGTCATGGTGTGCAACATGAAAAGTTGCTCTTTATTCATGAAGTCAGAACTAATCTCAAATGAGGTCCACTTCCTGCAACCAGGCGATATGTTTCAGTTTCCACATACGAATCTGTTTGCCTTCCAGACTGTACTGGTACACCTTAGATAATTGATGTGTAGGACAGGTAAAGATGATCATGGATTCGTTGATACGAGATAGTCGAATAAGACGATTTGTTTTGGGGGGGGGGGGGGGGGGGGGGGGGACAGCGAGCTAACGTCTTGCTAGTATTGGATGTTACAAAGTCATATTTGAATACGCTTTTCTTATTAAAGCAATAAATCAATGTAGTCTTAGACAAAAGCAGCGCTGCCAGTTGGGGACCCTTATGGTAAAAGATTCGTGTCTTTGTGATGTTTGCAATGGTCGTATAGTTATAAAGGAAACACTGAATGGAGGATGCAGTTGCTGTCCTTTCTTTCTCACAGACCATCAACAATTTGGATGGTAAATAGCCGTTGAACGACTCTGGACATATAAAATGAGGTGTGGAGCTGATCACTCGACAGAGTGGATACTTTGTCTCGTGGAACAGTTTCAGTTCATGTGTGTTGTAACCCTGTTCAGCATAGAAGAAATATTCATCAACTACATCGTAGAAAAATATTCTTATTCGTCCATGTAGAAGAGCTTTCTCACAACATCCATTAACATGTTTCGATACCAAAAGTGTGCTTTTAGGCTTTTCTTTCAGTATCAAAAGTCGACAGTTTTTAATATCAAGCATAATCTGTCTGGTGAATTTAGAAAATGTAAGTTTGACATTTTTAAATTTAAAAGAATTCAACATCAACATTTGAAATTCACCCTTTCTTTTGGGCCTTGAAAGAGCATACATGAGACCGCCTTGGTTTCCGATTGGAACTCCATAGTTTTTCAAGGTGCCTTTACAGGTATTATCCATTTGATTTTTTCTGGTGTAAAATCGTCCTGTTGAAATGCCTGCAGCAGTATTTGTCTCACGATTACCGATGACATATGTTTTGACGAAGTCCTGATCAGATATAACATTGAATATTTGAAACTTGCAGTAGGTTGTGCTGTTTGTTTGGTATGTAATGGTAATCAAGTTACAGCTCTGGTTTGTGAAACACTTGCAGACACATTTCAGAGAGCTTCTCGTTCTAGGGTGCGGAAGAAAATCATCCCCAGAAGTCCTGGTGATATGGATCATGACCATGTCAATGAAGAAGATAAAAAAACATTATCACAGAAAAATTCATCTACTACTTCCCTTGTCTCCAATGGCGACACTAATAACGGGTTCTATGTACTAGTTAGAACCTATGAAGAGAAATCTTCGTGATTAAGAAGGGGCGGAGCGAGCGTAGCGAGCGAGCCCCTTCTTAATCACGAAGATTTCTCTTCATAGGTTCTAACTGACTTAGAACTCCACCTACTTTTGATTGACAGGTTCAATGACGTCACTGTTCTAGTGATTTCCTACGTAATCGTTTCATGTGACGCGATGTCGCCAAGCTGTATGGACGTGTTTTTATGAACTCTCACTTTTCAAAAAACGTATTTGATCGTAACATTTGTTATGGTAAAACGAGATAATCTTCCGTCTGTCTTTGAGGTGAGCTCATTTTCCTCTGTTCATTGTATTCGGATATAAGTTCTTTTTAACCGTGTAGAAACCGTTGTCTAAATCAAATTGTGGAAATTGCGAGTCATTAACATTAACATTGTTGTTTCATAATTTAATGCAGATGGAAGTAAATATCTATTTACTTATTAGTGTTTTGTGTTTAGATTACAGAAAAAAACAACAGAATATAATTAATTCATAATTTTATAATAAAATTTAAGTCGGCTTTTTTGGCTTTACTTCCTTAAAAAGACTAAAAAAAATTGTTTGTAAAACGACTTTAATAAGGCTGAAACAAAGTGTACACTAATTATGCTAACGTAAAAATTGCATGCTGCATGGAAAATATTTCGAAACTCATTTGCAAGTATCTTTATACCGCCTGTGTTGCGTAGTGTCGAGGTCGTGTTTACTTCGAGTCAAGTGGGGCACATGTCAATAAAAAGTTGTAAAACATTGTTGTCATTTGTTTTTGACGAATCAGTAACAGAGAGGGCGTGTCATGAAGAGCGTTTTAGCGTTGAGTTCGTAATCATTAAGAGTCTATTTTGTCAGGAAAATACGACCGTCTGATTGGCTGAGAAAGTAGGTTGAGTTCTAAGTGTACTTCATCTGGGCTTATAATTTATGTAGGATCAGACTCACTTTGAAGATATATCATGTGAAGATAAGAGCAGAACTTCAGGGCGTTAACACAGCTTCTACAGATAAACATGGATGGTTAGATACAGTGATGTCTGAGAAAATCTATACACTTATGAATTAACAATTGTGTGAGTGAAAGTCGATCTGAATGCTGAGAATATGTGTTGTTTCGCAGTAACAAGACATATTTATTTCATTGTCTTTTCCTCTCTAACAACTACACATACATAGAGATTATTACCCGAGGATGTGTGTCATTTTTACGAAACGAGTGTGAATTTTTGTATTGCCCGAGCGAGAGTCATAGGGCACACCATTCTCTTCCAACAGAGGCTACTCCCTTCAGATTTTCGATCCTACCCTCAGTTGTTTTATGCTTGAAATCGGGGGCAGAAAGGGAGAGTTTGATTGGTTGCAATTGAATCTAGTTTTGCAATCAGCGACGCCGTTGTGAAAGTGACATTTGCCAATGACACGTCATAATGATAAAATAAACGTAAGACCAACGTTTTCTTGTTTAATGTGTTTTCCTCGAAATATGCTATTTGATTTTGTGAAAAGTATTGATCACAAACATGCTTATAAATAAAGAAGACAAAATCATAGACAAATACCCAAAACAGTTCATTTGCGTTATTTACATCAGACATATTCGAATGACATATGCGAATGAGCAAGACCCTTCAGAGTAAAATGCCTAGATTTATGAAGTCACTCAGTCGAAATGGCCACTGAAAGATGAGTTTTCATTGGTTAAGAAGCAGGGATACAGTTTGAGATTTCGCTTACCACCGCTAGGGGACTTTGCTTCTGCTCTCGACAACAGAGGTTAGGATCGGAAATCTGAAGAGAGTAACCTCTTTTGGAAGAGAATGATGGCACACTTTCGAGTGTAATAATTTCTTTATTACCCATTCTGTTCCGTTTCATTGAGGTAAAAGTAGGCAGGAAGCGGCCTACTTCTCTTACGACGGCAAGCTTCAGTGACGTCACGAACAATCGTTTTATGACGTCTGTCATGTCACGCATTGACATCTAAATATTTTCTGTAAGCTTCACACAAAGTTTTCACCAATAGCCTGCACAAATGTAGGTTTTAAATTTTGAAAATATTGTCCAAACATTGATTCGAACCCCTGAGCAGTCAGTCGGTTACGTTCAAGACATACACTGAGTAGACAAGACAACCAGGGAATGAAACCAATAGCCTGATGGAGTCATGTCAAATGTCAAACAGAAGAATGTTCGGAATGTCAAATAGAAGACTACCACAAGTGTCTACGTGTCTGGGTTCACATTGAGGTGTTCTAGACTACCAGACAGAAACACCTACAGGACAGCGTCCCAGATTTTATAAACACAATTTTAAAAAAACATGTTAGGAGTATTATGAACTTATTTCTGCACAACATTTCGAAGTTTCGAAGTGATTACAAAAGAATGGCGATTGTTAGATTAGACACAGATAAAAGTTTAGTAATTGATCAGTGTTTAATCAGAGAAAGTACATTTGCAACAGATTAACAACCAACCTTGAGCAACAATTCAGGCACTCACATTGAAGTGGTGATGATGCTGCAGATGTACGTGGTCACAGTGCGTAAGTGAATCAACCGGAAGTACAAATGTAACAGTCCTCTTTGGACATGGTTTTCATAAAAGCTATTTACTCGAATCATGCTTTTTCAACGATTTTAATGGACTTTCATATAACTATTGTTTCAGCATAACTCGAGACTATCATTAATTATATTTGAGAAGTATGTATATTTACATCTCAAAAAATCATCAAGGCATTTCTTTTGCCAGGTAGTGTACCAAAGAGATACGGATACGAATACTTATGAAGCATGACGTCAGTTAAGTTGCTCTTTAGGTTACAAGTGTGAAACAATCTCAGATGAGGTCCACTTCCTGCAACCAGGAGATATGTTTCAGTTTCCACATACGAATCTGCTTGCCCTCCAGACTGTATTGGTACACTTTGGACAGATGATAATCAGGACAGGTAAAGATCACCATGGATTGGTTTACACGGGAAAGGCGAATATAACGATTTGTTTTTGGTGGACAGTGAGCTATTCTCTTGGTAGTATTAGATGTTAAGTCATATTGGAATACATGTCTCATATAAAAGCGGTAAATGAATGTATTCTCAGACAAAAGCTGTGCTGCAAGTGAATGACCACGCTTGTCGAAGATTTGAGTCTTTGTGATGTTATCAATGGTCGTGTAGTTATATAGAAAACACTGAAAACGGGATCTCTCTTCTTTAGCTAACCTTACACAGGCCATCAACAATTTCGATGGTAAATAGCCGTTGAACGACTCTGTACATATAACATAAGGCGTGGAGATGATCACTCGACCGAGTGGATAATTTGTCTCGTGGAACAGTTTCAGTTCATGTGTGTTGTTGTGCTGGTTGCCTTCAGCGTAAAAGATATACTCTTCAAACACATCGTAGTAGAATACCTTAATTCGTCCATTTAGAATAATTTTCTCACAACATCCATCAACATTCCTCGATACTATCTGTGTTCTTTGAGGCATTTTTTTCAGTATTAAAAGACGACAGTTTTTAATGTCAATTACAATCTTTCTGGTGAATTTAGAAAATGTAAGATTGACATTTCGAAATTCGAAAGAATTCAACATCAACATTTGAAATTCACCGCTTCTTTTGGGCCTTGATAGAGCATACATGAGACCGCCTTGGTTACCGATTGGAACTCCATAGTTCTTCAGACTGTCATTACAGGAATTGTCATTTTTGTTTTTCTTGGAGTAAAAACTTCCCGTTGAAATGCCTGCAGCAGTATTTGTCTCACGATTGCCGATGACATACGTTATGACAGAGTCATTATCAGATTTATCTTTGGCTGTTTGAAAATTGCAGTGGATCGCTGAATCTGTTTGATTTGTAATAGTAGCAAGATGACAGCTCTGGTTGGTGAAACACTTGCAGAGACATCCCAGTGGGCTTCTCGTAACAACCGGAGGAACAAACCCATCTCCTGAAGTTCTCGTGTACTGGACGACAGTGTAAAGGAGGACGACAAAAAACATTCTCACGGAAAACTTCACCGACTACTTGGTCTCCAAAGGCGACACTGCTTAACGGTTGTCTGTGTATTTTTCAGGGCTAAATAATTGATGGAATATCTTTGAAGATATATCATATGAAGATAAGAGTAGAACTTTGAGGTGTTAACATAACTTATAGATAAACACGGCTGGTTAGATACAGTGATGTCTGAGAAAAGCTATACAATTATGAATTATCAATTGTTTTTGTGAAATTGGAACTTGATAATGATCTCAGCCTAATTGAACCTAATTTTGTTTTGATAGTGACAGAAACATAAACCTCCCATTTTCTTTCTAACAATGTAATAACTGGACATCTTTCCTAATACTATTAAACATATATATTATATGATTTGAAAAATACATTTTCACATGATATCAAGTAAGTATTCGTGTTAAATTTCCACGTATGTTACAAGCAACAACACAATATTTTGAAAATAATGTCGTATGTATTTATGTTGATTGAAATATCGTAGTTTTGGTATAGTGACGTTTGTTTTGGATGTGAGTTAATATTTGCAATATCTACAAACGTGAACACTTGAAACGCTTTCCTGCAAATGCAAACGTGATACATATAAATATTCATTTTTTCGAAATGTTCATTCTTTTGAGAGTGGTTGAACTATTTTCGTACTCAAAATCACCGTCTCTGTAGCTCGTCATACTTTGAATAATAAATAATATTAGAGGGAAAGTTGTAATTTTCCAAAAGTAGCAGTCAGGTGGTTAACATATAATATTTATTATATAACTAGCAATGAAATATGTGATTATACGATGAAAATATAATCCATATTTACACATAAACAGTAAAACTCATATTTTCACTGCAGTGACTAACGTGTGGCCGGAATTACTTTTTGATGATTGTCTCCCTTTGAAATGAAATTATCTCCCTTTGTAAAGTGATTACCTCCCTTGCTGTCCCTGTCTTACGATGGACGCCAATGTTGTGATATTAATATCATATTCAATATTCCTTAACACACTGAAATTCATTTATTGTTGATATGTTGCATAGTAGTTCTTTTACTCGTAAAACACTTGGTGAGCAGGCGAGAGGTATGTGACAGACAATAACGAACGTCACTCGCTGTATGATGTGTAACACTTCGCGTTTGAAATACTACAAAACTTGCGTTTTTCAATGTCTTAGGCATCTTCACTTGACTAGATGGTACCGTAAAAAAAACATTCACAACAGATTTATTTTTAGGATTATGACAATCAAGACCCCTCTCAGCTTTCAATGTCACGTTTTAATTTTTTTCTGCAGATTAAAGTTATATAATAATAGACTATCTCATTGTTTTTGCCGAATATCATTTCTATCTCATTTCGTGGAGTGAGAAAGTGACATGTTCACTCGTGGCTGCGCCTCTCGTGAAAATATCACTTTCTCACTCCACTTGATGAGATAGAAATGATATTCGTGAAAAACATAGAAATAGTCTATATATATATAAATTTAGGTCGGTGAAGACGAAGCATTATTCCTGAAAACTACATTAGCAAATTTCTTGAAATTAACTTATGCGTCTTTTAAAACATCCTTCAGTTCATAATGAATACAATTCAACACGTTTACCAGCTATGACAAAAGTGCGTCCATTGTATTACTTATGTTCAAGGCTCTGTAGCACGTTTTGCTTACGGGAATAAAGTGACCTCGCAAAAAGGCAAATAAGTGTTACCAATGACCAAACAAAGCTCCTGAATCAATCAAAAGAGTTATTAAAGGAATGTACACGGTTCAGTTAAGCCATGCGTTTTCACATTAAAATGGCCGTAGCCGTAAAATGATGTAGCGATAGCTAAACACTCAAAGTGACACGTGCACGTGGTGACTCGGAAGAAGAGAAGCTTGATGCCATGCAACCATAGTAGATATGTGTGTCGTCGGCACAGATATCGAAGTTTAGGTTGGGATTTCTTTTTACCATGACAATTTTTACAAAAGCGTGAAACTCACAAATACATCAGTATGCCAAAATTGGTCATATTGAATATACAAAGATGCGCACGTAAAATATTACAAATTGAGCTCACGGCGTGGCATGGTGTCTGTGGCTCATCCGTCCGTCTGTAAGCGTTGCTATTTTTCGATTTCTTCTCCGGAACCACTGCAATCTTGTGAACAGCCTCCTTGTCATATTGAGATTATAAATTGTAGATTTGGTGACCCTGTGGCTCCTAATAAGGGTCACAGGGATCACGACCTAAATACATATTGTCATCCTCCTCACAAAAAAACGAAAATCTCTAAAAAGATCATTTGTATAGAGACCCCTTAGTCTTAGATTATAAATTGGGTGACTATATGGCCCTTAATAAAGTCACAGGGACCATGACCTTTCAAACTATTTTCATTTTTCTTCTCGAGAACGAAATGGAAAATGGACTCGCATGACTTATCGAACCATGTACATTCGTTTTAGAACTCTTTATAATGGTACAGGAGTATTATCTAGCCATTGGTAACATGTATTTATATGTTTGTGAAAGCACTTTATGTCAGTAAGAAAATCGTGCTAGAGCGCCTTCAAGGCTCTTGTTTGATACTTTGTCATGGACCAGGACGAAAATAAGTGTGCTCCCCAAAATAACTCGGTATAAAGGTTCCAAAATCAAAATAGAATGCTCAGAATGTTAACTCATTAAATGTCGAAGATTTTTACCATTTGAAGTAGTATAAGTTAAACACTTTCTCTCGTCATGTTATTGAAGGGTATGTGTGTCAAAGATGGAGACATGGAGCTTGGATCAAGGGATCAAGGTTGGTTATTTGGAAACACACACGTTCTCGGGAAACATCGGCAATGTTCGGGGAACTTCCATATATGGTCAATGCAAAATCATGTAGAGGTGTAATTTGAAACATTGTTATCGTACCTCGGGTCAGTCTCGAAATGCTAAAGTCCCTTTTATAATGCGGACCTTACAACTCTTCGATTTCCATTTTTCATTTGTAAAATCGTAACTTATAACATTACAAAATGTGTATATTATTTAGATTTAAAATCTAAACTGACTTTGCGACTTTGACGTTTCCAACCTTACATTTCACTTTGTAGAGTTGAGAACGGGTTAGGTTGACAGGATAAAATTGTTAGGTTTGCATCCATGGACACTGAATGACATTAAACAATATGAACTTCATGGCTTCATTTTTGGCACACATCCCCTTCCATATGATGTACACGTATCCTGTGCGAGTACCTTACTATTTGAGACAACATTAAAACTGCATCCCAAAAAAATAACCCACAATTGATTCTACGTGCAACTATTAGGTACAATGGACATCAATGAAATCGACATCCATCTACTCCGACATTTCCTGTAAAGCGAATGCCAAGTTGCTTTTTCCGGAAGGGCGACGCATTCTTGTTCCCGGAGTCTGTTGCGCTGCGTAACTGGCGACTGGAATTAGGCCAGACTCCAGTTACGCAGCGCAACAGACTCCGGGAACAAGAATGCAGGGCGACTATGTTCATTAGCGTATTTCCTCGAATAGACACTGGGTCAAGAATAGAAACCAGGGGATTGACCGTTCAAGAGATATAAACTCCGGATTTTCATTTTACCAAGGGTGATAAGAATCGCAATTAATAAAAAAAAAACAAAGCTATTAAGAAACAAAAAATATTTTCTCGTATACCTCTTATAGAAAATATAATTGATAAATCACGTTCAATAATGAAAAGGTATTCATCAAAACGAATTCATATTCTAGAAAGTTTGCCATGAATGCCTTTCTATATGTTTGTTAGTCGGATGAATCAAAATGGTGATATTGCACAAAATGTTTATCCTCCACGTATATTTGGCCTATACGACTGTCTTGATGAATGTCCTAGTAAATGCTCATTCTTTAAAAACAATGGAGTTAGGACCCTAAGGACATAACCTCAATTTAACTACACTCAAACAATTTTTATCTTACAAATTCACTTATAAACCTCAAGGCCAATTTCACACTTTTTGAATCCAGTTGTTTTTTTTCCGGGAGAACTTCTCTATGAAAGGAACTAGGGCCTTACTTATTGGATAATACCCAGCTGGGAGGTCCTTGTACAGAATAATAACCTTACAGCTTGGTATTTTCCAGTATAAGCCCTCCAAGTACAATCAATTGCACCCAATAAATTGTAAGACCCATTGAGTAAGTTAATCAATCCACAACTTTTTTTTTATAGCAAACGATGCGGGATTCGAACCCGCAACCTATTTGTAGCCCACTGCTCTACCACTAGACCACGAAGGATTGGGGACTGAGAAGGGCGGATTGTTGATCAGTATAAACTTCTAGATCTGCTGTTGACGAAATTCCATGATATTTTATGTGCGCTTTAATTTACTTTGGACCACTGCAGTAATACATTAAGCAACTGCGCTCACGTTAGTTTTTCGGTATATAAACTAGATAATACCCTCATCCTCGGGCGTTCTAGCAAAGAGAGGCCTTTGCCTACGGGCTAACGCGTCCTTTGGTCGTCCCTAGGGCAAATACCTCTCTTTGCTAGAACGCCCTCGCATTCAGGTGTTATCAATTACTTAAACGATAAAAAAGCGAAATTTAAAAATATTGATATGAGAAGCAAGGTCAGCAACTTTCCATTAATGAAATTGATTGGAGTGAGAGAATAATCAGATGACATCGTAATTTAATCCCAGTGGACAGACTAAGAATCATTGTACTAGCAATGTAAACAAGTGTATACCTTGAACTTTGATGTGATGAAAATGAGGACTCAGGTAAAATAAAACAGGTAAATGTCTCTAACTTTCGTGATCAGAAATTTTGTCATCACATAGACAGGGAGAGATAACAGATAACATGCCTTCATAACTTGACGTATAACTACCATCCTCAGCTGAAGGGCAATATTGAGCCAAGACACAACAACAGGAAAATTAATAATACCTGGTAACTAAAATCATATACACTTAAAATAAAAATATCCCCGCCCCGCCCCGCCATAATGAACCATAAACGATAGACTTATTTTGATTGTGGGCATTCTCAATTTCCTGTGAAATTATACTTACTAGCCGGAATTTATATTTGATCTTTTTCAACTTCAAAATAATTTTGAAAAAACTCATAAAATGCCAGAAAGGGTCAAAAGTTACAAGGATTCACACGTCGGTTTTTATTTCATACAGGAATGATACAAAAGAAACAGCGGAAATGCAAATATACATCAACATATTTTTATTGACCACAAACAGGACTCCATCTTGGCACGAGAGTTATCTCCCCTTTACCAGGAAAACCAGCTCCACCTGTGTTCACGTGACTCCCAAACCAGATTCTCGTACTTCAACTGTAAGAAAAAGAAATTAATAACCAAATTATTATTAATATTTTACATAAGTTACATTACTGAATCTGATCATTTTAATTTCACATTATTCATAAAATAAATGTTTCTGTGGCAAACTTTCAACAAAGAAACTTCCGCCAATTTCATTAAAATCAGAGCATTGATTATTCCCTAGGCTTATTTGCTACTTTGCGTTGTCACTTATCTATGAGTGACAACCCAAATTATCAAATTAACTGATTTTAATGAGATTGAAACTTACGCTAACTTTTATTCCAGCTTTGTCGATTCATTACACGATGCACATAAGAGTAACAATTAAGTTAATATTTGACAATCTGATCGTTTTCCCTCGAGTATAACAGCCTTTTAAAGAGAAAGATCTATCTTGGATTTTTGGTTTTACTTGAAATGAGAAAACGCTTCATCTTACCTAATGTTAAAAAATGTTAATAAGAAAACAAATACAATGATAGTATATTCACATAGTCACATATTACATGTAATAAAACTGATAAACAACATCATTCACATTTTTAAATTTCACTGTGTTTTAATCATGTATTAATAGCATATATGTGTAAACGGGAATATCTTCTCGAATTCCGTTTCCACAAAAAATATCCCTTTAGAACCCTCCTCTTCAGGTTAGGGATTGCGTCTTCTAAACTGACCTCTCTATCATGGACAAACTTCTCGGCCATCTGGATACCACCCATATACGACTGGAACAACTCACATCGGGACACTCGGCCGTCTCCTGCAGATAAAGAGTTAATGTCGACTTAACTGCCTTCAATTTTTTAAAACAGTTTTCTATTCATTTGTCATCCTCAAATAATTAATTATCAGTTCATATTAAAATGGCCGCTAGCAGTTTTCGTTTTATACGTTTCCTACGACTACGGATAATCGGGTTTTGTAATGAGCCGTTTTACCTTATACATTCATCATAAGTGGCACATTTGAACAAGAAAAAGGGTAAACAAAAGTGTCTCAGTGCCTTTAATGCACAGTTGCGTTATCATTACACGATTAATGTATCATAATACGGATAACATATATGATAGTGGGATAGGTAATTACCGTTCCTATCATTCATATTAAACGACTCTGGAGGCTGGTCCTGTAGGCTGTACACCTGGTCGTTGTTGTTGTCGATCATGCTGAACAAAGCGTTGGCAACCTCCCGACTCATCCCGTAACGTTTCATGTCGAAGTTGATGTTGTCACACCGAGGTACACCTCTGCCGACTGGGTAATGGAAAACGAAATGTTAAATTATCAACATGATAAACTAATAAACACAGAGACGTGTATTGGGGGTATAAGGGCTACTCTGACCATATGGTAAACTAGTCCCCCATTTATTGAACATATTTACATGTTAATTGAAGGACTCCAAAAGTTAACGTTCACAACGAAGTCTCTGGTTAAGACATCACTTGATATTAAACTTCTGATAACTTTATTCTTACAAGTAAGTCCCTGGTAAAGACATCACTTGATATTAAACTCCTAATAATTTTATTCTTACAAGTAAGTCTCTGGTAAAGACATCACTTGAAATTAAACTCCTAATAACTTTATTCTTACAAGTAAGTCTCTGGTCAAGATATCGCTTGATATTAAACTTCTTACAAGTTAGTTTCTGGTCAATATATCACTTAATATTAAACTTCTAAAGACTTTATTCGTACAAGTAAGTCTCTGGTAAAGAGATCACTTGATATTAAACTTCTGATTACTTTATTCTTACATGTAAGTCTCTGGTAAAGATATCACTTGCTATTAAACTTCTGATAACTTTATTCTTACAAGTAAGTCTCTGGTAAAGATATCACTTGATATTAAACTTCTGATAACGTTATTCTTACAAGTAAGTCCCTAGTAAAGATATCACTTGATATTAAACTTCTGATAACTTTATTCTTACAAGTAAGTCTCTGGTAAAGAGATCACTTGATATTAAACTTCTGATAACTTTATTCTTACAAGTAAGTCTCTGGTAAAGATATCACTTGATATTAAACTTCTGATAACTTTATTCTTACAAGTAAGTCTCTGGTCAAGATATCACTTGATATTAAACTTCTGATAACGTTATTCTTACAAGTAAATCTCTGGTCAAGATATCACTTGATATTAAACTTCTGATAACATATCTCTTACAAGTAAGTTTTAATAATAATAATATGACCTGCTATTTAACTCCCGTTATATACCTCAATGCCCATTTAATAGTCTTTGAATTCAGTTTTTTTTCCTGGAGAACTAGACCAATGAGGATTGGTGACTTATAAGGGTTGATTGTTGATCAGTATTCTGCTGATGGAGAACTTCAATGATATTATATGTGCGCTTTATTTTACTTTGACCACCTGCACTAAAACAGTTAGACAATTGCATGCACTCGGATTAGTCTTTGTTTTTCGGTATATACAAAAAGATAACACTCACATCGGGAAGACCCGAGGGCGCGTTAACATGTCTTCCCTAGGGAAAAGGCCTCTCTCTAGAACGCCCTCGCATTCAGGTGTTATCCACTACATAACATTGCTCTTAATAGCAAGTCTCGGGTTAATATATGACCTGATATTTAATTTCTGATACTATAGCTCTTACAAGTAAGTCACTTCAAGTCAAATGTTTGTATTACTCAACCGATAGCATCAGTTTTATGAGTATACATCGGGTCAATATGATCTGAAATTCATTTCCTGAAAACACTATTTCAATTACTAGTAAGCCTCGGGTCAATGTAGTTATCAACTACAAAACACGTTTTATTACTAGTAAGCCTCGGGTCAATCCTGAAATCATCTACTAAACACGTTTTCTTACTAGTAAGTCTCGGATCAATCGTTCAATCATCTACTAAACACGTTTTCTTACTAGTAAGCCTCGGGTCAACAGAAAGCAGGGTTGCCTCGTTGGTTATTTCAGCATAGGTAACGAAGCCGTCTTTGTTGGCATCCAGGATATCGATGTCGCCTAGCAACCGGCGAGTGTCCAGGTCGGTTCGGGGCTTACTGAACCTGTAGAGATGAAACAGTAATCTCATCATCAGGAAAGAAACACGAGAGTGCGGTTTTGGTGTGGAGGATAAAACATGATTCCGAAATCTTCTGCTCTAAGCAAAATGGAAAGATAAACCACCGAGTGCTTTAGCCCAACCTTGAGGTCAATTGTCAAAAGTTCATTTTGTAATTATTTTATCCCCAAATCCCGCATTGTAAAGCGTATGTCTCCATCACTAGAGTTGTATTGAGGGGGAGAGAACATGGCTATGAAAAGATAATCTTGGGTTACAAAACGAAGGGTAGCCGGTTGGGTTTCCGCAGTGACGATCAATTACCTTATACAATAGGGTTTTCAATAAGTTACAGAGTCTAACTGACAAATAATGGAGAGAGAAAATAGGTTTACATGTACGTGAATTTATGTTCAGGTTAAAGGTGAATCCATTTGGTAATCGCGGGTCAGATATGCCAAATATTGTATATGTTGATATTTCATCGAGAAGTACTGACTATTGCCGAACATTACCCTATTGATGATAGTCAGCTATTCAAGAATCAGGCCAATGTTATAGTTATCTACTATCATGTTCAGTCTGATTGAAATAGTTTCCCTAGGAATAAAAGTTGAACATAGTACATTTATCGGGATACGAACTCATAAAACCGCAAAACCGTCTGATAACAGCCCGTAGATCCCGATGTTCTGACACAATATAGTTAACCAAACACAAGACATCCAACAAAAGGTTTCGGTGCGAGACGCTAGGGGGAGATAACTCCAAACAGATATCCTTTCATCTGTTCCGAATACTTTCAAAACAGCGACTTAAAAAGTATGATGTGATTGGTCAGCTATTTGAATGGGATTTGTCTGCGCTACCTGGTAGGGAACACGCGCCTATACGAGGTGTCATCAGACCTTGTGGCGAGGAATCTATAGAAGAAGATCATATCCCGATATGAATAATTTTGCCGATTAAATTCTTCGAAACAGGGTCATATTTCAATCAGATTGCTATCATCTTATTCTCACAAGTAAGCTTTTATCAAAAGGGCGAATAGGGACGAAACATACCAACTCAATATAGACTTGTATTTCCCGCACTCGGTTCGGCGATTCTTTCCGTGCCAATCCCAGGCAGAGGTCACGCCCACAAAGACCGCAAGACACAACACAGCAACCCGGAACATCCTGTAGAGGGAACAGTACAGTGAAACAACGTTTCATAACACTAAATCGACAATGTTGACAGTACTTTTGTAGAAAATATTTAATCTGAATGGGGTAAGTGGGTGTCGTTGAAAATAAAAATTCCGTGTTGCATTAGAACATATAGGGTAGTTCGTTCGGTACAACGTTTTCGGAAAATTGGTTTTAATTTTGGCATAACTCATGATATTGAAGAGTACATTAGTTCTGTATTACATGATCCAAATGTTCTTTTTAAGATGAGAAAAGATAATAAACTAAAGTACAAAAGAAAGTACACACCTCAGTTAGTTTCTATACATTCAATATTAAACCCATTTTTTAGAAGCATTTGGTTATGGCATGACACAATAACACATATATGTATCTGCAGTAGTTTGAATGAATGACATTGGTGACTGGTTAATTTTTAGTTAGAATATCTTTGTTAAGACGGGCAAGCAATGAAAAGTACACCAATATGACCTCTACCATGTTTTAAATGGTGTAAATGTGTGCAGAACGTAGCATATTTACTGATTTTCACAAAGAAGATGCTTTATTTGTCGATCAACATTTGTTTTTTTATCCAAAATATTTTTTTGAAATATTTATAAACTTAAAATATAATTTCTTCAAAGAAATTTTAAAAATACGTATAATCATTCCTTGGTTGATGACTTAATGCCTGCACTTTTCAGTTTTAAAATACGACGTCGAAAACTTGAGTTATTTGTATTTGAAAATCATACATATAATAAAACCAACTGAGGTTTATACATTCTTTTGTATTTCAGTTTATAATTCTTAACACCCGTAGGGAATCGTTGTACATTTCAAACCAGGAAAACACACAAAGACATACACACGTACAAGACAATCCTAAGATAGATTATCAAAATAAATAGATAATATATTTTTACATAATAATAGGTGGTACAAACAGCCTTTCTTCAATGTACATTTGTATATACTCAACCTTTTTCTGTACATACTTTATATACCTTTTGTTGCGCCTTGAGCATGTAACAGTATATGGAAAATGGCGCTATATAAATATCCAGTATTATTATTATTATTATTACAAATAAAACATCATCATAAGGAAATCAGCTTGGCTAAGTGGTGCTTTGTGTTCCATGTCTTTCGTAAACAAATTAACCCTGATGGAACCAGACAAATGAAGATATCAATGAATAGATTATAGACTATAGTGGTAGTTCTGGATCTTCGAATTCACAGCCATTTTGGCATGGTGAAAGTGTTCCTATCGGATTTGGCTTGTGGGATAGCCTCTTAGCTGAAATGGCAGTGTGTCCTACTGTCCTACATGGTTCCCTGGTTCGAAACCAGCTGGAGGAGATCTCCAATGTTTAACTAAATATAAAATAACTCCCAAACATAGTATTTAATGAAACTAAGATTAAGAAGAGGCATGCTACGACACTCTATTCTGGCTACTTCAGTAAAACCTAAAACTAAAGGCTAAAAGTCTGGCAAAACTATACTCCCACCACACACACACACTCGCATCCTTTCATACTCCTGAACCTGCCTATGACCTGAAATAAAAGTCTTTTTTAAAGGGGCAGTAGCACGTTTTTTCGCTCAAATAAACCGATGAAATGTATTTGAAATAGTAACACACCCTTCTCTTTTCAGGAAATCAAGTTAAAATATGAGTGTACATGGTTGGGTAAAGTCATGGAAATTAATCGTTTTTGTAATTCGAAAAATAAAAAAAGTATTCACATTGGCCGTCATGCAATTTGGCTTTATCCGCAACACCGTTATTACCATTACAGATAATTTGTTTGTGTAATAAGATGTTTTACACCCTGAAGTAAATATAAATGACATAAACTATCATTATAAATGGGAAATTTGAAAAAAATTAAATTTGCAAAACCGTGCTACAGCCCCTTTAATGTAGTCTAGTTCTTATTCAGTAAGTCTAAACAAACTGAATACACTAACTGAAATCGTAAAGAAATGGGCTCGGTCACGAAGTTAGAGTTATTATTAATTTCCATAAACATAAAATTATAGATTTTAGTCTAGTGTCAAGTTCGCACCCACTGTAGTCAACGCTTCTAGATTTCTTCAAAGTTGTAACAACCACTAGCGTGGTAATCCCCTTATGGTTAATAATAGCACGAATTCTTTGGTATATAATCAGATGGTTTACAAAATAAATAAATGCAGACATCTTGTTGCAAGGTGCAATATACATGGACAGAAATACCCTGACTATGTGACTTAATACACCCAGCTGTGATTGCCTCCTAACTCGCGCTAGTTTCCATCACTGGCTTATTTAAGCATTGCTACATTTCGTTACCTTTTCTATGCTAGCTTGTCAGCGCGTACTATAAAGTTCAGATTGAGCTGCAACGCGAGCACAGAAAAGTCAAGGAAATACAGCAAGTCTTAAATTAGCCAGTGATGGGGCCTAGTTATGACTTGCAGAGGACGTTACACGTAATAATACTATAGGCAATTGGCATTGGTGGGCATAGTGGCTGCACGAGTTCGATTATTCCTAAGGCGTTGAGATTAAAACAAAATACTATGTAAGACATCTGGAGTGACCTCTTCTGATGGAGGGAAAACAAAACGATTGGTGGATAATGTGGTATCCACATATATGTAAAACACGCTTTAAGAATGACAAATCGTATTTTAAATCATTCTATAGCTGAAGAATATATGTATATAATATTTTTAAATGATGACAAATATATATATATATATATATATATTTAAATATTACAATAGCTATCACAAATCTTGAACAAAGTTAAATACTGTTTGCAAGGCAATGTTTCATTCAAGTGAAAATGTATCTTTTCATTATAATAAGTTCGAAAACATAAGATATGCGGATATATTTACTATGTTGAAATCAACACAAAAATACATAATTATTTTTTTAAGAAGAAATTCAGATAATATAAATTTCCAGGACAAATATACATTGATCAGAAGACCATATTCAAAGACAGAACTAAATTTTAGCGTGGCTCTTACCTTACAGTCTCGTTCAGATATATTGTGTAGGTCTCCCAATATTTCAACAAGGGCGTTGCAAACAGGTACGCTTTCTGTGTAAACGGAACGGGTGAATGCGGCTGTCAATCATTATGAGGCTCTAAACGGGTGCCACGTATGTTCATATTTTGTAAAAATACGTACGATAGTTAATTGAACTTTTACTTTTACCTAAAACCTGTTTTTGGTTAGTTTATTGATTCAATGCGGGCTTTCCATGCATTGTCGGCGTTTATGACGTATGCACAATTCATGCATTGTCTATGACGCTATGTGTGACGTATGCATTGCTAATGAAGACTTTCTTACATACTTTGAAATGTAATGTATGGATTGTCGGATATCTGTAATTTTTATCAACTCGTGTTGATATATTGGAACAAGAGTCATCAGAAGATGACATCTCCCACCGGTTCCACACAATTTGTAAAACACATCTTTGACAGATACTTGTGTATCTACTGCCGTATTTCAGTTAGTGGGTATTACAGATACTGAGTTTCAGGAATGTTAAGGGTTTTAGACTTCTGCAGTCAAAATCAACAACAACCAACATCCCTATCATGTTTCTATCGAAACAGAAAAAAAATAATTTTTCAGAAAAAATCTGAAAATATCAAAAGGCACCACTGCAGTAAATGTGTATTACATATGTGAAGTTTCAGAAAGATATGATAAATAGTTTTCGAGTTCTGCTCCGGAAACGAAATGTTTACGGACGGACGGACGGACGGACGGACAGACGGACAGGGCGTTGACTATATCCCACGGTATTACATACCGGTGGGATAAAAAGGAATAGACTTGGGTGAGATTCTCTATATATGCACTCGATATGCGTAAGTTGATGATCATATGCGTAATCCATGCATTGTTCAGTATGACCTTTATCGTAATGCATGCATTGTCTATGCCGCTTTGCGTAATGCAAGCATTGTTATGACATTTATCGTATATATATATATTGATGTATTGTCGGTGGTGATATACGTAATTAATGCATTGCCTATGTCACTATTGGTAATGCATGCACATCTATGATCATTTATGGATACGTATTGCGACATTGCAACATATCATTTTCAGAAAAGCTTCGTCACTATTGGAAGACCTATCCGGCGCTAGAGTATTTATATTGAAGGTACCAGTTTGGTGTCAAGCCTATTCAACGCCCATACGAAATAGGGTAACGCATACATGCTCTATTGACTCGATCTACAATAGTAAGGTCTAGTCACCTCTCCAGTTCAAGTGTCTCTGGGTTTCTTACATTGCGAAACCTATATAAAATAGAGTAAGAGAACTTTGGAGCTTGATTTCTTAAAAGGGCAGTAGCACGTTTTTTGCAAATTTTATTTTTTCAAATTTCCCATTTATAATGATAGTTTATGTCATGTATATTTACTTTAGAGGGTAAAATATCTTATTACACAAACCACTTTCCCGTAGTGGTAAGAACAGTGTTGCGTGGAAAGCACAAATTTCATGGCTTCCATTTTATTGTGAACACAATTTATTATTTCGAATAACAAAAAACGATTCCCATGGCTTTACGAACCATGTACACTCATTTTTTAGATTGATTTTCCGAAGAGGGAAGGGTGCTTTACTATTGGTGAGATTATTTTTCAATTACATTTAATCGACTTATTTCAAGGGGAAAACGTGCTACTGCCCCTTTAAAGATCTGGTGAAATGCATTTTTCTCAAGAATGACAGATGAGTATCTCTACGTATATTGTATAACGGAATCAATTTAGCATAAAATCGAGACAATATACAATTTCAATTAATTATTAAGACGATTTTTATTTACCCATTCTAACAATACCGCGATTTCTGCCGGGAAACGTTTTGAGAAGGATCATTGAGGCGTGACTGATTAACCACAGACGACGGGTCCAGCGGACCGACAAGCTCCGTGCAGCCTCGTTAATTAATTAATGATGATTATCACTGCCGCTAGATGAATTTATGAGGTGTGTTTAATCGCCAAAAACACATGTTTATGCAATAATTATGTAATTGTCATCTGCGGAATTACTTAGTTGGATATCTAAACATTCGGTAATTGGAAAATTAAAGTTGTTTGATGGAAATTTGATAGTGAAATTAACAATCAAAATGTTGCGAAATTACGTTGAATTATGACTATCGCCGAAAATCAGAATACTCCATTGAAGTCACAGAAGTCATCCCTTCAGGGGCCACACCCCGCAGACTTTCATTCTGGTCGCCGGGGCTAAAATATGCGGTTTTTAAAAAGCCGTATTTAAGTTATTTATGGACTGATTTCAGAAATTTAAAATCGAACAATTGTCAAATTGACATCCCATTGTAATGAATCCGATTTTGACCATATGTAATGTCATCTATCCTTTAATAGAACAGCCCATTCATATTACGCTATAAATGTTAGACTAAGATATTCTCGAAGCTCATTTCGTTTTCACCCTGCCATAAATTTGCGTAATACTCGTTTCTAATTGGCGACTGTCAAAATCAGAGAAATCTTAAATTGATACAGTGCTCCCTACATTTTTAAATGCGTAGGAATACTCTTGTTGCCTAGCAACGATGGTGCGAAATGCTTGTAACTCTTTCCAGCGGGGTAATTAAAAAACGAACAATTGCTTTGTATTTGACTTTAAAGGTACAGTGTACATCCATTGTGTTGTTTGGACAGGGGTCACATATGCTTTATGTTTTACATATGTTATAAAATGCATTATGTTATCGAGAAGTACTGACTGTTGCCGAAAATTGTCATTTTGATCTTAGTCGACTCACTATACGAATGATATACAGGGAAGAGTATCGATTTCTGATCGAAAAACGGACAATTCACCCCGTGAAGCGCGCGTCAATTAGTTAAACGTAATTTTGGAAACTTATTTACAACAGAGTAAAGGGAAAATGTAACTTGATAATGTTTTATAGGTTATATAACTACTGTGCATGTAAATGGAACGTGTAGTTCCGGTTTCTGCAAATGCATACATGTGTTACTTGATTTTATATATTTGGCGATTGGGGATGAACATGCAAGTTGAGTGAAATTGTTTGAACTGATAGCACATAACGTATGTTGGCATATATTAAAGCCAAATAAAATTGTATGAACACAATGGATGCACCTTTAACTTGTTTAGACCTACCTTGTATATTACGTTCGTTACATGTTGCTGATCTCGAAATTTGATTATCCCCAATTCGAATTATTACCCTATTATAACACTGTATAGACTCATGCATGCTACTTTTCACCGGGTACCCAGTTTTACTGCTTTGTGATTCTTGAAAAGCGTTTCTCGTCCAAACTCACCAACTCAACCTCCCCAACTCATCATTAAGCAGGGCACAAAGGCTGAACACAAATAATTGGAATTAGAAATTAGTATTGGTAACTTTGGATTGTTACTCGTGATCCCTGAGTCATTACAATCACGTCTAAGACAAATCGATTACCTTGTTATTTGTACATGTAATAGTATGGGAGTAGCTTTGAAATTGAGTCGTGTTTCGCGTATTTTGTTGTTCACAATCGATTCGTGAAAGTCGGAACAGAAAATGATCATTTTAACAATTTGGTATAATTTAATTGAAAATCATCATCACATCAAACATATTGAATCATATGCCTGTCATAACAATAACGAAAAAGAAGAAAGGAAATATGGCTGAGAAAAATCTTGAAAGAGAAAAAAGTTGCATTGCACAATCTGGTATAGTTGAATTAAGAACTAACCAACACCTTATAGCTTACATACTAAGTGTGATACTTTGATAAAATATATATTATAGTGCACGTGGATCTGCGACTTATGATGTTGGTAATACGTTAAATGCGTGCAGATACACTTCTCGTGGAAATCTAAATATTGTGTTGCACAATCGGGTAAAGTAAATGCAGATTGAAAATATGAACTCGCATGTATTACTGTTAATAGTGAATATAATAATATGACACTGATAATGCACTGAAGAACACGTTGAACTGGTATGTTCAACTCGAGGTCACTGGATAAACGGTCAAACAACCATGACTCATGAACATCTTGAGAGTCGCATTGCACAATCTTGTGAACGTGAATAAACGATCATGACAGTCTTTAGCATAGAGTTTACAGGTAGTCACGATGTGGTTTGCTCTATTGACGAATCACCGAACGTGAAATTGAATACATCTTAAGTAAATCCATTAGAGCGGTCATTTTAATATGTCGTGTCCCTATGAGTAGATGCTTAGTCCACAACATATAAATAGCTCTAGTTCTGTCAATAGCACAGGGTATAACCAATGTGTTTGCTCATGTTGAGAGACTCTTTCTTTTGTGAAGCCTTCTATAGAATCTTCTTTCGAAGGCTGGTGGAAATATTATGATGAAATGTGCTGTGACATTCAAAAAGTTATTCAGATGAAAATAAACCTTCTTGAAAAAGTACAACCAACAGTATCGCCCGCATCATTTATTTCTCAAATCCACCAATGGTTGTACATGGGACAAATTAAATCAATATAATAAATACCAAAATTGCAGGGTTAACGAAGAAAAATGAAATTTAATCATCAATAAAACAATTACAGGGTTATTCTAAACAGCAAGAAAAAATAAAACGTAACAAATTAATGTTTTATTCGAACCTTTATAAATACGGCTTTATGTATTATAGCTAATGTATGAAATATATTGATTCGATTAGATTTAAGAATGTTAGCTATCTCAGTGGATATTTGGCAATTGTAGGTTAGATTTGGTAACACAGATGTCACGAATAAAACCAGAACAAGTTTAACATACTTAAATGATGTAATGACGTCATCCACTAATGACGTCACACGTTACTCAAGAAGTTGAAGTTCTTCTGGCCGTTTAATGCAGTAACTAAAATAAGTAGTTCTATGTTTCGGGTTTTAATAAACAAGACATAACATTGATTTGAGATTATTATTTACAGTTTCAGTTTCGAGAAACAAAATGTATCATTTAAAAATAACATTTGCAACGTACACATTCCAAAATTGGAAAGGTGAACTTTCTATTTATCTTTAAAATATTGGACGGAAAAGTACAAGTATCCAATTAAGTGTTCTTTATCCATTTGAATTACCGTCACTGATGAAAAAATCTAAAGAGATGAACTTATTTAGCAAATCACGTTTCTAAAATGAAAAAAAACCTCAATATCACAAGAACGCATTTAACGCCAAGAACATGTTTGGGGTAGATAAACATTTTCTCCCCAACGCTCACGTGTTTTAGCCTTAGGTGGACGCAACTACTTGTTAGAAGTATGGGCTAAGGCCATCCTTAGCACTGATGAGTTTTGTGCAAACAGACCCTCATCAGTTGTGACATTTCCCTTGTGCCCACAAAGTTTAATTAACAAATGTCGAGTTAGATTAACTGAAACATGTCGCGAGAACTGTAAATGTTAGCAAATCCATGGATGGGTCACCTAACGTCACTAGGTAGCATTGCATTCGTTTATCAACGTTGTTTAAAGGTTATGTAGTACGTAACCTTTGACACTGCTGATAACTAAATCTAGTAAATTTGTAAAATTGTTTGTGGAGATTATTGCACGGGCCAATTGGTCATTTGATTTTCGAAGAACGAGTATGCATGTTTGTACCTGTGGGAACTACATATAGACAGTACATTGTATTTCCTGAATTATGTGTTATTTTCCACAATACAGAGTTTGAAATCAACTGTACCCTAACTATTAAGTTGTAATACAAGTACAGAACCACAACCTGCTAGTCAAAGATCATATGTAAGCACGTGTTAAAAATTTAAATTAATTTACCGTATTTCCTCTAATATGGGCCCGGGCCCTTATTACCATTTTAGGGATCTTACCCCCCGGCTCTTATTGGAGGCCCGGCTCTTATTTGAGGCCCGGCCCTTATTCTATTTGTAGGTTTGACCAATATACGTGATAACCTCTGATAACTGACTAAAATTTCTTGGAATAACACAAACTCTTCGCCATTTGATGTATACCGGATTTAATATGGTACTTTAACCCTCTTAGTGCCTGGAACATTTAAGTAGAAATGCATCTGATAGGGAGTCATAATTGATGCGATATAAATTGGGGCCCTATCAGAGGCCCGGCCCCTATCAGAGGAAATACGGCATATGGTGTTTAACGCCAATTCAAGAACATAGTACTCCCCGCTTTAGCTCGTTGCCATGGGATACCTTTGTTCTTTCAATAGATGTGTCAGACCATACACCCATACTTTGTTTCGCTCGTTACCGATACAGTTATACTTAACCAATACACTTAGATACTTTTCTAAAAAAAATCTCCATTTTTCTATATACACCTACAGTTTCATCAATACACCTTCACAGTCGCTCATGACTGGTACATTTTACAAATAATAAAGTGTCCTGTCCTTAATCTAAATAGGATCGTAAAACATCTCAAATAGGATTAATTAATGTTTGTTATTTAAAACCCTTGAATCGAACTTACACACTGGCTCCTTTGTTTTATTTGGGTGTTCATTTTTTATTCTTACTTAAGTTTTCTATTGTAATGATCACACAGAGGTGTTCATGACGCATACCGGGTGTTCATCATGAACACCTGCTATGAGAGTACTCATTGTTTGTAAATTTACTTTAATTTAATTTTCTATCTTGATGATTATTCGTAAAATAGCATTTCTCAGCATAAGCAAATTGCTAATACTTCCGACGAAATATGGTAACATGCAACCCTAGGGTTCGTGTTAGAGTGATATAACCATTACACCACGGACACTACATGAGATGAGATAGACATTTCCATCACCAAATATAGTGTTCTTTGATTTATTTGGATTAAAACTCATAAATTTGTTGACAAGTTGTAGATTTAAATCTTCAACTCGAGTGCAAAATGAGTAAAATTGAATGAATGTGTGTATTGTATTTTGTCTCAATCGGCGATATTCACAACGGCCATGCAGGCAATAGCATTGAATTGTACATTTCAGCGGCGTGCTGCACGTGCATCACGACTCGCTTAGGCCTGTGCAAACTGAATGATATAGACACCGTTTTTTATGGCATGTGGTTTGATATAGTGTTGAGTCAGTGTGTAAAATAGTTACCGACCTCGACCTCGGGTTCAAGTTAGAGAGAGAGAGAGAATGAGAGAGAAATAGTTTATTAATGTGTCACGCATAAAACTCAACATTTTGTAACATATTAAAACATATATATGAGTTAATGCCCAGCCATTTTGGCTTATGAGACACAATTGTACAATGTAAAACAAGTTAAATGATAAATAAAATACATGTTAAGAGCAGTAAAAAAGACAGTAAAATATACATCAAATATAAGACAAGTGTATTTAACCAGAGTAAGACATCCTTCGTTTGTACATTTTAAAAAGAACAGAAGCTAAAAGTGGTTGTATATATTGATGGCTAAGAATACATCTAAATTTAGAGCTACTATCCATAAGATTAAAACCCGGTATAAAGTTATCGAGCATTATGAATAAACTATATCTTAAATCTGAGTAAAATTGACAGTCAATAAGAAAATGGATTTCATCCTCTAAAACCAACAGATTTTTGTTTTCAGTACAGTATTTACAAACTCTATCATTGATGGGCGTGGGCGGCTTGGAGTATCTTCCTGTCTCAACAGCTAAGGGGATGTTTCCACATCTAAACTTGGATAAAACACGTCGCTGATCCCGATAATTTACTGTTCGCACATAGTCGCTTACACTTGTGTCAGTCTTGTACAGTCTGTAGGAGCGAAGTTTGTTGCCGTTTGGTTTGTTTTCGTCATCCCACAGTTGGTGTGTCCACTCAGCGTAGTTAGATAACGGCCTCGGTGTTCATGATTCACGTGCGCGAGGGTTCATCTAACTTGAACCAAGGGTCGAGGTCGGTACTTATTACTTGAGACCCTTCGTTTATTATCGCAGCGATCTAATCCATTTGACAACGAAGGGCTGTTAAAACATCTTAGATTTTTTCAATAAGAGCGCTGCGTTCTCCTCTAGACGGGAAAACCATGAAACGCATTTGGGGTTCGTGCTAATGACCTAACCACGTGAGCACACATGCACTTCCATTCATAGGAATAACATAACGCATTGCACGTGCGTCTAAAATTGTGTCACACATGAAATGTAAAACTATCAGATCGCGTGGTATGATAGATTGAGGCCCAACCAAGGTTTGGAAAACTGTTCAAATCTTCAATATCAGAACAGAACAGAACATAACTTTATT
This sequence comes from Gibbula magus, assembly GCA_936450465.1. Taxonomy (NCBI): domain Eukaryota; kingdom Metazoa; phylum Mollusca; class Gastropoda; order Trochida; family Trochidae; genus Gibbula; species Gibbula magus. Next base: position 43,767,244 of record OW388295.1, read on the forward strand.
ACACTCAGGCCGAGAGCCTCGGCATATGAGGTACAAACTGACAGTATAATACATAATTATAGCGGATAAGTGATTAGCCGGAAGATTTTACAATTTGCATTATAATTTTACAAAATTTACTAAGTTTTTTTAATACAGATATTCTTTTACACATGGACAGTTTTTGCAATTTAAGCATGTTTGGATTTATTTTTTTCAGAAATCAATAAAAAAAAATAAAATAAAAATAACAACAAAGTAACCGTGTTAACTCACAGAAGCTTAGTTTACAGCTTGGAGGAAAGGTCAAGGAAAGGTTCAACAAGAAGACGACTGTTAAAGGTACATTCATTGTGTTGTTTGGGGTCACATATGCTAAACATTATTAATTGTGTTATGTTATCGAGAAGTACTGGCGGTTGCCGAAACTTGCCATTTTGATCTTAGTCGACTTAGTATTTTGACGATATGAAGGTAAAGGTGATTTCTGATCGAAAACCGGACAATGTACCGCGTGTGGCGCGCGCTAATGAGTCAAACGTATTTTTGGAATCTTATTTATGACAAACTGATAAATTTAGGTTGATTATGTTAAATAGGTCATATAACTACTGTACATGTAAATGGGACGTGTAGTTTCGGTTTCTACACATGCACAATGATGTTACTCGATTTAAATTGCAAACTAGTAATTATGATATATTTGGTGATTCCAAGCCGAGTGAATTATTTGCACTGTTAACAGCACATATGGTGAGTCGGAACGTAACAAAGCCTCATAACATTTTATGAAACACAATGGATGCACCTTTAAGAGTAGTTTACACATGTGCAATAGTAGTATATACCGTTTTACGTTTACACGTGTGGAGCATCTTTAACCCTTGTACGTTTACACACGCGTACAGTGCTATCATAACCTTTGTACGTTTACATGTACACGTGTACAGTATTACTATAACATATTTACGTTTACACGCGTGTAGTATAATCCTTTTACGTTTACACGTGTGCAGTATTAGTATAGTTTTTGTATGTTTACTGTCTTTATATCTCCGAAACCGCTTCCTTACAGTGACGTCATCTGCGTGGAATGCTCTTGGTCACGTGGACAGACCGTTGCTAGAAGACTCAGGGCTCATGGAATCAGAGCACACCGGCCGTATAGAGGACAGCGGTTGACTGCTGAACATCGTCGTCGAAGATTGAGATGGGCCAGAACCGTACGGCGTTGGCAGCGACGTGACTGGCAGAGGGTCGTCTTTTCAGACGAAAGTCGGTTCAATATGTTCAGGGCTGATGGACGGCAACGCGTGTACCGTAGAAGAGGGGAACGGACAGCAGCTTGCTGTGTTCAGGAGGTTGTTCCGGTCCGTACGGGGGAGGTGGTGTGATGGTTTGGAGAGGGATTTGTGGTCAGGAGAGGACGCCATTGGTCATCGTTAATGGCAATTTGACTGCTCAGCGCTATATTGACCACATCCTTCGTCCGACTGTCCTCCCATTTCTTCATAAACCTCCTAATGGCGTCCTGTTCCGGCAAGACAATGCCAGGCCCCACACAACCCACATCGTCCAAAACTTCCTCGCAGCCAACAACGTGGTGGTATTGCCGTGGTCTGCATGTTCCCCAGACATGTCGCCTATTGAGCACCTTTGGGACGTCATGGATCGTCGTATTCACACGAGGCACGAGATGGTCACACACGGTATTAATGCACCACGTTATTGAACTTGAAGGATTTTCTTAGTGTACTGCCTCTTTCACATGATGTTGAAAATGCAGTTTTGTGACCCCACCTCCACATAAGCAGCTGTGACGTCATGACCAGACGCTTTTTGACGACCATCTTTTGAGGTTATTAAGTTGACCTGTTGATCGTTTTAATACACTTTATTTCGTCCCTCTATTTTATTTTTTTTTTATCTAGAGCTTATCAAAAAGGGTGTAAAGTTCTTTTGGACGTCAGTTCATACCGTTTTACGTTTACCGTTTACACATTTACACTTTTACACTTTTACACGTTTACACGTGTGGAGCATCTATAATCCTTGTACATTTACACACGTACAGTGTTATTATAACCCTTGTACGTTTACATTTACACATGTACCGATTTATATAACATCTTTACGTTTACACGTGTATGGAATAACCCCTGTGTACGTTTACACGTGTGCAGTATTAGTATAGTTCTGTCTGTTTACATTTATACAGTATTAGTATAACCCTTGTACGTTTATACATTTACAGTATTAGTATAACCCTTGTACGTTAACACGTGTGCAGTATTAGTATAACTTATGTCTGTTTACACTTATACAGTATTAGTATAACCCTTGTACGTTTATACATTAACAGTATTAGTATAATCCTTGTACGTTTACACGTGTGCTGTATTAGTATAACTTCTGTCTGTTTACACTTGTACAGTATTAGTATAACTCCTGTACGTTTATACATTTACAGTATTAGTATAATCATTGTACGTTTACACGTGTGCAGTATTAGTATAACCCTTGTACGTTTATACATTAACACTATGAGTATAATCCGTGTACGTTTACACGTGTGCAGTATTAGTATAACTTATGTCTGTTTACACTTATACAGTATTAGTATAATCCTTGTACGTTTATACATTAACAGTATTAGTATAATCCTTGTACGTTTACACGTGTACAATATTAGTATAACCCTTGTACGTTTATACATTTACAATATTAGTATAACCCATGTACGTTTACACGTGTACAGTATTAGTATAACCCTTGTACGTTTATACATTAGCAGTATTAGTATAATCCTTGTACCTTTACACTTGTGCAGTATTATTATAACTTCTGTATGTTTACACTTGTACAGTATTAGTATAACCCTTGTACGTTAATACATTTACAGTATTAGTATAATCCGTGTACCTTTACACGTGTGCAGTATTAGTATTACCTTTGTCTGTTTACACGTGTACAATTTTAGTGTAACCCTTGCACGTTTGCGAGTTCAGACAGCAAAATGGTTGACCATTCCATCATGGTGCCATATTTAAATCTCTACTTTGAGTGTTGAAGTATCGCTACATCAGTCAGATCACATGAACTACCTTCGAGGGGCAATTTTAATGTGAACATATTACAATGACCGCTCGATGGAAACTCGACTGAACATTCGCTTTAGAACACTTGTTATTGATTCAGGAGTATTATTTAGCCCTTGGTAACACTTAATTACCTTTTAACGAGATCACTTTATGTCAGTAAGAAAAACGTGCTACAGCTTCTTTAAGATATAAAACCATCCATTTGTTTAATAAAACTATTATTCCATGGAACCGAGTTTGATATTCTCTATGTATCTAACATTGTTTACCTCTGTATTGAGCCGATGACATTCATTCAACTAAAAAGACACCTGTTGCAGACACAGGTTTGCAGACATACGTTGACAGACTTTTACATGTAGCTTCAGACAAATGTTTGCAGGCACAAGCTGATTGACACATGTTGACAGACACTTGTTGGTAGACACATGTTTTTCAAATCACGATGATGTATCTTTGCAGCGAGATCTACAATGTCGATTAACCATGAGATTATTTTGAAATTTGTTACACGAACAGTGAACACCCCGGTAGAGAGCCTCAACACAGAACCGGTCCACTCTTTGCACGACGTCGGGTTTCAGAAAGGGGGCATGGCCTCTTGGTTCAATGGTGTCAAGTTTGTACCCCGAACAAGTTTACAGTGAGTGTCTCGTACATACAGGTAGGTGGCTTCAATTCAGTTTGATATATATCAACTATATTTTAAGTTAAAATTAAGATATATTATATTATTTAGTAATATTTATCTGGTCTTGAAAACTTGTAATGGATTGAGTTTATAACATTTTTGATCGGAAGTTTAAAAAGTTTTGAGTTTTATATTTTACTTAGAATTAATGTTTTCGGTTGTATATAGGAAATATCTATAAAACACCTTCAATTTTGTAGGTAAAATGGGTGAAAATAGAATTTAAATGAAGTATAGGTGTGAATATACTTATAAGTTATAACGTCGTTAAAATGTTTTTGATTGGTTAAGGTGATGGAAAATGAAGACATTTTTATGGATACACAACTTCTTTATTCTATGTAGGCGACGTTTCGTCATGGTTTCTAATATCGGTTTCGAACAAGTGATGACAAAGACGTTAGAATATATGGCGAAACGTCACATGCATCGGATACAGAAGTTATTTATCCATAACATTTCTACACCGAAACTATATGATTATAAGTCAGTATGCGTGAAAATGGCGGCTGTTAAACATAGTGGTTAGCACGTTCGACCCTGGGTCCATATATCCGGAGGTCGAATCCCGCAAAGAGCTCAGAATATCAGAAAACTGGGCCCGGATTCACTAAACTTCTTAGTATTGAGGTGTAGGTGCAAAGCTTAAGCTTCATAGGAATTCAGCACAGTGCAACTATTGTAGACATACACCGAGGGGCAAAACTCCATACCAAATTGTCAACAGAGTCAATCACAACATGTCTGTTCAAATACACATGGAGTGCTGAACTCGCGTTTTGGACAAAAATGAATAATAAAATATGTTGTCAATATTGATAACTTTCTAGGGCTTAATGTTTTGGAGCCAAAAAGACATTTTGAGTCTTCTATCTCGTCTAGTTTAGGATATTTCCAAAGGGCGATTTCTTAAAACACGTGTTGTTTTTTTTTAGAAATATGAATAGATACTGTTTTGAAGAATTCAATTCATGAGAAATGATGGAATATTTCATTGACGTATTTATCACTCGTAGATTCTTGATTTCTAGATCTTGTATTTGGTGACGTTTCTTTCGCACGTGAGTGTAGTTCAACTTAAAACCATATGAAATCAGGACAGAATTTAAAGAAACGAAATCGAGCTATTATTGCTATCCATATGCTTCTGCTTGCCGTACATAATAGTGTTTGCTTATATCGGTCGTTCTATAATTATACTCTTTTAAAATCCAACACTGATTGAAAAATGAGTACACATTATTTATTTTGTATATGTTCATATTTGCCATTTATGATAAAATGTTATGCAGTATATATGTATTTTTACTTAAGATGATGGAACAGCCAATTTCACGACCCGATTATCCGAAATCGTGCAAACTGTGTCAAGTATGAAACAAAAGCTGCCAGCGGCCATTTTAGAGTGAACACGTTTTGATACTTCGCAGTATGCGATAACCTGTACTGCCATTTGCCTCGAAATATGTGCTTTTTAAACAAAGTTGAAGCGGAAGTATTTCTTAAATACTTTGATGGATTCCATTACATTGGTACATATGTTCAACAAAACAAGTTTAATTACAACATTTATTATTATTATTATTATTATTATTATTATTATTATCATTATTATTATTATTATTAGTATTAGTATTATTATTATTAGTATTAGTAATAATTATATATTTATTTAAACAGGATGTTTGTGCTACGTGTGGCCGCGGTTATGGTTCTGATCTGTGGGGTCCACGGATGGAGACCACACTTGTAAGTATATTATCATATTTGCATTACTCAGTATGCCCTGGCCAATAAGTAAATAATAAAGGATGTTAAGTTTAAAACGAAAGGTAAAGTATTAACTAATAAACTAATAAACTAGTATATGCTTGTAAACATATTTATTTTAACAGTTGTTGCAAATATTGTAAAAGAAGGTCGACGAATCACGCTTTTTTTCTCTGTAAATATGCTTACATTTCAGTGAATCCGCGAGTCATGTTTTATCCTATACATTAAGATTTAAAATGTCAAAGTAAATTCAAACCTCTCAAGAGTTTCAGTTTTAAACCGTAAATGTTGTCTAATAATAACAATCACTATAATAATACTAATGATAGCATTACCAATCATAACATTTATGCAGAGAATTTGTTTAAGAAGACTTTACACAGCTAATCAATTAATCAATATTCAATCAAATCTAATCTAGATCGTTTTCTTGTATGATGTACTTTCATCAACATCGCCATATTTTCAAACATATTGTTTCAAATTCCTCTGGTTCAATCTTATCCCTAGCCCTTCTCTTCCAACAGAGGTTACTCCTTTCAGATTAACGATCATAACCTCTGTTCTACATCGCTTGAATCCGAGGGCTCAGACAAAATCCCATAGCGGGGAAAAGGGGAAACTCATACTGTATCCCTACTTCTAAGCCAATGAAAACTCAACTTCCAGCGGCCATGTCGAACGATTCGCTTTAAATATCTAGGCATTTGACTCTTAAGGGTATTGCTAATTAGCATATGTCCTTCGAAAATGTCGGATATAAATAACACAAATGAACTATTTTTGGTATTTGTCTCTGGTCTTTTTAATTTATCAGCATGTTTATGATCGATTGTTTATACAAAATCAAATAGCATATTTCAAGGAAAACTCATTAAACGAGAAAACGTTCATCTTACGTTTATTTTATCAGTATGATGTGTCATTGGCAAATGCCACTTTTACAACGGCGTCACTAAATGCTCAACTAGATTCAATTGCACCCAATCAGAACACTCTATTTATGCTCTCGGATTCAGACGATGCAGAATAGAGGTTAGGATGGGAAATCTGAAGGGAGAAACCTCTGTGGTGCTTGCTTATGTGTATGCTTATCAAAGAAGTCGTAATCCACCGAACTCGCTTCTCCTTCATTATAATTTCGACATACGACACTGCAAACTTATTTTCGTGAGTAAAATCCCTATCCAAGGGCAGGTAAGTCTGCATGGTCTCATGACGTCACTACCGGAATAAGTCCCCCTCCCTTCAGTTGCAGAGCAAGACAGACGTGTTGTTTTGTTCTGAGACTGGGTATATTTAGCGCTTTTGTTGCTAACTTGCTAGCAATCTCTTATTTAATCAAGAGATGGTTTCAACGCCTTAATCTACGAATTCGTCGTTAGCAGGTTGTTTAGACAATCTGTTTTAGGTAGGTGTTGAGTTACAAGGGCCTTGTTGACATTTGCTAGCTGTGTGCTGCCTGACGAGGTGGCTGCATGCCTTGCATGTGCAGTTCGTGTCTTTTGTTTTTCTCTCACCTGTCGTCGGGTGACTGCTCGGTTCGCACGGCTTGAAAAGGTCGTACCCTCCTCCAGTCCCTTTGTCTTCTAGATCGATTCGTCAGTGACCTCGTTTAAGCGTCTCATCGCCTTACACTTTTGTGAGCTGTCATTCGCCGTTGGTATTTGACTCGCATCGTCTCTCCTGTGACTTGCTTCGCTTGTCATTCACTTCGCCAGTCATTCGCCTTCGGTTTATATCAACTTGACTCGCGTTGTCTCACCAGTTACTCGCTTCGTCAGTCTATCGCCTTAGGCTCGACTCTCGAGTTAGGCTCGATTCGACTTGACTTGCATCATCTCGCTAGTGACTCGCTTCACCTGTCATTCGGTTCGCCTGTCATTCATTTCGCCAGTCTTTCGCCTTTCAGGTTTGTATTACTTGTTACGTGATTCGTCTCGTCTCGCAAGTGTTTAGCTTAGTCAGTATCTTGGCTTGTTCGCCAGTCATTTACTTTGTCTCACCATTAGTTGATATTGACTTCGTTCTCTTCGAGTTCGGAGCCTCTGCATTCAACACTCTCGTTAGTCTCCTTCGTGTTGCCTTGCGTATACTCACTTAAGCGTTTCGTCGGTCTACTTAGGTGTTTCGCGTCAGTGATTCACTGGTTATTCACCTCGTCTACGTTACGCGTGCGAGTGTCTCGCCTATCGCTCACCTGCGTAAGTGACCCGACTGTCACTACCTACGCCTAGGTTACGCGTGTAAGTGATTTGCCTGCTTTGCCATGTACTCCGCTTTCTGTACGAATTGCGGAGGTAGGAAGTCTGTCATCAAGGATCCGCACTTGTTATGTAGGAAGTGTAAGGACCTAGCGAAGAAGATTATCGTTGTGACGAGTGTGCCCCTCTCTCCGCGTCAGACTTCCACGCACATGTCACGGCCATTCGCAAGTCCGTTGCCGATAGGGCTTCACTTCAGAAACGTTCTGCTTCGTCGAGTCAATGTCGGGAGGTGTCTCCAATTCGTCACCCGTCTCCAGAGGAGGCTTTAGACATTGTCCTTACGGAACGGGCGGATGAGTTCGACCGGGAGTCGCCTGTCTTATCCGAATCTGCTAAGGGTTCGAGTTATTCGCTCTCTCCCCCTTCGTGTTCGCGTTCTCGTCCGCAGACTCGCACTTCGTCTCCCCCTTCGCCAGACAGGCGTATGTCGCCTCTTAGGCTTAAGGTCGGCGGACCCTCCACGCCCAAGACCAAGAAGAAGAAGAGCAAGAAGGCCAGGTTTGACAAGGTCAATCCGGGCCTCCTTCTTGCGTCCGTTAAAGACATGGTCTCTTCGTTGCTCGATGCTCGGTTGGGTCCGCTGACTTTGCCTAGTCACACTACCCCCGCTGTTACGCCAGCGCGTGAACTCAATGCGGACTGCGTGTCTCAGGGTTCGCATCCCACGTCCTTAAGGGCCTCCGGGTCTGCTGCCTCCTCACGTGGTTCTCACACCCCTACACGGCGTGTCACAGTGGTGTCGCCCACCCGTGATTCCTCGCCAGACTCACCGGAGCGGGACGTCCGCTTCGTTGACGTATCAAACCCTCCGTTCATCAATATAGTATCGGATGCGGAGGGTATGGGGTTGCCGGAGGATCCGCCGGTTGTCGACTCAGTCGCCATGCTATCGGAAGTGGCCTCTTTTGCGGAGGTACCACTCAGTCAGGTCAGCGTGTCGGGACCGCCTTCGTCGGCAGCCAGGAAGGCTTCCTTTTGCCCTGAAGGAGACTTACCTCCAGCGCGTCTCGCCCTTCCACCGCATAGGCTCCTACTGGACTGGAAGTCATCTCGGCTGCGGTTCCAAACCGTCTGCTTCTGCTATTAGTGGTGTCGGACAATTGCCTTTGTACCCGATTCCTTTTTCACTAGTTCCGCCTGCTCTTGATCAGGGTGCGTCTCGGTTGATTGATCACGAACTGCTCCATCGCGTTACTGATGCGCAGCTTACACATCTGGACAGAGAGGCTCTCACAGTGTTAGGCTTGGGCAACAACGTGGCGTTCACCTGTCAGGCGATACATGTCTGTGCCACGCAGGCTGGCATGGAGTCGGGTCACCCGGTGCTTTTCAAAGCATTCGGCAATGTGGCTGCGGACCCTGCGCAAATAATATTATCTGCTTCGCGGATTTCATCGGGTGTCACAGTGTTGCGCAGAGACAATTTCCTTCACCGGTCAGGTCTCAACCACGATCAGAAATCCTTTCTCCGACAGGCCCCTGCCCACCATGAATCTCTTTTTGGGGGTCGTATCCCCGAGGTTTTGAGGGCGTGGCAGGAAGCTCAGCAGCAAGACCTCACCAATCGTCTCGTCAGTCAGAGGCAAACGACACCGAAGCGTCCTCAGATTAATTTCCGTCAGGGCCAAGGTCACGGCAGAGGCCAACCTTTTCCCAAGAAAGCCAAGACGGGTCAGCCCCCCAAGCCCCCCATCTCCAAAGGGGCGGTGCAGGAGATCCTGACCCCGCATCTAACTCTGGGGTTTTACTCCCCAGTGTTCGTCATACCCAAAAGGAATTAGAAAAAATGGCGGCTCATTCACGACTTGAAGGTGTTCAACCGCTCCTACCTCGTTCGGCCGCCATAATCTGACTCTTGCCGCTTCCCTCTGTGATGCGATCTCTGGAGCGCTCAGACTGCATGGTGTCTCTCGATCTCCAGGATGCGTACCTGCACATTCCGATTCACTATCGGGATCGCAGGTACCTCCGCTTCATTCTGGACGGGAGACACTTTCAGTGGTGTGTGCTCCTGTTCGGGATCCGTCCGCCCCCTGGCTATTCACACGTGTGACTCAGCCCATCATCGAATTCCTGCACCAATGCGACATTCAGTTTCTAATGTATTTGGACGATGGGCTCGCTCACGACTGTTCTCCGGTCGTTCTCGAGGCGCAGCTCGGGTTCACAATAGACCTTTTCCGTCGTCTAGGGTGGTTAGTGAACTTAGAGAAGTCGGACTTGGTTCCGGCGACTCGTCTGAAGTTCCTAGGGGCTATCCTAGACACTCAGCTGTTCCGCGGGTTCGTCACGAGTGAGCGGATGGCTCGTTAAGATCAACTAATGGATCGCACGCTCGATGCGTCGCTATCCCTACGTCAGTGGCAAAGAGTGTTGGGGTTACTAACATCAGCTCAGGACCTGACCCGCAGGGGGAAGTTGTTCCTTCGCCCGTTACAGGTGTTCCTGAATCCCCACATCAGGGAGACGCGTTGCCGTCACGACATAGCTTTGACCCCAGATCTCCATCGTTTCCTAGCTTGGTGGCGGTTGGACGAGAGTGTCTTCTCCGGGGTTCCGCTTCGCCCTCGTCCCCCCTCAGCTCACCTGTTTGTGGACGCCTCCACCCAGGGGTGGGGGGGGGGGGGGGGGGGAGGGGGGGCGCATATGGGTCACGAGCAGGTGGCGGGAGTCTGGTCTCTGTCAGTTCAGAACCAACACATCAACGTCCTCGAGTTGGACGCAGTACGTCTAGCCATTCAGCACTTGCAGATCCCCCGTGTTCAACCGCTCCTACCTCGTTCGGCCTCCATAATCTGACTCTTGCCGCTTCCCTCTGTGATGCGATCTCTGGAGCGCTCCCGGCGTTCCGCTTCGCCCTCGTCCCCCCTCAGCTCACCTGTTTGTGGACGCCTCCACCAAGGGGGGGGGGGGGGGGGGGGGGGGGGGGGGGGGCGCATATGGGTCACGAGTTGGAGGGGGGGCGCATATGGGTCAACGTCCTCGAGTTGGACGCAGTACGTCTAGCCATTCAGCACTTGCAGATCCCCTTGCGAGGCCAGTGTCTGCTAGTCCACACGGACAGTTCAGCAGCTGCTTGGTAAATAAACAAGCAGGGGTCCACCAAGGCAGAGTCTCTGATTTTGATTAAACGTAATTATTTACACTTACCTGTTGACTAGACCTAGGCGCTAGGCCCGCCCATCCTCCCCACTTGGTCTGTCTTGCCTTTTGGGACTTTCGGAGAGTGGCTTATTCCGGTAGTGTCGTCACGAGACCATGCAGACTTACCTGCCCTTGGATAGAGATTTTACGCATCCCTTACTCCACTGTTCAAGTTTCGTCTGTGTTAAGGTTGAAATAGCATACCTAGAGAGGAGGTACGCAAAGTAGGTCTAGTCAACAGGTAAGTATAAATAATTACGTTTAATCAGAAACGTACTAATTTGTATATATTTGGCCTATTATAATAATATTTGTGAATATAGTTTTCTCTTTCTGATTGTAATATATGACATACAAGTAAATAATGAAATTCGTCCCCAAGATCATTTTAATTACACCGTAAAACAAATATATATATGATGGAACATAACTAGATTGTTTGAACAATCTGCAGAGTGTGGTTAATACTAGATTGCGCAGAACATGTACACATAAGATAAGTGGTATGTTTATCAACATACTCGATAGCTCCTTAAATCAGTCGGTCGTGACATCGATCTATCGAGCCTACGCAAGTACATTGATTCATTCAAATTTGCATTGTATAAAAAATAAAACACACGAGAAATATGACACTACTTTTACGAATCTTGTGCAATCTTTTGTACATGTTTCTTCCAAAGGTAGAAGTGAAATAATAAAAAATAACACCATTTCATAAATATCATATCACACAAAATCATTTTGATTTATCATACTTATATATGATTGAAAAATTAAAACTATAAAGTTTATTCTCCCACAAGCCTGTACGACATTTTCAACAACTGCCACCCACCGGAGACGCTGGTTGGCAAATTCTGTGCAGCTGTGTTGGACAATGACGTAAATGGCGACGGCATTATTGACAATGGGGACATCAACTACGACTTGATACTGTATGACACAGATGGTGAGTGTTGTTATCATTGTTGACAATGTTGACGCTTTTGAGTATTTTTCATAATCTTTAATTTGCCAAAATTGCCTTTCATACGTGCCGAAATACCATGTGTTCTGATTTAAGTTAATAATTCAACTTACCTTATTCACGCCCTATCGCCAAATATATAATTACTTGTTTCAGATGAAAATAGAGCGTTTTACACGTATAGAAACAGAAATTACACGCCCTATATATATGCACAGCAGTTATATGATCTATTAAACATTACCAACCCATATATGTCTTCTTCTGGTTTAGGTAAATTTCCAAAATTACGTTTGACCAATTGCACGTCATTGTCTGGTTTTCAATCATGAATCACGACTTTCATCATATTGTCACTATTATGAATGAACTAACGTTAAATTGATAGTTTTCAGCAATAGTCAGTACTTCGCAATAAAATAACACATTTTATATTGTTTGATATAACAATGACATACTCAATGGCACTTTAATGCATGTACTTAAAAGTTTATTAAAAGTTAGCAAATGGCATTTGACTCGTTAACAGAAAGAGTAATGAGCGTTAAATTATAATTGCCATAAATATCGACTTACGAATGGATCTGGTTGCACATTGCTTATTATGATAGTTTGTAAAAAAAACACTGTCTCGACCATTGGATTTAGGAAGATATTGACAACAATGTTATTCAAATCAGATCGAACGTAGGCGTAATTCTCGTACCTCGCTGCGTTTCTGATCTGAGTACTGCGTCATGCCAGGTGACGTTTACTCCAACCAATCAGCGACCAGAGTAAAAAGATTTGAGATGTCATACGAAACCCCACATTCAATGCCTTATCTAAGAAGGCCTCTGGTTGGCTGAATTCATTAGAGGTGAAAGGTCACAAGATGACCTTACATAAACCCTGCGGAAAAGTACTCAGATCGACGAATGAGGTACGAGTATTACGTTGACCACGTCAACGTTTACGTAGTGACGGGAAAGTCAACAGCTTTTAATTTTTTCAATAGTTTTTTCACTACATTTGGATACAATCATTAATATTTTGTACAATATATAGGAACAATTGACAGGGAACATCGTGCATAATAGAATTGACATTTTCGTTAAAAACCACAGTGGAATAAACAGTACATGGAAAAGAGATGTCTCGATCGTAGGTCACCTCATCGAGAAATATTTCGTAATGACTATTTGATTGTGGTCAATGGTGTCAACAATTATGTTCATGGACGTAAGGGAAATCTAGACGTACACAGGACAATTGAGTACTTATGAAATTGCAGTATATTGCATCGATATACAATATTAACGTTTTAAACGGTCCTGGCGGTAGATTTCGAAGCTCTCTTAGTGCTAAGATAGTCGTTAGTCAGATGTATGGCACTTGCGACTATCTAAGTGCTAAGCGAGCTTCGAAAATATGGCTCCTGATCTCTAGAAAAAGATTAAATGATAAAATACGTTAATTTTAATTTGTTATATCTTACATAGACATTTTTCATCACACAGTGATTATACAAGATATTATGTAATTATTTAATCCACAGATAACGTATGCGAGCATCAGCGACACGAAGTTGTACGACACTGGACATGCAGATTCGGCTGGTCCTCGCAGTACGGTCACTTTATGTTTGAATTCCTTGACAACAATAAGGATGGTGTCGTCACTGATGCTGATTTCAGTGGTCGTACTTTCAGTGAGTATTTCAAGTCTTAAAGGGACAGTAGCACGTTTTTTCGCTCAAATAAGTCGATGAAAATAGTGTACTTGAAAAATAATGTCCCAAAAAGTAAAACACCCTTCTCTCTTCGGAAAAGTTAAAATGGAGTGTACACGGTTCGGTAAAGCCATGGGAATCGTTTTTGTAATTCGAAATAATAAAATGTGTTCATAATAAAATGACCGCCATGCAAATTTTGCTTTATAAGCAACACCGTTTTTACCACTACGGATAATAGGTTTGTGTAATAAGATGTGTTACCCTCTAAGTAAATATAATTGTAACATGATTTCGGTGTATCCTTGATTCTGATTGGTTGATTTGCCTATGTTGAATTTCAATGAATACCCGCAAATTACTTGGGGTGAATCACCGCGAACATATACATCGTGTTCACAAGATTCGGCCCGACTCAAAATTTATATTTTTCTATTTCTCTTAATATTTGCTCCTTTCTCAAATTTGACAGGTGGCATTGTCATTTTCTTACTTGTGTATAGCAGTATAGGTCACAAATAACTCTCAAAATTAATTAGTTTCAAGTAACTCAAATGTTTTTAACAAGTAAGTTTGGACGCCTTCTTCCATGCGGCTGTGTTTAACGAATGCCGTTGCCATGGCATGACGTCATAGCGATCAACCGTTTTGACGTCACAATGCTAGCGTCATTGTCACAATGGGTTAGGGCAAGTTTAAGATTTTTGTTCCTAGGTCTTTTACTGTGTTGATGTCGTAGATAAATGTTTATCGCCATCTAAAAGGATACGTGAATATTATGAAGTGAACATAGTTGAGTGACACTGTTTGAGCTTATGTGTAAATTGTTGCTAATGTACATATTACGCCGAGTATTTACATTTGTTTTGACCTGACCACACCTCTAACAAAAATGGAACAGTCGTAAAGTCCTTTCCACTCATAGATAGGTACGCAAAAAGAGAGTTCGTTTCAAAACGCCTGATAACTAACGGTCATGTTACAATATCGATAAATAGTTGCGTTTGTAAAATTTCCGGGATTCATTGCTATTCAACACCCGCACATTTCAGCGTTTAAAACCTCCGGCTAACGCCGTCGGTTTTAAACTAAATTTGCGGGTGTTGAATAGCAATGAATCCCGGAAATTTTACAAACGCAACTATTTATCTTATAAATGACATAAACCATCATTAACTGTATAAATAGGAAATTTGAAAATAAAAATATTTGCAAAAAAATGTGCTACTGCCCCTTTACCATACAATTAAATAGTAACAGACAATATTTTTTATCCTCTTTGGTAGGTCTTACATAAAACATTAGTGATCTGATTGATGTATAACGTTTTACTGATGTAATAATTATGATCGATTTATGATTTAAGACAAACGGCTTAGGAATACAAGTCATTAGGGTGATGAACAATTTTAACATCGTTATATTTGGGATGAAATATTTAGATATTTTTCGCTTCTGATTGGTATGACTCTAAAAATGGAAAGCACAAACTTTTATCATTGAATATTTTTTTCAGGATTTACCACCGCTGACTTCTTGATGATGCAATACACAGTAAGTTTCAAAAGATTTTTTACTTTCAAGAAGAAACTTTATTCAGTTCAACTTCTCAATTTGGGTTACAAGCAATGGACTATAGCATTTAGCCATGGGGAATAAGATAATTAAATATTAGGCAATAAAATTAAGCGTTTTCATTCCAATATATTTCTCATTTGTTTGGCTGAGGGATATCACAGACACAACGTTTAGTCGCCACCGGAAGCGTCACGCCAAACTAATGCCCTCATCCGATTGGCTTAGGAGGGTCACATGACCAGGGAACGCAATGTGTGTCACTGTCGTGTGACCTTCTTTAACCAATCAGCGGAGCACAATCGGATGTAGTCGGCGTGAGTGACGTCTAACGCGCCTGGATACTGTGACGTCCTAACACAATTCAAAGAGCACATATCAAAATGTAATAATGTATGGTTTGTTTGCAGCGTTTCAAGGACCAGTATTGCAGTAATCCAGCTAACAGAAACAACCGGGTTGACGCCGAGCTGTGTAGAAAGGTTGACGAGCTTAACCCCGCGGACGTCAAATGTAGATTTGCGTAGACTGCTACTGTACTCTACATCCAAGATAAACTGGGAGTTACATACTTTGTCTTATGTCTTTAATTATGCTTTTATTCCAAATATTGTTAAAAAGGAACATTTAGATACATCACAAAAGTATCTTCACCTTTATTCACATAAGTATTTGAGCCAGTGTTATTCATTTGAGAACAGGAATATTTTCTGGATAACAACTTCTTTAATGTGAAAATACACGACGTTTCGGAGTACATACTCACTCTTTCATCAGGTGGAATGTGTTATTGATTTGGTCTACAATACATCCATAGCATCAACACATTATATTTTTAAAAATAACTTGAAGAAATGTGATTCTCAAGTTTGCGATGCAATGCCAAAATATACCAAAGGGATAACCTTTTCAAATTACAGTTTTTGTTTACGTAACAAAATATGAAATATTATATTGCAAACCAAATGGGTACGCTGAATGAAATATAACTATTAAACAAAAGTGGTCAATAATTTAAAGTTTTGTGAACTTGTTTAAAAACTATGTGATATTTAAAACTAGCAATCTCTCCAGAAACAAATGCATAAACGAAAAAAACTTTGACCAAATAAGATAGTTGCTAAATAACAATATTTGCGCTGCTGTGCGATCCTGTGAGATCCTGGTTGCTTCATGAGAGCTTCAAGCATGTTTGGAACGACATCAAAAGCGCTGGAGTGGTTTTCATATAAGCTATTGCAGCTTGTTTACCAATCCAATTCTTTAAAGAAATAAATATGTTTAAACCAGATCAAAAGCGCCACCCATCTTTTATTTTCCTATAAAGTGTTGTTGTTAGGGGTCAATGACGTCACAAGACGTGGCGATGATCGAGACTTTTAAAATTTTCAATTTACTTCAATAAACTTATTTTATTGAAAATATGGTTAAAATATGATGGCTGAGAGGGGCCATATGATTTAGTGTTAACTTTCCAATACGAAATCGCGAAATTGCGAAACGAGCTCTTAGCGAAACCGCGAAACAAGGACAAGAAATCGCAAAACACCGACACGAAATCGCGAAACAGCGAAACGAAATCGCGAAGGAGCGAAACGCCCCCGAAACGAAATCGCGAAGGAGCGAAATACATTTGTCTTTATGTGTAATGTTATTTGTTAGAAATATATATACTGGTATTCTAAATTCGAATAACTTATAAACTTGTTTCTGATTACTTTTATCTCTTTAAATTATAAACTGTTTTTTCACGCTTCGTATATTTTATCCAATATATCCCGTTTCAACATCACATATCATAAAGATCTTGAGTGTAAATTTTAACAAAATATATCACTCGTGGGATTCGCACCTTAACCAAAGACACGAATAGAACAGACGGTCGAGGCAGTAACCACTAGACAACACATCACCTCATCCGCTTTTGACACGAATTGTATTCATTAACTATATATGAACAGAAAGAAACTACTGTATTTTCTCTCTACTTCTATGTCGTTTACATTGAAAGTAGGATATTATTTGTTATAAAGAATGCTACGTTTCTTAACTTTCGGTGTTGATAGGCCTGCAAACAAGGCATCTAGTCTATCTGTTAAAATGGATCGCGAGGAAATGCCGCTTTAATTATTGTAAATCTGTCATTCGTCATGTCATAAAATTCAATGATATTTACAGATAATATTTCTAAAAAGTGGGTATAGTGCCAACTACTTTGACGTCTTGTGAGTATCTTCAAAATTGAAGATGTTATTCATTTGTTCGATACCAACTATTGTTCTAAACCATTGTGCATGTTCCTTGATTTGTGAAATAAACTTATAACTAGGTAGCCTTGTAATATGATATGTTGCCACATTATATTCTGCTGACATATTTAAAACTTTTCTGCCGCTATGCTAAGTGCATATATGATATCGTGTCATGATCCTGACATGACCATGTTTATAATATTGAGAGTTCACACATAACAGTGCATGGAGTTTAATATTTCTCCAGTCAAACTGGAAGTGATAGAGCACTGCTGTAAGTGAAGTTCATAGACGCTGATCTACTTGAAAGCACTATGTCACAGCACCCTTTTTCAATAACGTAATTCTACCAAGAATCCTCAAAACCAATAATCAAGGAACCTCCGTATAATATATCCGTAATAATATTTCTTAACATAAGCACGTAATCAAATTTTTTTTTAAATCAAGTGAATTAATGCAACGTTGCATTAAATCGACACTGACACCCTCTGTTGCCCAAGTATGGATCAAAGCGAAACCTAAGGAGTTTTCATTTGCAAAGAACTCTCCTACTCGACAATGAAATCTACTTTCAGACAGGACCCAGCTTCATAATCAAGCTTTCAAACTATAATTGCTATTTTTTAGAAACATACTTTGAGTAAACGTTTCTTCTTGTATATTGCAAAACTCGTCGTGTGGTATTTAAATACATGAATATGTATTATCATAAACATGCTAACTAAGAAAGAAGACCAAACACGAGCCAGGAAGCGCTATTTGTTGATTGTTGAATTAATAACAGAGACATTTATAGTTCATATGCAAATGAGAAATACCTTCGTTCAAACAAAGTTAAAAGATTTGAATACAGAGAAATATTTATTTGAAATAAGACTATTCAAATTAGTATAACTTGCTTATTGGAAATTGGAACATGTATAGGAGTAAGGCACAATTACCTAACGAGAAATCAAATCACAATGACCACATTATTTTTTAAACGTAATAAGTATTAAATATCTGAGGCTGTTTAATCGAAATATGATGCCAAACGCGGGTTTGAATCATCAATGGTATTCCAGATTATGACTATTTTAAAACTATGACAACTAAACGATACATGCGCAAAATTTATGAACTTATGAATGTATCCAGTTTGACAGTCATCATAACATTGCGTGCTACAGTTTTCGCTGTACGGATAGGCGTGTTAATACTCAATATACGACAACTTCATTACTTTTGAAGCTGTCCGCTTCGAAGTTTTACTTATCGATTACAGTTTAATGAGAGCGAATTGTAATTATTGTATTGCATCAATAGAAGACCTAAAGGGGTGCAAAAGGCATAATAAGTCCTGGACTGTCCAAATTAATGTCAAGAAGTGAGCTCTACAGTGCCTTTGAGTACTGTACTCAAACTTTTAAAATCATGGCGTATTTACTGTATTATCCTATAAGTGTTTAATACGCTTTAATTTAAGATTGATGTGTATTTTATTTCCCAGTCCATAAAACAACTATAATGTAGATTACATGAAAATAACTACAACGTATTAAGTGAATAACATTGTTGATGACGTGTCCATTGTAGGATAGATTACGAAGAAAATGCCTTAAAGAATGGTATTATGTAAATCTGTTTACAGATAATTTTCACCTTTATTGAACGGTAAAAATGTAATTAAAATCATGCTATGTTTATATACCATGCTATGAACATCAGAAATGACCAGTAAGAGAGCAGCGCAATATGTATCCCATTTTTTTTAATCAATGTATTTCTTTTTTTATATGGGCACAGCATTTTCATATGTATAAATGATGTAAACACGGCAAGTCAAATATTATCTAATTGAATAGGTTGTGGCTAGATTACCGAAATGTGACAAAAGAATCATATTTGCATTGTGAATATGCATTTGATTTGATAGTTGTATTGCAGTTTTGGTTTCAAACCTGCTAGAGTCGGTAATTTGTTTGCCAAGTTTTGAAATATAAATGTATAATATGTTAAAATAAAGAGGAGATTCACAATATCGTTCCTTCTTTCTTTGAATCTAAGAATAACTGTTTCTGCATTTAATTTTGAATCGGTGTCCGTTTCATTTTTAATCCATTCCAGTAGATCCTGCCACAACCTTTTGACAAACCTTTCTTTTTAAACCACATTAATATATATATCGTATATGTTAAAGTGTATTATATAATATAGGCATATGGCTGTTGCGTACGGATTAGATTAGTCATTAGATTTTAGTCAGTAGACTCAGTGTATCTCAGTTTATATGGCAGCTCTTGTTGGCGACATTACTATTTTGACATATTCCAAGAATCCAAGATTACTCTTACTTACTCTAACTTCTCTAACAAATATAAACAATAACAAGTTACCTTTTTTCCGTCGTTCATATTACCAGTTCGATTTCCTTTTGTATCAATCTTACATTGTCCTCAATTAACGTTAGATTTATCATAAAACAACTAGTTTAATAATAATAATAATAATGATAATAATAATAATAAGGACGACGTCATTTTTTACTCATTGTGCACTTGAGAATGCATGAGTGTCCTTCGCGATTTAGCTCCTTCGCGATTTCCCCTCTTCACGATTTCGCCTCCTCGCGATTACGCCTCTTCGCGATTTTGCTTCTTCGCAAATTCGCTTCTTCGCAAATTCGCTTCTTCACAATTTCGATCCTTCGCGATTTCGCTCCCCCGAGGTTTCTTTCTTCGTGATTTCATTTCGTGATGGTTTCGCTCATTCGCGATTTCGTTTCGCGGTAGTTCGCCCCTTCGCGATTTTGTGTCTCAATTTCGCGATTTCGTCTGTATTTCGTGCTTGAAATTTTACACAAAATCAAATGGCCCCTCTCAGTAAAACGAGTTAACACGACAGTCTAGAGGAGAAATAAGACAGCTTCAACCATCATCCTTTTGTTATATAACGTGCAGTTTTGCACTCAGCTATTATCAACGTAAAACCTCTCGCCATTCTGCTTCACCCATTTATTGTAATAATTCAGGATTTAACCGCAAACCACATGGTGTTTGAGGCTATCTACTTCATGATATTTGATTGGTCCACGTGACCGGAAGGAACTCATTTTTATGACTGTAGAAGAGAAAAGTGAAGTGCTTTGAAGTTAAACACCGGTTTTAAGAATATTTCACTCATATCACAGCTGTGAGTATTATTGGAGGGATAAAGCCCGCAACACTAGTGTGGCTATGCATTGCGATGAAGCCTGCGAGCATCGACTGGAACTAGTGAACCATGGATGCTACTGCGCTGAAATTCAGGATTGCGTTGCACCCAAACCTGTCTCTTCAGTAGACAAAGTTGGGGGATTCAAACCCCGGACCTCTTGATCCGAAGCCGAACGCGCGAACTTCCAAACTACAATACCCTGATTCCCCGAGCCCTATAACTGACGTATGGCTAAAAATAACCAAGCATTGTTACCGAACTTAAAATAGAGCAATATCGGCAGTGCCCGGATGAGCTATCATCAAAATTCAAATCACGACATTGCATTGGCTGAAGAAATCTTATATTTAGTGATGAGTAACCAGTCAACAGCAAAACGACAGTTCTAGGCCTCATGGAATCAGGGTATTGTAGTAGAGTAGCAGATACAAAAACGCCAGGATTGACTGCATTGAAATGCCACGTTGAAATGGTCAAGGATATTACTGTTGCTCAACCCAACCAATGAATGTGGCGCAGCGCAACCTAGCTAGGGAACTAGTCAAGCAGTCCTAAAATGTCTCAATTCAAACTTGTTCCGACTATAAGCATGCAGCTTACTCACAACTTAAAGGGAGAGTTCTATCCGGGTATATCCGTCATTTGTGTGCATAAAGCGAAATGACAAGAAACTCTGTATTTTTACTATTTTTAAATTTTGTAATAAGTAAAATTTATGTTGATAAAATGTCCACAAAGTAATCAACGATTTATCATTACGCTGATCAACAATGCCTTGTTGAATTTGCACTCCACAATATATGGCCCTATAGAAGCCTCCAATGCAAAATTGAAATGGTTGCACATTTTTAAAAAGACTATATATCGAGTGCTGCATGTGAAATCCTCCTGACAATATTGTTCATATAATTCGGGAAAGCTTTTGACTTAGTTAAATTTGTATTCGTTTCAGGCAAGGTTGTGCTATACTCTTTTATTACTCGCTCGTGGAAGACTTACCGCCCTTGGGAGAGAGATTTTACGCATCCCCTACTCCAATGTTTTAAGTTTCGTCTGTGTTAACGTTGAAATAGCATACCTGGAGGAGGTAGGCATAGTAGGTCTAGTCAACGGCATTACATAATTACGTTTAATCAAAAACGTACTATTATTTTTGTATTGTTTTGGTTTCTTATAATATGACTTGCCTTCAACGTTTTCTTGGCAAATCCACCATAAAAACTGCTTATATGTACGGGAGCAGCATTCACATAATAATTGTTTGCATGGACATACAAATATGTTAGATAAATATATATTTATTTCTTTGTTCTTGAGTGATTTTCTGTAAAGCTCAAAGTAATATCAAATCTGCGTATGAAGATGCATATGATTATGGTTTAAACATATTTTATTTCATAAACATGAAAATAGGATCGGCGAACAAGTCAAAATGGTTATATCGACGAATGTATGAAAACAAAGTACATGAAAAAAGTAACAGTTTTTATATAAAGAAACAATAAGAGTATGTATTGAGTTGAATTAATTTAATTATGTTGATAAAATGTCCACAAAGTAATCAACGATTTATCATTATGCTGATCAACAATGCCTTGTTGAATTTGCACTCCACAATATATGGCCCGATAGAAGCCTCCAATGCAAAATTGAAATGGTTGCACATTTTTAAAAAGACTATATATCGAGTGCTGCATGTGAAATCCTCCTGACAATATTGTTCATATAATTCGGGAAAGCTTTTGACTTAGTTAAATTTGTATTCGTTTCAGGCAAGGTTGTGCTATACTCTTTTATTACTCGCTCGTGGAAGACTTACCGCCCTTGGGAGAGAGATTTTACGCATCCCCTACTCCAATGTTTTAAGTTTCGTCTGTGTTAACGTTGAAATAGCATACCTGGAGGAGGTAGGCATAGTAGGTCTAGTCAACGGCATTACATAATTACGTTTAATCAAAAACGTACTATTATTTTTGTATTGTTTTGGTTTCTTATAATATGACTTGCCTTCAACGTTTTCTTGGCAAATCCACCATAAAAACTGCTTATATGTACGGGAGCAGCATTCACATAATAATTGTTTGCATGGACATACAAATATGTTAGATAAATATATATTTATTTCTTTGTTCTTGAGTGATTTTCTGTAAAGCTCAAAGTAATATCAAATCTGCGTATGAAGATGCATATGATTATGGTTTAAACATATTTTATTTCATAAACATGAAAATAGGATCGGCGAACAAGTCAAAATGGTTATATCGACGAATGTATGAAAACAAAGTACATGAAAAAAGTAACAGTTTTTATATAAAGAAACAATAAGAGTATGTATTGAGTTGAATTAATTTAATTATGTTGATAAAATGTCCACAAAGTAATCAACGATTTATCATTATGCTGATCAACAATGCCTTGTTGAATTTGCACTCCACAATATATGGCCCGATAGAAGCCTCCAATGCAAAATTGAAATGGTTGCACATTTTTAAAAAGACTATATATCGAGTGCTGCATGTGAAATCCTCCTGACAATATTGTTCATATAATTCGGGAAAGCTTTTGACTTAGTTAAATTTGTATTCGTTTCAGGCAAGGTTGTGCTATACTCTTTTATTACTCGCTCGTGGAAGACTTACCGCCCTTGGGAGAGAGATTTTACGCATCCCCTACTCCAATGTTTTAAGTTTCGTCTGTGTTAACGTTGAAATAGCATACCTGGAGGAGGTAGGCATAGTAGGTCTAGTCAACGGCATTACATAATTACGTTTAATCAAAAACGTACTATTATTTTTGTATTGTTTTGGTTTCTTATAATATGACTTGCCTTCAACGTTTTCTTGGCAAATCCACCATAAAAACTGCTTATATGTACGGGAGCAGCATTCACATAATAATTGTTTGCATGGACATACAAATATGTTAGATAAATATATATTTATTTCTTTGTTCTTGAGTGATTTTCTGTAAAGCTCAAAGTAATATCAAATCTGCGTATGAAGATGCATATGATTATGGTTTAAACATATTTTATTTCATAAACATGAAAATAGGATCGGCGAACAAGTCAAAATGGTTATATCGACGAATGTATGAAAACAAAGTACATGAAAAAAGTAACAGTTTTTATATAAAGAAACAATAAGAGTATGTATTGAGTTGAATTAATTTAATTATGTTGATAAAATGTCCACAAAGTAATCAACGATTTATCATTATGCTGATCAACAATGCCTTGTTGAATTTGCACTCCACAATATATGGCCCGATAGAAGCCTCCAATGCAAAATTGAAATGGTTGCACATTTAAAAAAAACTATATATCGAGTGCTGCATGTGAAATCCTCCTGACAATATTGTTCATATAATTCGGGAAAGCTTTTGACTTAGTTAAATTTGTATTCGTTTTAGGCAAGGTTGTGCTATACTCTTTTATTACTCGCTCGTGGAAGATACTGCAGTGTATTATTCCTTCTGGACGATAGACACTTTCAGTGGTGTGTGCTCCCGTTCGGGATCTCGTTCGCCCCCTGGCTATTCACACGTGTGACATGGCCTATCGTCCAATTCTTACACCAATGCGACATTCAGTGTCTAATGTATTTGGACGATGGGCTCGCTCACAACCGTTCTCCCGTTGTTCTCGAGGCACAGCTCATGTTCACAATAGACCTGTTCCGTCGCCTAGGGTGATTAGTGAACTTAGAGAAGTCGGACTTGGTCCCGGCGACTCGTCTGAAGTTCTTAGGGGCTATCCTAGACACTCAGCTGTTCCATGGGTTCGTCACGAGGGTGCGGATGGCTCGTTACGATCACTTAATGGATCACTACCTGGGTCACAACGAGGTGGCGGGAGTGAGTGAGTGAGTGAGTGAATTATTGTATAACGCCGCTTCGGCAGTATTGCAGCCATTAGCGGCCACAGGTGGCGGGAGTCTGGTCTCAGTCAGAGCAGAACTCACACATCAACGTCTTCGAGTTGGACGCAGTCTGTCTAGTCATTCAACACTGGCAGGTCCCCTTGCGAGGCCAGTGCCTACTAGTACAAACGGACAGTTCAGCCGCTGCTTGGTCGATAAACGACAAGGGGTCCACCAGGGCCAAGTCTCTGCTACGCGTGTCGCTCCGGCTCTATGAGCTGGTGGACGATGTGGACCTGTACATTCGAGCAGTCCACATTCCAGGTGCCAGGTGTCGCGACCAGATGCCCCTCCCCCAACGGAGTGGCAACTGAACCCAGCTGTCTTCCAGGGCTTGTGTCTCTAGTTCGGGACCTCCCTGATAGACCTGTTCGCGAGATACCTCAATTACCAGTTACCAACCTATGTCAATGCCAATGCCATAGCTACCTCTCATAGGAAAACCACTAGGAAACTCTATGATTTTCAGTGGCAGGCCTTCGCCTCCTTCTGCACTCAGCGGGGTTTCGTCATGGCAGAGGCATCCGTTCCTCAGGTGGCGGAGTACTAAGTGTACGCAACACCAGGCATCTTAAGGCGTCATCAATTAATACCAATATGTCGACTATCCTCTCCGAACTCAGGAAGAGGTCGCCAGGTTTAGACGTATCAGTCCTTAAGGGCCTCATTAAAACCTTCCGTTCTGTAGCCATAGTGCTCAAACATCTTCGCTCCGATAGGTATGAAGCGCTCTCCGACGTTCCCCTCCTCCCTCTCACCATCAAGGTCATTTTTTCTGGTGGCCATGGCCTCCGCAGCTCGGATTTCTGAAATCCATGGGTTGCAAGCGGACCTTCTGCGGTTTGAGGTCAGGGAGAGGGGTTCAGCCTTACTTGGTTTAGCTCCCGACTTTCTCTATTAGGGCTCTGGGCTCTGACTCGGGAGAGATGGTTCTCTCTCTGTGTCCGGATAGGGCGTTGAGGGTGTATGTGTAGAGTACCCACAGGCGTCATCTGTTCTTGCCTCACTCGCTGAGGAGCACCAAAGAGCTGGACAAGCGAGCGATGGGTGTATACCTGAGGTCGGCAGTCATTGATGAGTACAAAGCCGCTGACCTGCCTCCTCCATCGCGTTCCAACCCGCATGAGATCCGAGCAGTCTAAGCCACGATGGCTTATCACTGTAATATTGCGATCTCAGACGTCATGGCAGGGTGTTTTTGGCGTTCTTCAGAGGTTTTCGCCAATCATTACTTACGAGAAGTCTCCACAGCAGATCTCAGAGGCATCTCTAGGCTGGGTCCACAGGTGTTCGCACAGGCGAAGGTGGTCCCCCCCGACCAGACCGAGAAGGGGACAGTCCTCTTAGGAGGTTGTTCACCACGTCTTACGATGCTCCTTGAGTTCGCATGGTTTGCTCTTTGTATGTTGTTTCTTATACTTCGCTTTTAACCCCCCGCCCCGCCCCGAATATGATAAACTCTTATTGTACTGTTGCAAAGACTCACAACATGTCTTAAAAGTATTGTTGTTGATTTTGTAAATTTATGATATATTTATGTATTTATGTATATTGTCAATATGACCATAACACGTAATTTCCTGTATTCTGGAGCGGTATTCAGATAAACTTTTAAAGCGTGTTTACCAATCCATTCCATGAATGAAATAAATGTGTTTAAACCATATTTAAACGTATATTATTTCATAAACATGAAAATAGGATTGTTGAACAAGCCACAGGCCATTCCGGCACATATATATTTTTAAAAAGCTGGTTACAAGATCAATGAGACAGAAAAATGAAAATTAACATTTGTATAACATCAGACATGAATATTGTTATGTTGTTAGGTGTGCCTAATAATGAAGTGGGCTGCAGCTCAGAATTTAATCATTAACTACAAGATACTTTCAAAGAAACCGGTTGCTTTTACTGATAAACTGATGTAATGAGTTCAAAATATTTTTGTTAGTGGTGTCATACAAGGAACTGTTACCATATAATACTGTTGTTATGTCATAGCCTTGATTGTAAAAATACATATTTGATCTTAAATGGTAGTAGTTTCAGCAAATAAACAGATAGCGAACCAAGTCTTCGTTATTGTGACCACATGAACATCTGGACGTTTCCGACATATGTCTATTATAAATATGTCTATTATAACGGTGGGCGTTTCAATAACTACAACCGACCTTAAGGCGACACTGGATGATTTGACATAATCTAGTCCCTAAATTCACATTAAAAGAATTCCGAGTTTCTGTTTGGTTTAACATAGTTTTGAATTGATTAAGGGTAGGGGCGTTGATGACTTCGTCTGTTAACGAATTCCACAGCATAATGGTATTTGGCAAGAAATACTGAGAATACCTCTGAGTTCTACAGTTAATTGCTTGAATGGAAGAACGGTTTCTTAGATTATAATTACTTTGTTAATAAATACCCTTCTTGGTCAAGATCGCTCAGATAGTCTGGAGTTATAGTCTGGATATGGTACATTTTATAGATATTAATGCACATCATTATCTATTAATGTGTCCAAATTACACAAACATCCGCCATTTAAGCTTCTTTAATGTAAATGGTTACGACCTGAATACTGTACTATTTGGTAACAAGACCTTGTCATTTCATATTAATACACAAATAATCCATATTCAAGTCAGTTCATAAGTTTATTTCTCATAGCAAACGCTTTTCATGAAATGTCTTTAAAAATGATGTTGTGTTTTTCTACATTAATGTATGTATGATTGTATTTATGATGTAATTATCCTGTTTTATTGTTCTTTTGGGGAGAAACATTTATATAGGGTAAACCATGTTTGTTGATTCCCCTGTACCTGAGTACATGAATAAATATTGTTAAGACCATATAAAATATGAATCAGTTTATTTCAACATTTACAGGTGAGCTGTAGTCATCTATCAAGAGACGTGAGCTTTGCCTCAAGTTGGTACCCATATCGTCTGGGTGAATCTTGTTGACACTCTGAGGTGTAAACTAAACTAACTAAACGGGCTCTTTATTTGTTATATAACATTGTGTTCATCTCCTGTGAAGACCATCTGTCAAATGCAGACTTCTTTGTTAATGTCAATTAAGCTACTCAGACAATACTAGTAATTCACTTGTGACCAGCTAAGCAGGTGTAAACTCGTCACCTGTAAAAACACACACGGGTGGCTTATGGGCAGGTGACTATTTGCCTGTCAATAGAATCGCGTCACAGCTAATGGATGATATACTGCTTTGAGTTATCCAAAGAAATCAGTTAAGTGAAACACCAATGAGATTTGAGCTAAAACCCGGAATAACCAATTGGGCAAGATGTTAACCACTTATCTCGAGTAACTACACGTGTAAACACCTAAGAGTTGCATTAAAGGTGACCCAACAGACCTTGAAAATAAAGACCCCAAAACCTTTTCCAATAATTTTACTAAAGCTATTATAAATGCTGCCAAACAATCCATCCCTTTCTCAGCATCCAAAATTCCTAAACCTACAGTTCCTTGGTGGACTGAGGAAGTAAAGCTGCGTGCAAACAACGTAAAGCAGCCTTTAAGAAGGCAAAGCGCAACATCTCACAATTACCTATTGCTAGGCAATTAAAAAATAAAGTAAATACTCTAATTAAACAAACCAAAACAAAACATTGGGGAAACTTCTGCGAGGCGTTGAATGGCAGGGCCAATTCCAAAGAAATTTGGAATAAACTCCAAGCCATCCGAGGCGGCAAACGCAGGGGCAAAATCCCACCAATAAATAACCTTAAAAAACCTAAAGACAAAACTAATGCAATCCTATCACACTTTGCAACCACAAGCAGCAACAGCAACAACTCTCTGGAGTTTCTTCAACACAAAAACAACACCGCATGCATTGCAAAACAGCCTACAGATAACAAACCAATCAACCAAGCATTCACTATGGAGGAGCATCATTTTGTACTAAATAATAGGGAAAAGGCAACGGCCCCAGGACTAGACCTAACGTCCTACCAAATCATTAAGAAGCTACCCCCCTCCACCCTAAATACTCTTTTAAATCTATATAATACAATGTGGCAACAGGGCAAGCTACCTACCAATTGGAAGGAAGCTCTAGTAATTCCAATACCTAAACCTAATACACCCTCCGGAGACCCAAATTCCTGTAGGCCAATTTCCCTAACTTCAAACTTATGTAAAGTAATGGAGTCGATGGTAAAACTTCGCCTCCAATCTCACTTAAACCTTAATCCCTTAAACAACGACCAGAGTGGCTTCACCCCTGGACGTTCTACTCTTAACAATCGTGCTCGCCTAGAGCAAGATATCAAAGTAGGCCAACAAAACAAGCAATACACACTCGCAATATTCCTGGATTTTTCCAAAGCTTTCGTTATGGTTTGGCATAATGTCCTCATCCAAAAATTAACTAAAAAGCGCCTATCAGGCAACATAATTAATTACATCCAGGATTTCCTACACAACAGGCAAATAACTGTCCGGTTGAAAACCAAAAATTTGAAAACTTTCTTTTGGAAAACGGCACCCCACAAGGCAGCATTCTTAGCCCTACCTTATTCAACATCATGGTAGATGATCTTTTCAAAGGTATCTCACCAAAAATGAATACTTCCAAATTTGCAGACGACGGTGCACCAAGGGCACATTGTAAAACCAATCACACTGCTACTACTTTACTCCAATCCTCACTAAACAAAGTCGAACAATGGGCCGACAAACTAAATGTGGAAAAAACCATAGGGCTAGTATTTAAACATAAAAATATGCCCCCTTCGTACCTCACCAAACCTCTATCTAAAAAATAACAAAATAAATTTCCAAAAACAAACTAAGTTTCTAGGGCTAATCTTTGACGAGCATCTCACTTGGGAAGCTCATGTCAAAGACTTTAAACTTAGATGCTCGAAAGACCTTAATGTCATTAGGACACTCTCTGGCACAGGCTGGGGAGCAAATAGGCAAACCTTACTACAACTCTATACCTCCCTTATAAAGTCCAAACTGGACCACGGCACCCATATTAATAACACCCTAAAACCTACTCTTAGCAATATCTTAAACTCTATTCAATACCAAGCATTAGAAACGGCAACCCGTACACAACATGGCACCTCCCTCGAAGCTCTGCAAGCCTTAACTGATGAAATTCCCGTCGAACTGAGACAACCAACTCACCTTATACTTCTGGGCAGCAACTTCAGAGGACCCCCTAATCAGGAATTTGCTTAGCAGCAATTCCTCTAAATTCAAAACAGCTATATTCAATAAATACCCTCTCCGTGCAGCCATAGCACACCGCATACAACAACTTATATCTCAAGCTAAGATGGAGCACATTCAACTCCCTACGAAAAACATGGTGCATCATCCTTTTTCACCGCTGCCGGCACCAACAATAAATCTCCATCTTAGCAAAATAACATCCCTAAACTCGCGCAAGCAACCGCACTACAATACATCAAGGAACACTGGTCCGACTGGTGTCACACAGACGAGTCAAAGGACCCGGCCGCACGGACAACAGGTGTAGGCACCTACTTCAAGCATCCACAACCCTCTTCTTACTCCAATAGGCTACCTAACCACCAATCGGTCTACACGGCAGAGCTTATGGCCATCCAAATTGCTCTAAACCACCATAACTTACAAAACCAGGACAAAATTCTCATCCTTTCGGACTCCCTCAGTGCTTTAGAAGCACTCAAAAACAAATCCACCAAAAACGTCCTGGTTTCATCTCTAAAATTCTCCACAGCATCCATTCACTTAACAACCAAGGTAAAAAATCCGACAGAGCAGCAGGGAGGAGGGCCTTAACATTCCAAATATCTTACCTATATATCATTCGAAACAAAAGGCAAAAAGCCTTTCAAAATCTTATACAAAGCATGTATGGCATCAGCAACACACAAAATCAAGCAAGGCGCAACACACCAAACAATTTCCTTAAAAATCCCTAGGCAAACAAAAAATCTACTCCAAAAATAAAAAACATTGATAGGGTCATAATTAAGCTCCAAATGGGGCATACCAAATTAAACTCTCATCTCCACAAAAAAAATATAAAAGCATCTCCCGCATGTCCACACTGCCCACAATCAGAAACAATCCAACACATTCTCACAGAATATCCACAGTATGCAGCCTTCTGCCAAATACTTAACCAAACTCTCAGGGCCAACAACACCCTCTACACAACATCTATCTAATATTAAATCAAAAAAACAACCTAAGCACCTTTCAAGCATTAGGCACATATCTCAAGGATATCTAAAAACCTTAAAATAATCAATTCAAAAACGTGAGTTTACACATGCTTCAATGTATAATTTTCTCCAAAAAAAACGAATGAATCTAATGTCGTCTGACAGAAACAACTAATGCCAAAACTATATGACAGGGGTAGGTGTGTGGTATAATTTGTAGTGTTATATGTAGTATTTATAAATTTCTAATAATTTCCAATAGTTTAATATAGTTTCCTGAAGTATCCTGAAGTATCCTGAATCAGGAAACCCGGAGTATCCAGACCAAGATATTTTTGGATAGCCTGAGTATCCTATTGTATACTGATACTGAAATTCGGAGTATCCTGGTCAGGATACTTCATGAAATCCCTTATGTTTTTTCCTGTGTTATTGATTCACTTTTTAAGATATTGACTATTCTTTTGGATAAAAGAGTACAACATTCGTGTGATAACAATGATGTCATTCATGAATGTCAAGCTGGTTTCAGGCCTGGATACTCAACAATTGACCACATCTTCAGCTTACAGGCAATAATGAAGAAATATCTCTCCAAAAGTAAAGGTAGAGTTTATTGCAACTTCATTGACTTTTCCAAAGCCTATGATAGAGTTGATCATGATATATTACTCAAAAGTTTGAGGAAAGCAGGTCTCAAAGGTAACTTTATTAAACTCATCACATCAATGTATTCAAGTCTATCATCATGTGTGAGGACATCAACCGGTTTGTCAGAATATTTTTAATGTGATATTGGAACCTGTCAGGGATGTATTTTAAACCCAAAACTATTCATCATATACCTAAATGAACTCTTATATCAACTTGAACAGAAAGGAGCAGAGGGAATTGTTGTAACAGCTGGCTTTCAAAATATTTATGCACTATTGTATGCAGATGATGTGGCTTCAGTAGCTGATAGTGCTGCACAACTTCAGAAGAAAATAAATGTAATTGAACAATGTTGTGACTCTACAGGCATGAAAGTGAATCTAAAGAAAACAAAAGTAATGGTTTTCAGAAGAGGAGGCCCTTTAAGACATTATGAAAAATGGACATTTAAAAGTTGTAAACTTCTACAGGTATCTAGGGATAGTGTTCACCCCAAAACTTTCATGGAGTAACACATTCAGCTCTCTTACTGCGCAAGCTAAGAAGGCCATGTTTAACATAATTTCTTTTCAAAGGAAATTTGGGAATTTTGAATATAAAGATTTTTTAAAACTGTTTGACACTATGGTTATGCCAATATCATGTTATGGATCCGAAATCTGGGGAACTGCATATAACAAGCTGATTGAAAGTATTCAATCATCATTCTACTAAAGACGTCTTCGACTTACCAGAAATACTCCAAACAATATGGTTCTTGGTGAGTTAGGCAGACTACCGCTTCAAAATGTTTACATGATTAGAGCAATAAAATACTGGATATGAGTGACTCATCTCGGAAAAAACAGATTACCTCATCAGGTACATAAGATGCTAAAACCATTGGATGACGTGGTGAGACACACATGGGCTACATCTATTAAGAACATTCTTTTTCGACTAGGCTTTGGTGCTGTGTGGAACCAACAAAATATTGGAAATATTGAAATTTTTCTCCTGGAATTTAAACAGAGACTTGCAGACAACCTCAACCAAGACTGGCACTATTCTCTGGCATCTACCTCTAAATGTGAAAACTATCATCAGAAACATATCTTAGAAGCGATATTCCATGGTATTTAAAATATATAATAGCAAAATTCAGATGTAACAATTTTAGGTTGAAAGTTGAAACTGGACGACACCACAACATTCCCCATGAAGAAAGATACTGTGATTATTGTTTAAGTAAAAATATAAAGACTGTAGAGGATGAATATCATGTGCTTATGAAATGCGAACAATTTTCTCATTTAAGAAGAAAATACTTACCAGCACACAATACAGACTATCCAACCCCTACCAGTTTTAAACTCCTGATGGCAGTAACCAATCAAGAAATGTGTTACAAACTTGGACTCTATCTATATAAAGTACTCTCTCTTAAATCACATCCAGAAAATTTATATTAATAATGCATGCAGGATAATAAAAGAAATCGCATTTATTATGTATTTTGGGCCAAAGGCCTTTTTACATAATAAATCTGTCTAAGTCTGTCTAAATTTCCACGTATGTTACAAGCAAAAGCACAATATTTTGAAAATAATGTTGTATGTATCTATGTTGATTGAAATATCGTGGTTTTGGTATAGTGACGTTTCTTTTGGATGTGAATTAATATTTGCAATATCTGCAAACGGGAACACTTGAAACGCTTTCCTGCAAATGCAAATGTGATATATATAAATATTCAATTTTTCGAAATGTCCATTCTTTTTAGAGTTGCCGAACTATATTTGTACTCAAAATCACCGTCTCTATAGCTCATCATACTTTGAATAATAAATAATATTAGAGGGAAAGTTGTAATTTGTTCTAAAAGTAGCAGTCAGGTGGTTAACATAACATATATATATAACGTACAATAGACTTTCTGGAAGAATGATATCATAATGATTAAAAAAGAAGATTGGTTAATAGACCTACCTTTGGAAAGACAACCAAATGTACAGAAGAAGAAAGGAAACATTGTATACAACGGAATTAAGCAGGTCGGAAACCACAGATTCCCCAAGGAGAGGAGAAATCATAACAGAAGACCACTTGCAGTTCCAAACAGAGACAAATATTTGGATCAAACTGATTATCATCGTCAAAAATCAGATGTGTCCTTCTCAATAGAGGGGATGAATCAGTCCATCATCAACTGAGTACTCAGACCAAACCAACACAAGTGTAACCGACCTAACTACTGTGCCACCAACAAAAACAACAAACATTGACACTTCTTTAGATTCTACTCAAACCACCATGAAAAAAGGTCTTTTGAGTAAATTTGATTTTATAAGAAGAACTTTTTCAAGAAGCACAAAATCTTATACTCCCCGAAACGACATGTATATAGTCAGGCAGAATGATGCAGAAAATCAGGTCAATTGTGCACTTTGGGTGAAAAGTACCAAACTTTGCACAAAGATAGCTTATGGTATTTTGAATTAAATTTGGTCTGAGGGCCAATTTTGATTCAAGATGGCCACCACTGTCTAAAACGTATCTGCTTTTACATGTTTCTGTATATGAAATGTTAATTTTATGCTATTTTATT
This sequence comes from Gibbula magus, assembly GCA_936450465.1. Lineage (NCBI taxonomy): Eukaryota > Metazoa > Mollusca > Gastropoda > Trochida > Trochidae > Gibbula > Gibbula magus. The sequence goes on from OW388295.1 coordinate 43,801,272, forward strand.
GTTATTTATGCTAGCTTAGAACCACAGAAATACAAGGATTGATATTGTATGATATTGATAAATATCCTGTTGATACACATGATCCATAGAAGCCGAAAAAACTAAATGGTGGCCAATTTTGTGACCGAAGTTGATATATCGTTTTGTAGGTTTCTACGTTTATATGATCCAATTTGATTGTGAATTTGGCTTCTTTAGACTAGAAATGCCATGACTGGTAATTTATTGGTAATCATGTTGTTGACAAAAGCAACCATCATCCAAAATGGCGGTCAATTTGTCACTCAAGGGTATCCTTCGATACGCTAGAATTGAATTGTTTTCCCTAATCTTCTTACTATTCATTTACGTTGGTATTCTTAGCTTATTATCTTCAAATAAATCTACTCCAAAGGGTCAAATTAATTCCCTTCCAAGATTGCCGCCAAATTCAAAACGGCCGCCACAGTCAACATGTATCTATTTTGGCATATTTACGCTTAAAACCTACGGGGGCAATCATATCGGGGTTCATATTTTTCATACGATGCCCTCGGGCAACATATCACTTTGTCATGGTGACGTGACGTCATAAACAATGCTATGACGTCACGTTTCGTCTATGACGTTGCGTTCTAAATGCGTGACGGCGGGTCGCCAGCCTGTGGTTGAAAGTGGATTTTAGCGTGTTTTCGTTAGTTTTACGACTTCGGTAATAAACAGAATATTATATTCGTATCTATGCCATACTATGTTTACGACACTCGTGCCTGAATATCAGTATATCCCTCGCTCTCGCTCGGAAAATACTAATATTCAGGCACTCGTGTCGTAAACATAGTATGACATAGACACTCATATAATATCCTCTATATATCAAATCAAAATGATTCAATAACCCAATTACATTATTATTCTTGCTTCTTTTGAAGATAATTTTCTGGTCATTATTTTGCAAGAAGTAACTAAAAAAGAAATAAACTTACATGATAACTTTGTTATGAACTGGCACTACATCGTTCAGTAGTTTATAAGATACATACATAATATACAGTAGTATACCACAACTCAATATTTAAGATTACACAATGTAAACTGGACAGTTCTAAGATGCCACAATCACTTTAAGTTAATCCTTTGATTCTCCAGATAATATTATTCTTTCATTTTGTTATAATTATTTTAGGTTTTTATTCTGTAAACAGTATATATTTCATATCAGCTGAAGTCATCATATCTCTCATAGTTACAGAGTGAACACATGGTACCTCGAAAAAAGTTTGAAAAAGAGCATCCACAATGACATCCTCTGTTTGAATTACTACAACCACATTTCAACAGGTCTGTCCTGTTTAGTATACCGCTCTCCTTGAAACACAGTGTCTGGTGAACTTGATGTTTATGTAAATAACGTTTTACAAGAACACTCTCACAGGAGTTTATGTGCATGCAAACACCAATATACCACGGTTTTGCCTTTCTTACTGATCAGTAGCAATTACTGAGGTGCAATGATCATCATACTTTATCTCTTCTTTAGGTACGTTGACATTGTTAATAATGATATCTCCTAGAAGGGGCATACGTTGCCAAACATCTTGCACTCTGAAGAATTTGATTGCAGGTTTCTGCTTCATGCAATCCAGTGATAATCAACGTTACCAAAGCATATTGCTGCTCACAATGGACACAGACACTGTTCTATAAGCTGCATCCTTGTTCAGTCAAAACAGCATCGTTGCTCTCTGGCTAGCATATACTACTGGAAACAATTACAGCTATATACTAGCAAATAACTTTACCAAGATCTTTGGATCGTAGAAGATTGTCTCTGACAATTCATACCTTTATCGGCTGTGATCTTTTGAGACAAACGAAAGAAGCAGGCAAAATCTTCCCTGACGTTGTAGAAGCTTTTTTCAACTCTTGGGATACTGGGTGTATTTTTTAAAATATGTGTTAACCCAATTAAGCTCCTGTGGGAGCACTGGTGATGACTGGTAATGAGCGGTAACTCACTACATTGCGTACTTCATCTAGTAGGCGAAAGAGCATAAATAGTTCTGGGAGAGCTTGGAGCTTTGTTTATCCTGCACTTATTGTAGGTACAGAGTATGTATCTTGCATTGTATTGGTAATGAGTTGAGGTCCGAACAGGGGTGTTGTGATGATATCTTGGAGTGAGAGTTGTGATACCAGTGACAATATTCTAGATACGCTAAAAATGAGATGATTCATTGGTTCAGTGTTTCAAGTTTGCTAAGAGGTGACAGTCGCATAAATGAAATGAAACAAAACATACCACTTATAGTCTAATAGACAGTGCAATCGATTAATGTTTTTTTTTAAATTTATTGCTCGTTTGTTGTTACAACCACTGTTTACAGTATGAATCTAGTGCATTATGTTATGTCTCATAGAACTAGTTCTATATCTTGGCTATTGTCGGTGGAAAAGATTTGGTTAACATCATGTCTATTACTTTCAATGAAATATGAATAGTACCAAGACATGCCCTTGCAAAAGTCTTAGCTTATTATCTTCAAATAAATCTACTCCAAAGGGTCAAATTAATTCCCTTCCAAGATTGTCGCCAAATTCAAAATGGCCGCCACAGTCAACATGTATCTATTTTGTATCTATCTATTATCTATTTTTAGATATTAAGCTTTATGATATGACGAGCAATGAAATACTGGGATTTATCAGTGAAATAAAAAATCAAACTACAGTGAAAATAACTTATATTTTCACTGCGACCAATGCCTGATATAATTTGACGTCATAAAACAATGGTCTGACGCAACAAATTTTTATGTCAGTGTTGCTCTGTCAGCTGTTCCTAGCGGCCGCTCGGCATGAAAACGACCCTTTTCGGACGTAATTACAATGATGACATCATATAATAAAAGAATATCTGTGAATTCTTGACAAACACGAAGTTTATCTCATCTCATGAGGTAGAACAGTTATATATTTTCACTCTTGGCTACGCCACTCGTGGAAATGTAACCTTTCTACCTCACTCGATGAGATAAACATGGTATTAGTCAAGAAAAGACAGATATCCTCTATTTATTGAGGCATGTATCACGGCTTTCATATCCAGGAATATTTGTCTGAAAATGGTCCGAACCATCCCCGCTCCCCTCTATATGTATATATATACAGCCAAAATACAATATATTACAATCCTCGAGCAGCTTATACGACTGAAACAGAGAGTTACATCGTGTCATCTGAAGTCTACTTAACAAAATTTAAATAACATTTCTGAAAACACACAATTTAAGAAATCGCCATTTTGGAATTTCTTACAAGAGAGCCAAAACGGACCTTGTTGCTTGTTTTTATGATGTATGTCTTTACATGTACGTATCAAAGACATTAAAGATACTTTCTTTTCGTGTTTTACTCTGTTGGAAATTAGGTGACCTTTCCATAAAAGCTATTTTTTAAAATCCCAATGAATGATGCAGATTGTTTTTTATTTACATACACCACAGTAATAATGAACGTAAGCTTTCACTTCCATACATATTCACTGATGAAGTGATCATTGTTCTTGTAATTATATATTTATTTCATAAAGCTTCAATATGAATATTAAACAAATAACTTCCATTACACAGAAGCATTTGGACATACAACTTTGAAGTCATTAAATTCCTATTACTTCCTGAGTTAAAACAGAAGCAATTGTTACCATAACTAATTCTGTTTGAATCGTTTACTTACGGAGAATTAGAATATATTATTTACATTTATATTAGTTTACATCATTTGTTTGTGTCAGTTCAATAGATAATCTCAAGTTGAAAAGAAGCTTATATATACATTTGACAAAATCGTTGTTTTGGAATCTCTTACAGGAGAGTCAAAAAGGACTTTCTGGCTTGTTTTATGACGCCCTTTTTATGAAACTTCGACCAAAATGTTTGGCCAAAGTTTGACCAAATATTAACCAGAGTTTAACCAAAATTTTACCAACTTTTGCCAAAGTCTGTTGATTCTGACTAATGCAAAAATCTGTCACACTTATCAGTCGCCAAGACCTTTAAAAGCCTTAAAAATTCACAACCTGACAATTATTTTTAAAATTCGCTACAAACTTGCCTATGAACATTTAAGTTGAACAAAACTTCAGATATTGATAAAACTCATTATTAGATCTCGAAAATAAATTATAACAAAATGTTATCCTTTTTATATTAAACAAAAGTCATCAGAAGAGTAAAACATCCAGTCTCCCACAAACTCGTTTGAATAAATTGTCCTATATTTTCAATAGTATATCATGACTAGTAACTTGTACTGTAGTTTTTCTGCATTGAGTTCATAAATCCTAACAAAGTTGATTGGCAAAATTTACATAAATGAAAATATATGGCAACGTGCATGTAGACGAACCGCACTTCATATTAATTACTCTTAAACATTCTCTCTCTTGAAGCCACTCAAGTTATTTCTTTCCATGTAACCCATTGACAAGTGGAGCAGTCTCAGTGTGTTTAGTATATGTGTATTTCTGTTCATCATTTAACAAGTAAAAGAAACGACGATCCCTGATTCCCATATCGGACATTAACACAAATTTGATTATCTTTTCTGATAACTTATCATGGATTCTTTTTTAATTCTAACTTAATCTTTCCACGAAAAATCATTCAATTCGTTATCTTCTTGAACCATAATCTTCAGGCATTCATCAAATCTCAAAGAACATTTCTCACTCGTCTGATTTTCTCCATGATCTCCGAAAATTTTATTTTTATTTTTTTCAGTATTTACAAATATTCAATTGATGTCAATGTTTTTGTCTTAAACCTGGGACATGAGGACATAGATGTATTTTAATCTGTACATGACCTTTACTTATATATTTACTTGTTGATTGTAGGTGAAAAAAATTAAATAATGAAAACTTCATCCGGATAATTTCTTAAAATTATTCTTAATTAAAAAACTGTTATTGATATGATTTATAAATATGTTAATGAACAATTCAAGAATGAAACTTCATTATTTCATTATTGATTGCAGTGCAGAAAAGGATCTGGCAAAAAAAAAAGATTAGCTTTCTAGACAACCTTTCTCAGGTCAACATACATGTACAGGCAACAGCGTACGGATTCTTTCACATACATATAACTCGTTAGACTGCCTTTTTAGAATGTAAGATAAAGATAAGTTTGATGACTGTCTACTTTATGTATAATTATGTTATAAAATCTAAGATCAAGGAAAAAGTGCAAAAACAATTGGACAAAGATAATGCCCGATTTCAAGACAACCCAAATTATGCGGAATCAGCACGAATAGGAGATTGTTTGAATATTCTGCAAATTTCGTTAACAGCAACAATTACACTTGTTTACAGACAATTCATCGCTCTTCATGCTGAAAAGCTATGATATTATCAAAGAATTATTAGAAATAAATAAGATGCAGTTACGAATAAGCTAGGGATTTGTACAAATGAGATACGATATCACGATTCATTTATGAAGAGTTTACGATAGTTGACAATTCTATGATTAATCTGCAGTTGTTCCATCCTTAATTCGTGACATGACGTGACATTCGTAAATGACTAATGAGGTAAATTCTGGGTGAAAACACCTAAACCATGAATTTTTAAAAACTGTTTAAGAAGTTGTTACGGACTACACGATTTAATCAGGAACAGTTTACAAACCATCTACGAACTGCAATGCATAGATGATTCATGAAAAATGTTTGATAAACAAAAAGGTTTTCGAAAAATGCCACAAATTGAAATAATGTTGCTGAATCGACTAGGAAAAATGCTTCGTCCTACTCCGGGTCATAGTGAAATAGGGGCATAAATACTTCAAAAAGTTATTTTGCATTGTTTGTCCAACATCTTATGAAGTTCAGTGAATTAAATAGTATAAATGAAGAAAGTATAAATAGCAAAAGGCCCACTCGTATAGAATATTTTCAGAATAATGGAGCATTTTAGGGCGCTTAAATACTTAAACAATAAAAGTTCGGTATAATTTGGGAAAGTAGTAAATATAATGGGGGCGTTTTGGACTACCCGTTAATAGAATGTGTTTGGTATTTATGAAAAACAGACATACAGGGCGTTACAGGTGTTGTTGGTATAGACAAAATACATTGCTTTATACGTGGTCCAGGAACCCAATAAAATACTTCTAAAGTAGATAACAAGATATATTCTTCAAGATAGGAACAGATAAAGTGTTATTCAAACGATGGAAATTTGGGTTAAATTCATATGAGGTCTGGAACATGAAAAACAAATTAAATCAATATATGAATACACTTTATTAGCGATATAAAAAAAGTACAAGTGTAAGATTATTACAGTAAAATTATTAACATATGTTTTCAAAGTATACTTTATATTCAAATCTTAATAACAGCGAACGTCACTTCATATTTTATATACTTTATTTTATGTTCTTGTACAAAATGTACATCACAAATTTCAAATATTTTAACATAACGACGAGTTGATTTGCATTGAAATTATCAATTTTCAATAAATCAGACTCTAATTCTATTTTAGTTTTTTTCTAAAAACAAAGGCACAAAAACAATATTCTGATGATATTGTCTAATCATCAAAGCATTTGAATGTTGCACATTTAGTTGCTTCAAATTTATACACATACAAAGTAATAAAAAACATTGGTAACAACAAGGTAATACATTAGTATTAAATTATATTAATAATTAATAAAATGTATACTAAAAATTCTAGATGAAAGACAGCCTTTTCCTTTTCGTTTGAAAGAGTGAACAAATTAGTAATTTGGTAATGGTAATAGACATCCTGATTACTGTAAGTCTGTGGCTACTCACCTTTACAGGATAACTTATGCTTATTACAGTTGAGTATATATCAGGGAAAATTTAATGAAGGGTAATTCTAGACAAATTCGGATTATTGGCTGATTTGGTTTTTCTTTATATACTTTCACAAACTTATTTTTAAAAAAACGTTTGTTTGGTTTGACCTTTCTTTATTGGTCTCTAATTATTGTATGTATAATGTCTTATCACAGTTGAATTGAATTGAAGGTGAACTGAATGGAGGGTACTTCTTTCTTTTGGTGTCTAATTAGTATTTGTATGTTATCTACTCCCATATACTATGTACAAATGAATACATATCAAGGTAAATTGAATGGAAGGTATTTCAAGTCTCTTTCTTTTGGTGTCTAATTAGTATTTGTATGTTATCTACTTCCATATAATATGTACAAATGATAACATATGAAGGAAAATTGAATGGGAGGTATTTCAAGTCTCTTTCTTTTTGGTGTCTAATTAGTATTTGTATGTTATCTACTCCAATATAGTATGTACAAATGATTACATTTCAAGGTAAATTGAATGGAAGGTATATCAAGTCTCTTTCTTTTGATGTCTAATTAGTATCTGTATGTTATCTACTCTGTATATATAACATGGTTATATTTGGGATAACACTACCTTCAATAGTACAAATTCCTGTACTTTTTCAGGCCGAGTCCCACGTGGGATTCGAACCCACGCCCTCAGAGTAAGGCAACTATCGCCAGCATTGACTGTACCAACAGCCTCGAGGCGAAATGGTCGTGTGGTAAGCTGTTGGTACAGTCAATGCTGGCGAAACATATCAAGGTCTCTGATTATTGTTTCTATATATGTTGTCGATTTGTTTTATAAAACCCACTTCTGATTATATTGTAAGTCATGGTAAATGAAATTGAGAGTACATCAAGTCTCTCTCTTGATGTATCGCTCCAGTTCATCCCAGAATGCATCATCTCTCCTTATGTCACGAGGCACATAGAAGATGCAGGACTCAGGAACAACTTGAAGCAGACACTCTGGTACCCGAGGATTTTCATTCTCTGGGAAGAGTAAGATCAGACGTTCTGGGTTGAGATTGTCCACACTGTTGACGGCAGCCATTGTGGTCAAGTAGCTCCAAGCATCTCGCTCATAGTTCTCAGTGAAGTAAAGGACCACCTTCCAGCACTGATTCACAGTTTCTGTAATCACCTCAGCAGTGCAATCTCCAGGGACTGAGTCTCTGTCCCAGATGAAGAGATTTAAGTTTCTCTCTTCAAGGATAGCACGAAGTTCATGACAAGCCCATTGGTAATCTGCATCAGCGTAAGATAGATACACATCTCTTTTGAAGTCTTTCCGCCTTCGTTTTGGAACCTGATATTTCAAAGCATTTATGAGAAAGAATGCAAATTTGGTTCTATTTGTGTCAATAAGTAGAGCCACAAATATACAACACAAGAAAATAGTTCCAAATATAAAACTCACGAAAAACGTTCCAACCCCTTTACATTTCCTCCAGAACTTTAACATATTGTTTGTTATTCCCTTTGTCTTTATTATGTTTCCATCTTCTGTAATGCAGGATATTTCACTATTCTCTCCTGTAATCACTTCTGTCTCTGACAACCAGGAGAGGAATTGCAGGTTGCTGCAACTGCATTCAAAAAAGTTCCCAATGAGATGTACCTGAAATGTCTTGCTATTTAGATAATGATTGTCAATGTCATCAGTTATCACTTTATCCAGAGATCCGATGGAATTAGAGGACATGTCAAGCAAATGAAGATTGGGAAGGAGGTTGAGATGCACTGGTATTGAAATGAATATGTTCCTGGAAAGGTCAAGGTACTCCAGCAGAGGGTTGGACTTGAACAGATCTGATGGGAGCTCTACAAGACGATTGCCACTGATGTCCAGAGTTCGCAATTGCGGCAGACAGTTCAGAAACATATTAGCCTGAACATCAATCACATTTTGTTGGAATGACATATCCGACATTTTTAGTACTTTTACCATTTTTATACTACAAAAGACGTCATTTGGTAAAACAAGTCCTTTATTTCCGGATAGATCAATGTAGTTCGCATTTGGTATTCCATAAAAGTGTTTAATGCTGCTCAAACCATTGAAAGAGAAGTCAACCGTTTGTAATGCTCTTCCTTTCCTAATGCTAAGATCAACATTACATTCACCCATATTGTTACTAGCTCTACCTACAATAATAGTTTTCAAATGTTCTGGGAGTGTTATTATCATTCCTCCAACATTTGTCCCACCCAGTGAAGTGCCTTTTGGATATATTACTTTGCTTTTTACAGTGGATTTTTTATCTGATAACAAAGCTTGGTCTGAGAAGTCGACATATTCTAGTTTTGTCAGTTTCCATAATTGAAACAGCGCCTGAATAGCAAAATTAGAAATCATATTTCTCCTGAGATCGATATGTTTCAAACATTTGGCAATGGGTGAATTCTCAATAAATTCAACATCGAAGAACAATATATTGTTGTTCGGTGCTGAAAAGTTGGAAACACAGATCTGACTTAGATATTTTAATCTTTCCTTTGTCAAAGTTCTCTCCTCTACTGCCTTCAAATTGGTGGATCCATCAATGTTTATTCCTTTCTCTATTACTAACGTTGTTAGATTTCGTCCAACTAAGGCATACAAAGAATTAAATGGTTTAGAGAGGCCAGTTCTAGTATTTGAGAATATTAATGTGTGTAAATGTATTAATGGTGCTAATGCATTCCTCTCCATGCGGGGCAGTATAGCATTAATCGTTAACGATATAATGTTTGAATTATACAATTTCTTGAAAGTATCATTGTGACAATAGAAAATGCCACTGATCACTATATTTCTTAAACTAATTAGGTAATTAAACCCTTCAAAATTGCATTCTTGGTTAGCAACAATCTCTATTGTCGTTAAGCCTGTAAGTGGTTTGAGGACTTCAGCATTGTAACAGTCATCAATGGCCAACTCTTGCAGATTATCCAGATGATGGAATACACTGTCATTCACACAAATTGTGTTGGCTTTTATGTTGAGGCTTTTGAGTGACTGGCAGTTCCAGAAAGCCTGGGGTTCTATGTTTGATATGACATTAGAACTTAAATCAAGAGACCTGAGTTTAGGGACACCAATAAAACTGTAGTTCTTCACCGAGTTGATCTGATTATAACTGAGATTGATGGAGGTGGTGTTGACTGGGAAATGTTTCGGTATCTCAGTTAACCCTCTGCCCTGACAGTCAACATGAACACCATTTTCTTCTATGTCATGAATGATTGAACATTTTGTTGAAGACGACAAACTGCTGCAGAATGATGTACCACACAGAAGCAGGAGTAGCATGAACATCTTCAGTGATTTGGAATCTGAAATAAAAGATGTAAACTAATCATTGACAAGAGAAATTTTGAGGAACGTGACATAAGCATTTTCCTATAACTCCCTGCTACAACAAAAACGGGGCTACAAATACGCTCTGTCCGCTGTGCTTCAATACGAGTTTTTTCCTTTCAGAACCGGATATAAAATCTTCAATATTGCTACGGATTCAGATTGACCTAGAACTAGCACACAGTGCACATTCGCGGCCATAGATAAAGCATTGCTTACAGTTGATATGTTCCCCAGAGACAAAGCTAACATGTGCTGATTCAAATATAAACCTATGTATTCTAAAACGGGTCCCAGCGACGTACTTCTATGCATAAATCGCCAAATTTGAATAAGTAACTAATTTGACACTCTCACTGTCAGCGACAGATTCTGATTTATATAGCGAGGTTCTCGGATCACGATCTCGGTCGTTTATTAAGCATGGTTACAGTTCACATTAACTGTTTACTTAACCTTAACATTTATTTATATTATTCAAATCTCTATGGAAGTTATCTTTGATTTCCTTTGCACAGCTGCAGACTGAAATAAAGCCATTTTGAATCGGCTGCCGTGTACGTCTTATTAATAGCTCGTGATGCGCTCGGTCCAGCTTCAGCGCTGGGGGCTTTGTGCGTTAGGAATACAACAGTCATTAAGTGAATACGGTCGTAAAAGTGTAGTTCGTCGTAAATTCCAACATGGCGTCACTTGTAACAAGCGATAGTGGCGCACTAAATAAAAAGGGAGTAAACAAACTCGTTGAGTTATTACATGTATACGTTGAAAGTATGTTATAAACTACCGGGCAAAATAAAGTATTCACCTAAGTTTGTTTCTATTAATTCAATATTTAAAAGAAATCAGATGTATTTGACTATGGCACGATACAATAATACTTATCTGCAGTAGTTTGGATGACTTTGTTGGTGACTGTGGTTAAATTTTAGTTCAAATATCTGTTTGTAATGAAGACAGGGTTAAGAATGAAATTTTCGCCAACATGACCCCTACCCTGTTTAAAATGTTGTTAATGTGTGCAGAATCAGTCACATTTATTTATTTTCACATAGCATATGTCTTATATGTCGATGAACAATTGTGTATCATCAAAAATAATTTAAAAACAAAATTAGATTTAAAATTCATTTTTAAAAAAGAAATTAAAACAACATGTAGAAGTATTCTTTGACTGCTAACTAAACACCTATACTTATCAGTTTTGGATTATGACATCGAAAACTTGAGATATTTGCAATTGAAAATCATACATATGATAAAATCAACTGAAATGAGTACTTTCTTTTGCCCGGTAGTTTATGTTTTTCAAACTCACGACTTTATCAAGAAACATCGCATGACATCTTCAATTTAGTTAAGTATGAGGCCTGTGATGTAAACATGGCTTGTTTTGAAGCGGAAAACACCGATAAAAGAGCATTTAATCCATCAAATAACTCGTTCATCCTGTATTTGGTCATGGTCTTGGCTTAATTATCACCATAAACTCTGTCATACTAAATTTGGATTCTTTACGATCACTAATTTCAAAGTTATAGGCTTGATCCCGTGTGTTTGTGTACGGTGAAGTTATAAACAATAGACTATGTATGTGCGGTGTAGTTTTTCTGATGTGTACGGTGTAGTTTCATTGGTTATTTAGTTTTAATCTGTTCGGTTCATAAAATTAGGCTTCTCCATAAAGTAATGCTTCAAGGTGATGGGGACCTCAGAATGTTTATTCTTTCGTCATACACAATTAGAAATTTTCAAAATGTACGATATTGGCTTCTCTTTTTAATCTAAATTTAAAGAGTATCAATTATGAAATTTGTATCAATGAAATAAAAGGCGGTCACCATACTATTTTTAATAATATCTTTATAAAAAACAAAGATATGGTAACAATTTTGCCTTTGCCCTACTTAGATATGATGTTTCACTTTAAATAGAATATATAACAGTTGTTTTATCATTTAACAAAGTGTATTTCGATTAGTTATAACACTAGCTGTTACTGAAAATGGACACAGAAGCTACAAGGCTATGAACATCTCAACCAGACAAACGCATGAGAGTGTGCAGGAACAAGGCAGAACCACATTACGTAGCATTGCTCATTCAGAACGATCGTTCCATGAGAACACCTCAGACAGCGTCGGACGCAAATGAGAACCCTTCTAGTGCCTGCGATAGGCACTTCCGGTCACTCTGTGGTTAGAGGCGCCACACTCGGACTAAACACGAGGATCGACCAAGATTCAGATGCGAGTCTTGTAAGAAAGGTTTCGTGGATGTTCATACGTTGAAGACACATTCTCACCCCACAACCGTGTAAACACCTTAAAAAGAGGTTTACCGAAAAAAAATATATCCAGTCGGCAACATGAGGCAATACATGTCATAATAACCCAAGTGAGGATTACATATGTTGTATTTGTGACATGAAGTTTGCACGTAAATACTACCTTGCTGATCACGCAGCTGGACAGAATTATCAATAATTGCGATACACGTGCTATTTGTGGTCAATCCTTTAAGGGACGCTCTCTATTTGAAATCATTCAGTCAAGACAGTTTTAATCTCAAATCTCTAATATCTTTTGAACTATTATCATTTTGAAATGTATCTAAAATTAAACTTAAGTTGAATTTGATATGATACTTGTGGAGGGACATTTGCAGAAAATGTCCGAATCATTTCCCAATCGTTGGGTATCCTCAAAAACTTATTTATGAGAAAAAACTTGAACAAAATTATTTTTAGAGGATCGTGTTATGGAAACGATAAGATAGAATAAGACGTCAGGGATATAACTACAGATAGAAATGTTGTTCATAGTCTTAACTAAATTTGAAAATATAAATGATGTGCTGATAATATGTTAATGTTTTCAGTGACACCTTTTAATGTGTTTATGGTGGCCTTCATCGTAAACTTAAACATAGTCTCATGCCCTATCATGTGCATAATAATTCAAAACATGTCTTTTCCATGTCAACTTTCCATGGTAAGACCACCACAATATTCAACGTTATATTAAAGTACGAACTATCAATATCAAAATGTCCTGAATTATTAGGTCTTCAAGACGAATGTCTGAAGACCTATTGTTGTTATCGTGTTTTTAGGTCTTCAAGACGAATGTCTGAAGACCTATTGTTCTTATCGTTTTTTTTATTAAGGATTCTGCCCTTTGGGGCAGAATCCTTATTGTTATTGGCGTGTTTTTTTTTTTTTTTTTTTTTTTTTCTCTGCACCGATTTTGTGACACCTATTCTGCAGAAACGGCTACAGATAATTCCACCAAACTTCACAGTCTGACAGCCCTTAGCGTGAACTTATTAAATTTAGCTTTTGGGGCCAATCGTTTCAGCCATTAAAGGTCCAGTTCGACTCCAAATTTCGATTTTTAACATGGGAAAAATGGACTTAGAGACTTGGAACTTTTTGCAAAAGATGCGCAATGACCATGCGAGCAAAAAAGTAAATCATGACGAATTCGTAAGTCACGTGGTTTTTCCGCCATTTTGATTTTAGACACATTTTACAATTTTCCGACCCCATGCACCTTTGGCAATCTTCTCCTCTGAAGATACTAGCATCTAAGAGCTCAAACTTACATGTATGTGTAGATAAAGGGTTGGTGATTAAACGATAGTCCAAAGCATTAGCGTACCTCTTATATTTTTTTCACAGTGACCTTTCAAAGTCCGACAATTTTTTAAAATCGCAAACTTCAAAGGGCTATAATTCAAAAACCTATTAATGGAATTGAACGATTTTTTCAGGAGAGTAAGACAGGACTATGGTCTTTATGAATCAATAATAAAATCGCTCGCGAACAGTCATTTCCGGTCATAATAAAGAAAAACTTTAACATGGGGAAAATCTTCAAAATCCACATAGAGACTCGAAACTTGTTTCAAAAGATGCACAGGAGCAATACAAGCAAAAAAGTAAATCATGACAAAATCGTAGGTCACGTGGTTAAGCCGCCATTTTTATTTTCTTAAAATTTGTCTGATTTTGACATGTTAAATTTGGGTCTTAATAATCCCAGTGACATACTAGAGACTCGCAACTTGTTTTAAAAGATGCTTAATAACTAGACAAGCAAAATATGTTACCATTGCGAAGTCGTAGGTCACGTGGTTTCGACGCCATATTGAATTTTAACCTTTTTTGATTATGCACTTTTGCGGAAACACCACTTTGAAGACAGTTGCATCTAAGCGCTGAATCTTAGATATATATGCAGCTGAAGCATTCGAGAATAACAAGTTTGTTATATTTTGAGTAAACTCCTAATACTTGTTTCACAATCACCTTTCAAAGTATGGTCATTTTGAATATTTTAATAAGTTTGATTTGAACTGACTTGATGAAGATTTTATTGAAGCGTCACTAGACAATAGACCACTCATAATTTGATTTTCAGTAATTTCTATTGTAGAGGCATCGGACATAGCTACGAACTTTTACTTCAACCCGGAAGCAATTCAGAGACAATGCAGTTCATTTTATTTTGATGTGTAAACAGAGGAAATTCCTACTTTCGTTTTGACATACATTGTGTTGCTGGGGAGTCAGTCCTGCTAAACATTATATATAGATGGTGTTATTGTATCGAGAATTACTGACTGTTGCCTGAAATTACCAATTTGAAGATAATCGACTCAGGATAATGACAATATAGGCCAATATGTAAAAGTAGTTCTGATCGAAAACCGGACACTGCACCATGATTAACGCAAATCTGTTAGACGATCGGATTTGATATGGGAAACCCATTAACAACACACACACAAACACGACAATGTAGGTTTATATTGTTTTAAAGGTCTGTGCATTTCAATTGGACGTGTAGTTTCGGTTCTGAATATTTATAATGATGTTAATTGTTGCTCATGCTGAAATAACCTACACGTATGTTGTCGTAATTGCATCAATGCATAATGATACTCCAAAGAGCAAAAACATGATCTTGGACAAAATATCAACAAGTGCTACATAAATTCCCTTAAATTCGATAAATATTATCGGAACAAAACAGTGTATTATAGATGTATAAAATATAGTCACTATTTTAACCTATCTAAGGCAAGAGGACGCATAGCTCAGCGGTTAGACCGTTGGATTTGAAATCCAGCAGACTGAATTAAAGGGTTCGTGTCCACCAGTATGAAACTTTTTTTACTTAAATATAATTTCAAATGTTCAAAACTTATTTTGTTTTGTATGTTAAATTGTTTTGACTTGTTTTTGAACTTTTTTTCATCTAAAAATTCATAGTAGCAACACTGTCAAGGTTAGTGTACTGGCTACTTTTTTTGGTTGTAATTTTGAATATTTCTTTACATGTAACCAATAAGATAATGTTATGACATATTTTGGTACGTTTGTCGTTTTGCCGATTTTGGATTTTCGACTTCTTTAATGAGATTTGGGTCCAATAAGTTAAACATTTAAATCTCAAAGAAAACCAACTTTCTTAGTTTTTAGGGTACGTGTCTTCATAAATCTTCCCCTAAATTACAGCAATACATAAAAAATCCAACTTCCCAATGCAAGGCATAACTCTTGCCAGTCTTCATTACTGGATATTTTAGGCCTTACAGTATATATTTAAGAAATCTGTGTTTAGAAATCAAGGCCCGCTATGCATTTCTGGTACAGTGATTCACTATCTTGGCACAACAAAGCGAGGGAAATACTGCATGGGTTAAACCAGGTAGTAATGTTTTGTCTGCGTTGTAGACTACCCATTGTCAATGGGGGTGGTTCCCGATGGCAGGTAGGATGAGGATGTAGTGTCTTCATGTACACGTTGGTCTATGTCTTCCAAGTCAGACTTCGTATGCCAAATGGATTTGTCTGTACTGTTTGAATGAATGGTACATATCATACTGGTAGTTGTTGGACTCCCGGCATAGGTTCATTAAAAATGGGAGAATCATAATTATTCCGCTTAAAAGGTCTATACTTAAACAAATCGTTACACCACTTTTAAGGTATTTGCATCGAAGCGAAACAACTTATATTTATATGCCGCTGAAACAGTGGGGAAAGCAATTTACATTGTGTGTAACAAGTGAACATGTTGGAAATGATGAGGATTTTATTGAAGCGTCATGTGGAAGAGTTAGTTCCCCTTGACCACTTTACGATGCTGTGAGTATGCAAGACTGACAACACCAGATAGACGCAATATCACCCTAAATGGAAAAAGGTCCATAATTAGCATGATAATTTATATGACTTATGAGTTTTAAATATAAGTTCATCAACTTCGACTTTCATTTTGATGTGTGAACAGGAAATTCACACTTTAGTTTTGGCTCACATTGTGTTGTTGGGGGTCAGGTCTGTTATATATGGTGCTATTGTACATAGAAGTACTGAATATTGCCGAAAATGACCAATTTGAAGACAGTCGACTCAGTATAGTGACGATATATGTAAAAGTAGTTCTGGTCGAAAACCGGACACTGCATCACGATTACCGCAAATCTATCAGCCAAAGACAAAAGACAAATCTAGGTTGATTATGCTTGAAAGATCTGTGCATGTAAATCGGACTGTAGTTTCGGTTCTTCAAATATGTTATAGGATTCACAGTGAGTGTAATGCACACAGACATTTATATGCAATTTGTTATCTTTACATAATAGAGAATTATTAAGGAACGTAGCACGAGTCAACGCATTAACGCTTCATTCATTCATGAACAAGATTTTACTATTGTCATAGTAAGCTACTTCCATATAAGGCGAAATGGTATTTGCCTCCGCCAAAATAGTCCGGCTTGCATCATTCAAGCATTACGCATGTGACAATTGACTAACAAACTCATCAATGAAACTACCCTTGTTTTAAGCCAGTCTTTCTCACAGTATAATAACTGTAACCATTCAATGCGTATTCTAAAACCAGCCAAGTGTAACGGATTTGAGTCATCATTGTCTCATATACACAAACATTTATTCTACCCTTTCTAACAGTTAAATGTCGTGCTGTAAATATTCATTGTCCTTGCAAATCTAAACTATTTCAATTCTATTCTTCTCTTTTCTTTTTATTCGAACGTTATTATCAAATCATATTCTACCTAACCAGTACACCAATTGCTCCCTTTTATAAATAGGTCTGAAAAAAACACTTGCGGTCTATTCATTTACGTTAGTACACGCTCAAAACCATTTTCTATAGTCATACAATTGTTTGATTTAAACATGTAAACTTTGGATGGCAATACTCCTAAAGATATGCTAGACACTTGAATCTTGTTTTGAAAAAATACGCAACAACATAGGACAGAGTGAGTGAGTGAGTGAGTTATTGTTTAACGCCGCTTCGGCAGTATTGCAGCCATTAGCGGCGAATATAGGACAGATGTCTTAATTAAAACAATTGAAACGGCAGAATCCGCTTGTCGTCGCTTGCGACTATATTTATTATTAGGTCTTCAAGACGAAAGTCTGAAGACCTATTGTTATTATCGTGTTTTTTCTTATTATTCTTATTATTTTGTCGTATCTTGTTAACACGATTCAGCAAAATCGGCTAAATCAATCTGCTTGGAATTTTCAGGGATGATAGACATTGTCAAGATCACGCTCTGTACGAAGCCCGAATTTTGAAATTCGACCTAGTTCTTGAGTTATCTCCCCTTGAAGTCAAAACTTCAAACGTTAATAGCTCGAAGGCTAATCAAGATATTTTCATAAAACTTTCACCAAAATGTGGGCAACAACATTCCCCATCGATTAGGCCTATAGCGGTTCTCGGCCGTAATAATAGATTTTTGGCTAGTTCGAAAAAACTGAAAATTTTGTGCACTTTCGCGGTTTTGAGGGTAAGCGTCTTCAAAAATCTTCTTCTAAATCAGGGCAATACATACAACATCGTGCAGTAGCTCATTCGAAAGCTAAAAGAATGCTGCAAAAAGTAATCCCCCCAACCCTTGCTCTATTTTAAACGGTTAACGAGCTACGGCAATTTGAAAATTGAACTTTTTGAAAAACTTATATTTTGGTCTCGTACTCAAAGGGACATAACTCTGTTATAAATGAAGTTATATCAAAGTTACTGACTTCAATCTCTTTCTAATAACTAGATTAACAATTCCATAACACGTCATTATCATATAAAAGTTATTAGTTTGGGCATAATTTGAGCATATTCCCAAAACAGTGAAATATTTTGATTTTGAGACTTTTTGAGGTGTTTATTCTTTAGGGAATTATTGATAATGAACCATTTAAGATAGGAAGACTTTAAATAGATCATGGTGATGTAGAAACGTCATTTATTAAGGATAATATTTTTCAAGCTCGAATCTGTCTTAGTTTTTTTGTGACAAGTCATAGAAGTTTGTCATTTTTAAAAAATCGCCATTTTCAACAAAGTTGAAATGTTCATAACTGCTTAACTGTTTATGCTATATAAATTTTACAAACATCTACGTATGCACAATTTCAAGAAGAACAACTTTTATGTTGATCGCTTTCATCAAAAAGTTGATAGTTAAGCCTCGAACATAGCAAGCGATGCCTAGGGGTCATAATTTAAGCATTTTTGAGTATTTTCTTGAATATTCAGAACAGCATTACGCATTAATTATGTATGCAATCTAAATGCTGATTACATCTTCTTCAGTGGAAATTAAAGCACAACATTTTCTATGTTACACCTAGGTATGGAAATAGTAACCATTTTGTCTTAATCGTGAGAAATGTAATGTAGGGGTCCATTAATATGTGATTTTTCAATTTTCAGAGGGGTACCTTCTTTGGAGAATTTTTAAAAAAAACCTACTGAAGATAGAGACATGTTTGATAGCTCATTTCAAAGCAGAGAATCTGATGAATAACCGAGAGTCCATCATGGAGTTCTAGGTCAAGCAGAAGTCTTGAAGACCTAAGTATTGACGCGTCAATCCTAGTTATTATTATTATTCTTTGGACGTTTTTTGTCCGGGCGATTCTGAAGTAACCGCTGAACATTTTTTCACGAAATTTTCAGGGATGATAGCGTGTGACCTGAACTCGTTCACTACGTCGGCCGAATTTTGAATTTCGACCTTGTTCTTGAGTTATCTGCCCTTGAAGTTGAAACTTCAAACCTCAATAGCTCGAAAACTATTCAAGATATTTTCACAAAACTTTCACCAAAATGTGGGCAACAACATTCCCCATCGATTAGGCCTATAGCAGTTCTCGGCCGTAATAATAGATTTTTTGCTATTTCGAAAAAATCGAAAATTTTATGCACTTTCGCGATTTTGAGGGTACGCGTCTTCAAAAATCTTCTCCTCAATGGTGGTAATACATACAAAATCATGCAATAGCTCATTTGAAAGCTGAAGGAATGTAGTTCAAAGGAACCCCCCAAACCTATTGACTATTTTCAGCGGTTAACGAACTACAGCCATTTGAAAAATGAACTTTTTAAAAATACATTTTTTAGGGCTCGCATTCAAATGGACATAACTCTGTTGGGAATAAACTTATGTCAAAGTTACTCCGTGCAATCTCTTTCTTATAAATAGTTATGAAATTCCATAACATATCATTATCATATAAAAGTTATTAGTTTGGGCATAATTTGAGCATATTCCCAAAACAGTGAAATATTTTGATTTTGACACTTTTTGAGGTGTTTATCCTTTGAGGAATTATTGATCATGAACCATTGAAGATAGGAAGGCTTTAAATAGATCATGTTGATGTAGAAACGTCATTTATTTAGGACAATATTTTTCAAGCTCGTATCTGTCATAGTTTTTTTGTGACAAATCATAGAAGTTTGCCATTTTTCAGAAATCGTAATTTTCAACAAAGTTGAAAGGTTCATATCTGCTTAACTTCTTATGCTATTGAAGGTTCATATCTGCTTAACTTCTTATGCTATTGAAATTTTACATACAACTACTTATGCACAATTTCAAGAAGAACACCCTTTATGTTGACAGTTTTCATCAAAAAGTTAAAAGTTAAGCCTCGAACATCGCAAGCGATGTCTAGGGGTCCAAATTTAAGCATTTTTGAGTGTTTTCTTGAACATTCAGAACAGCATAACGCATTAATAATGTATGCAATATAAACGATCATTACATCTTCTTAAGTGGAATTTAAAGCACAACATTTTCTATGTTACACCTTAGTATGAAAATATTAACCGTTTTGTCTTAATCATGAGAAATGTAATGTAGGGGTCCATTTATATGTGATTTTTCCGTTTTCAGAGGGGTACCTTATTTGGAGAATTTTTGTAAAAAAACTACTGAAGATAGAGACATGTTTGATAGCTCATTTTAAAGCAGAGAAACTGATGAATAACCGAGAGTCCATCATGGAGTTCTAGGTCAAGCAGAAGTCTTGAAGACCTAAGTATTGACGCGTCAATCCTAGTTTCTTATTATTATTTTACCGTCGTATCTTGTGAGCACGATTCAGCAAAAACGGCTGAATCAATCTGCTTGAAATTCTCAGGGATGATAGACATCGTCGAGATCTCGCTCTGTACGAAGCCCGAATTTTGAAATTCGACCTTGTTCTTGAGTAATCTCCCCTTAAAGTTGAAACTTCAAACCTCAATATCTCGAAATCTATTCAAGATAATTTCATAAAACCTTCACCAAAATGTGGGCAACAATATTCCCCATCGATTAGGGCTATAGGGGTTTCGGCCGGCAGGATAAATTTTTTGCTATTTCGCAAAAAATGAAAATGTTGTGAACTTTCGCGAGTTCGAGGGTACGCGTCTTCAAAAATCTTCTCCTAAATAACGGCAATACATAGAGCATCATGCAATAGCTCATTTGAAAGCTGAAAGAATGTAGTTTAAAGGAACCCCCCAAACCGTTGGTCTATTTTGAACGGTTAACGAGGTACAGCCATTTGAAAAATGAACTTTTTAAAAATACATTTTTTAGGGCTCGCATTCAAAGTGACATAACTCTGTTGGGAATCAACTTATGTCAAAGTTACTTAGTTCAATCTCTTTCTTATGAATAGTTTTGAAATTCCATAACATATCATTATCATATAAAAGTTATTAGTTTGGGCATAATTTGAGCATATTCCCAAAACAGTGAAATATTTTGATTTTGAGACTTTTTGAGGTGTTTATCCTTTGGGGAATTATTGATCATGAACCATTGAAGATAGGAAGACTTTAAATAGATTATGGTGATGTAGAAACGTCATTAATTAAGGACAATATTTTTCAAGCTCAAATCTGTCTTAGTTTTTTTGTGACAAGTCATAGAAGTTTGTCATTTTTAAAAAATCGCAATTTTAATCAAACTTCAAAGGATCATAACTGCTTTACTTCTTCTGCTATTGAAGTTTTACATACACCTACGTATGCACAATTTCAAGAAGAACAACTTTTATGTTGGTCGCTTTCATCAAAAAGTTGATAGTTAAGCCTCAAAGATCGCAGGCGATGTCTAGGGGTCCAAATTTAAGCATTTTTGACTATTTTCTTGAATATTCAGAACAGCATAACGCAATTATTATGTATGCAATCCAACTGATGATTACATCTTCTTAAGTGGAAATTAAAGCACAACATTTTCTATGTTGCACCTTAGTATGGAAATATTAACCATTTTGTCTTAATCGTGAGAAATGTAATGTAGGGGTCCATTAATATGTGATTTTTCCGTTTTCAGAGGGGTACCTTCTTTGGAGAATTTTTGTAAAAAAAACTACTGAAGATAGAGACATGTTTGATAGCTCATTTTAAAGCGGAGAAACAGACGAATAACCCTAAGTCCAACATGGAGTTCTAGGTCAAGCAGAAGTCTTGAAGACCTAAGTATTGACGCGTCAATCCTAGTTATTATTATTCTTTGTACCAAATTTTGTGATGAGGATTCTGAAGTAACGGCTGGACCGATTTCCGTGAAATTTTCAGAGTGTGTAGCCTATAATTCAACTTAGATCCACGCGAGCCGGATTTTGGATTTTCGACTTCTTTCATGAGTTATCTGCCCTTGAAGTTGAAACTTCAAACCTCAATAGCTCGAAAACTATTCAAGATAT
Source organism: Gibbula magus (assembly GCA_936450465.1). Taxonomy (NCBI): domain Eukaryota; kingdom Metazoa; phylum Mollusca; class Gastropoda; order Trochida; family Trochidae; genus Gibbula; species Gibbula magus. The sequence continues at coordinate 43,823,532 of OW388295.1, forward strand.
TTTCATAAAACTTTCACCAAAATGTGGGCAACAACATTCCCCATCGATTAGGCATATAGTGGTTTTCGGCCGTAATAATAGATTTTTTGCTATTTCGCAAAAACTGAAAATTCGGCGCACTTTCGCGAGTTTGAGGGTACGCGTCTTCAAACATCTTCTCCTAAATGATGGTAATACATACAGCATAATACAATAGCTCATTTGAAAGCTGAGGGAATGTAGTTTAAAGGAACCCCCCAAACCATTGGTCTTTTTTCAGCGGTTTACGAACTACAGCCATTTGAAAAATGAACTTTTTAAAAATAGATTCCTTAGGGCTCGCCTTCAAAGGGAGATTACTCTCTTATGAACGAATTTATGTGAAAACTACCTTTTGCTATCTCTTTCTTATACATAGTTAAAGAATTGCATAACATATCATTATCATATAAAAGTTAATAGTTTGGCCACAATTAGGACAATTTCCCACGAAAGTAAAAATTTGTGATTTGAAACTTTTTGAGGGGTATATTATTTGGAGAATTGTAGATTGTAAACCATTAACGATAGCAAAACGTTTAATAGCTCACTGTGAAGTAGAATCATCATTTATTAAGGACAATAATTTTGGAGCATGTACCTGTCATAGTGTATGTGTGTCTTGTCATAGAACACTGTCATTTTTCGAAAATCGCAATTTTCATCCATTTTCAAAGGTTCATCACTGCTTAACTAATAATGTAAATGCATTGACATCTACGTATGCATAATTTCACGTCCAATACCTTTTATGCTGAACCCTTTCATCACAAAGTTGATAGTTAAGCTTCAAACGTAGGAAATGTTGTCTAGGGGTCCGAATATTAGCATTTTTGAGTATTTTCTTGAATCTACACAGGAACGTAACGCATTAACTATGTATGTAATCTAGATAAAGATGACTTCTACTTATGTGGAAATCAAAGCACAACATTTTCTATGTTGTACCTTAATATGAAAATATTAACCATTTAGTCTAAATCATGAGAAAGATCATGTAGAGGTTCATTAATATGCGATTTACCAATTTCAGACGGGTACTTCCTTTGAGGAGTTTTTATTTAAAAAACTACTGAAGATAGAGACACGTTTGATAGCTCATTTTAAAGCAGAGAAACTGATGAATAATCGAGAGTCCAGCATGGAGTTCAAGGTCAAGCAGAAGTCTTGAAGACCTAAGTATTGACGCGTCAATCCTAGTTTTTGCTATGTATGTTTGAAGATGACAGCTTAAACAAACAATGCAGTTGTCTATTTTCTTTCTGTTGAAAGTGACTGCAGGTGTATCATATATATCACACAAGTCCATCGTGGGCTTGTGAGAAACCTGGTCATTCGCGATCGGTGCCATGGCTTGCCCTTGTAAGAAAGTGTCATGATTTTTTACAGCGACTTTTGACTTGGTTTACTTCATACATCTCCACGCGGCGTTTTAATATTTATGATTATTCAAGACTTAATGGAAAAATTCATTGTAACTTACGATGATTAATTGAAGGATAGGATCAGTAACCAGCGTTTTATCTCCATGATCTCGTGAAACCTTTATGCGGCAATTCTTTTGACCTCTAAAGGTTCATTTGAGAGATCAGGTAGCACATTTTTACAAATGTAATTTGAAGTCAAACTGTGAAACGAGAAAAAAAAGTGAGCTGTATGTCCCTTGAGCTTTATAGCTTAATGGCACTATGTTTAATCACCTAGATGTAATATTTCTCAGGTAAAATTGATTGTCCCCATGGGACAATAGCAACAGTTATTTGTACAAAGTTCAATAAGCATTCACCTAGATTTAATAGTTTGTGAGAAAACATTATCCCAAGTGGGCATCACAGTGGTCTGTCGTAGTTCGTGTTCAATTCCAGCTTAAAGGGTCATAACTTCATTAAAAATATATTTCCAAACTGGCTTTCTGACTCGATAAAGAGTATCATAAGGACTACCTTCATGCTTGATTTCATTCACCTAAATGTAAACGTAAAAATCTCTAAGAAAACTTTTCCCTATTGAAGCACCACGGTGTTTTTTCGTACAATTCTAGATATAATGGGCAGAACTCCCTAAAAAAATAACAAAGTCGGAGTACTCACAACCACAACTTCATTCACCGAGGTCAAATAGTTTCCGAGAAAATGTGTCCCCATTGAACTCCATAAAACGTCTAGGCCAAAAATATTATTACAAACTATTATGATCTATCTAAATCCACGCTTCACCCAAAATAAAAGTTGTTTCAGGTTTTGAAGGAGACCAAGTAATGTACATCTTTTAAAGAAGAATAATTTCGAGGACATGTTGTACAAATCTTCGCTAATGGCACTCCGAGCTGTTGACAGCAAACCATCCATTGTCGTCACTACATGTGATCTTCATCATTTTCTAGGTACTCTTAGGGGATTATTTGATTATTATGAGTCAAACAACCAACTGTGGCAAGAGTTGGTTTCAGACAGAACCTTTTTGTTTTTATGAATGTAAAATGTAGGATGGATGTGAACTGTGGATCTGAATAACATCAGACAATTTTTCACACGTGAATGCTATTACTGTGCATTCACATGTTATACATTTTCTGATGTTATTCAGTGAAATTCATTGCAAAATATAGCCAGATATATTCATTGCGGAAATGTTTTTAAATTTGAAATTCTGCATTAGAGGAGAAAAAACATTAATGAACCTGCACCAGTACCATATTATTGCGACAACGTAGTATAGACTAACGATTTCATAACAACTACACCGTACAAAATGGTAAAACTTCACCGTACACACACACACGGGATCAAGCAGTTTTGAAAGCCTATAACTTTGAAATTTGTGATTGTACAGAATCCAAATTTAGTATGACAGAGTTTATGGTGATAACAAAGCCACGACCATGACCAAATACAGGATGAACGAGTTATTTGATGGATTAAATGCTCTTTTATCGGTGTTTTTCGCTTCAAAACAAGCCATGTTTACATCACATTCCAGGCCTCATATTTAACTAAATTGAAGATGTCATGCGATGTTTCTTGATAAACTCGTGCGATTGAAAAACATATAACACACTTTCAACGTATGCATGTAATAACTCAACGACAAGTTTGTTAACTCCCGATTTATTTAGCGCACCCCTATCGCTTGTCACAAGTGACGCCATGTTGAAATTTATGGCGAACTACACTTTTACGACCGTACTCACTTCATGACTGTGGAGAAAAACGTTATTGTTGTTTATAGTCTTAAATATTGACTAATGAGCTAAGAAAAAGTGTAATTTGCTAAAACAATGAATAAGGAAATAGAACTGTAAAAAAATTTGAATAAGGAATAAGGAACTGGGGGAAATTCGCTAACTTCACGTCCCTCAACATTTCATCCTTTATATCTTCATGATATGTTTCAACGTGCAAAATCCTAACACAGTATGGGACTATACACAAAAAGATTAGGATCTGTAGCACACTGTAATTTAAGGAAATAAACGTTAATAAATGTTACAATGGCTTATAATACTCTTGGAACAATAAAAAGAGTTCTAAAACGTATGTTAATGAGTCAATTTCGAATCGGGAAGCCATTTTAAGGTTATCATGATCACATTAAAATAGCCACTCGAAGGTAATATAAGGGATCTGACTGATGTAGCAATACCTAAACACTCAGAGTAGAGTTTTAAATTTGGTACAAAGATGGAATGGTCAATCATCTTGTTGCCTGGATTCTCAAAATCGCATGACCTACAAATCTACCTCTAATACTGAAGAGTTCCACTTAATTGACGCTTTATACGTCGCACCATTTTGTTCCAATACGGATAAACGTTTTCTATGGATACAGCTTATCGGATCGTGTAATGAGATGTTTTACTCTCTAACGTTACAATTTTCTTTATAAACTTGTATAAATAAATGAAACATGCAACAATGCCTTAAGAAGATTTTTATAAAAAAAAACTCTCTTACACAATCTACAGTTAAGCAAGAAACAAAGTACCCCCCTGTCTAGAGATTTCTAGAAAGTTTCTAGTGCGTGTCGAGAAATTTTCTAGAAAGTTTCTAGAAAAGTTCTCAAAAGTTTCTAGAAAATGTTTAAAGAGTTTCTGGAAATTTTCTAGAAATTTCGAGTTTTTATTTTTTACGAGATATCTAAATTATTCTGATATATCCTGAAACTGCTTATTAACTTTTACACACAATTTTAAAGTCAACTTGATAACTTTTTTAGTAAAGCGACTATTTGATGTTGAATTTTTCCTGCTCTACCATGCTTCCTCATTATAACGCTCCTTGTCTGCCTCCTGTAATGCATGGCTGACGTGTTAATTAACTAATGAGCACTGAAGAAATAAGCTGATTAGGAACTGTGCATGTACGTATACATGTATGTCGTTAATTCATTTACACCATTTTGCATTTATCTTACTTTCTCTTCCCCATGCATATGCTCTCAAATTTACCTGACATATTGTTTCCTTGATGTGAACATCCATTCTCTTGTTCAACAATAAAGTCCGATAAATTACAAGGGCATTCAACTGCGTATAGAAGATTTAAACTTCCATTGCATTAGAATTCGATTACTTTTCCCGATCTGTTGTAAATTTAAGTGAATGCAATAGTGGGGATGAAGACAAAGTGGTTACATAATATTGTGTCCGTGAATAGAATAATTGATTGGCTTGGTATATGGAATATATTACCCTTTTGGTCATATTATCGAATAATATCGAATACAAACTTTGTTATTTTTGCTGTTACGACTTATACGATTCCAATATTAATTCAAATACTAAATTGTTCTATTGTATTCTTTTCAATTGCTGGATATAAGATGTATGTCAAAATTGCACTACGCCAGACAGATGTCTTCACAAACAATATATATTTTACACGGATATAGTTCTCTTTTGTTACATGTAATAATATACAGGACTTACATTTTCCAAAAACTTGTATATAATAATAATAACACTTTATTTTTTTTTATTTCGATTTGTGGCAGTGGCACCTGGCAGCCACAGTGCAGCGCCAGTTCAAGCGTTGTTCTACCCTTATAATGCTGAGCGCCAAGCAAGGAAGCAAGAACTCCCATCTTTTAACGTCTTTTGGTATGACGTGGCCGTGAATCGAACCCCGACCTACCGGGTGATGAGCAGACGCTCTACCAACTGAGCTACTGAGCATGCATATGAATATATAGTGAATTCCTATATTGAACTATACTGTCAATAACCTATATCTATTTAAATATCGATTTAATCCTAATATTTGTCCCAACTTATAAGTTAATAATAATCTGTGTCAACTGCAACATGCTTAAAGTGCAGTGTCCTTTTAGATAATTAGATTGTGAAATAAAGATAAACAATTAAAGTTGTCTTTATATTTTAATCTCGTATCAATATGTAATGTTTTGTATTGATTATATGTTAACAGTTGGTTATACTGGATATTGGAGACAAGCTGTGTGCGCAGGTAAGAAACTATTACTATTTCAAAATGTATTTCTGCCCCGTGGATAACATCTTTGTGAAGGTTTTGTAAGATAAAAAGCAATGTCCGGTGGCTAATTCATTATATCTTTAAAATATTAAACTTAAAACAAAATGTAGTAAAACATGGACTTTATCTTCAACTTAATCCGTGCATTTGGAAAGACGTTCAAGTGGAATACATTAGATGAAAAAATCGAATGTTACTGAGATGCTGTTATCAAAACATATTGTTTTCTTACTTTTATAAATTTTAAAAATCAATTTTAATTTATAAGAGGGAGAACGAGTTCTATGGATATACAACTTCTTTATTGCAGAGGTGCGACCTTTCGATGTAGATTCTAACACCGTTATCAAGTTACATCGAAACGTCGCACTCCTGCAATAAAGAAGTTGTATATCCATAGAACTCGTTTTCCTTCATCTCACCAACTTCTAAATGAAAGAAGTTCAATAAATATGTTATAGAATCACTGGATAGAAAATGAGAAGCGTTATGTTTTAAACGACTGTTTTAACAATTCCTCTATAGCAATAACTACTAAAAACTACTGTCGGGGATGTAAGTGAAATGCATTTTCTATAATTTATATATTAAAAATAAGATTAAATCGTGTATTTTAACATCCAGTCACCAATTTTGAATTCTCCAAACACGATTTATGTAATCAATTCCAACTCTTGAAATTAGTCTCCAATTCCAAGATCTTGAGATGACACTGTTAGATTATTGACAGAAGGGGTGCATGCAAAATCTACATTAAACATGTTCTTAATCTTTTGATTTGTTTACATTTTCGGCTGCTCTCTCAATACTATACACTGTTTTATCCCCTTAGAATTATCTTGAGTTAAGTCAATTTTAAATAGGCGTTTTCACAATATACTCTCCGGTTTGGATTCAAATGAAATCAACAATAAATATACCACTTTCTCAGATTCCCCCTTGCAATACACACATATCCCAGTATATCCAGGCTTGCATATTCTATATCACAGGGTGACTAGTGATGGCAATTAGATACTACAATACTGTACTGTATACACACTGATTCATTTCAAATTTTTTTTCAATTGATAACGTATGTCTTTTTTTAATTTAACGTTGACAATGTTGCTAAATATAAGTGTTACTACAGCATTGAATAGTTTAATATGTTTGCTACAAGACAACTTGAAATTCAAATTATTATAGACAGGCAGATGTCATGACTTTGTTTATTATATTTAACGGTTGACAACATCTATTATGTTTCAAATATCGTGTACGATTGGTGGAAGTGTCAGTATATCTAAATTTTCATGCAGTTATATAAACATTGTATGCTACGCGTTTGTATTTCGTATATAGAGTGTAATAAATGATTTGGAAGCAAAAATTCCATCAAAAATTACATTTATCATACCATATCGAGACATCAAAATCCATGTCCAGTAACTCTCCATTTTCAAAATTGTGTCTTCATGTTTATAGAATATGATAATTAAGTATTCCGTCGATTTTTAAATTTTACAATGCAAACTAAAATGGCTTATGTTCGATGTGTGACGGCAAGATATATTTTATGATAAATACGATGTGTAATCAATGTTTTTACGGTTACATTAAAATTGGTTTACATAGAGTAAACGATAAGCATATGTTGTCGATCACTGACAATGAATATCATACGCATCTATCCATGACCTTGTGATATACAGCACAATACAATTTTTTTTTAAATTAATATATATATATATATACACTGTCGGCCAAAAGAAACGCCTACCAGATATCCTATCAGATTTCGTAAAAACTATAATGAGCACTTTAGCAATATTATAGCATAATGTAGTTGCACCATTTCTGCATGATATATCTAAATTTCAGAATTTGTCATGTCACAAAAGAATGGCGATTGTTGAAATGAGGCAAATGAATTGTTCAGTTTTCGATCAGTGCTTGATCGGAAAACATCTGAAACCAATTTTCATACAAGCATGAGCAACAATACAGGCACGCATTCGCATTAAAATGGTGATGCCACTACCGATGTATGTGGGTACGGTGCGCAAGTGAATCAAACAGATATAGCGGTATGAATGTTATTGACTCGAATCACAATTTTTCCACGATTTCAATCGTCTTACATATCAATGTGTGTTCAGTATAACTTGGAAACCACCATTGATTATATTTCAGAAATTATTTCATCTTTCATTTTTAAAAAAATCAACTAGGCGTTTCTTTTGGCCGATAGTGTGTATATATATAAAAATAAGAAAGTTGGGAAGAATTAAGTTTGGCAAACGTTTTCAGCAGGTACATCCTCTACCTGCTTCATCAGGCCGTTTAATGACGTAACTGACACACAGTACATAACACTATGACGTCACACAGGAACCTATGACGTCATAATGTACTTGACAACAATAGTTTGTTATGAAAACAAAAATTATGTTTTGCCATTTAATTTTGGCGCATATTTATGAATGAAATATGATTCTTTCAAAAGTAAATCATTATCATTGCTGTAATTGAGTTTATACATCGGGAAAATCTTGAATTTGCCGTTACCGCATGTATCTAAATGTTCACTAAGAGGGATTGTGCGATTTCGGGGCTGGTTAATGTGGGATCGGTGAAGGTTCATTCTTCTTTTTAATTTTTGCTCTGTTTTCCCGATATACTTCTCATTACAGCCAGAACATGTGATTACATAAATGACATTTTTAGTATCACAATTCATGTTTGTTTTACAACAAATGTATCTTTGGAGTGTTTATAGAGCGACGGCGCAAGTGAGAATATACTACTCTTCTACCTCACGCCATGAGATAAACGCGGTATTGTCACGAAATGACAGATATCCTTATCATATTATATTATTTATTATATCAATATGTCTGTGTTTCATGTTAGAATTAACGGGTTTAAACGGCAACGGTTTTAATGATATCAAACATTACAACTTAAATGTAGAGCTAATAAGTAAGTTTTTCTGACGGCGATTGCATGTGTTTTCTATGTTGATTCATACAGAAACAAAATAATATTATTAGTTTATGATGCGTTTACTGTACATGACAATTGAAGTTTCATTACTGCCTTCCTAATGCCACATGTTATATAACAATTGTGGGTTAGATCTAAAAGGTGAAGGTGTCAAAGTATTAACCCATCCCTAATAGTCTGGTAGAAGAGGTATGTTGAAATAATTAGTTAATTAGTTTATGGTTATACCCGTCCCCTGTACAAATACGCAAATTCCCATGGTCACTGAAGGGTGACGTACGTTATGTAAGACACAGCACATATCACCGAAGACCGTTATAAATCATTGTATTGTCGCAATTTTGTAACTTCATTTGCCACAATCAATCCATGCTTGTTCTTGGAATATGTTTATATCGAATGAAATGTGATGTTTGTTCATTATTCATTCAGTATGCATATGATGCACATGACAAGTCTATCACTTGTTAATAACTTTCAAGGCTATAAAATATATTTTGTTATATTTTCGGTCTCATATGGAATGCACCACCATCAGCCTAGTTATTTCCATGAGTTTGGACATATTCAAACAATAACCCTTTGATGTCCAATTGAAAGATTGCAACCTATTAGAAAAGCTTCACAAGTTTAGAAATTTAGAAAGATTTACCTTCATTCAAGAAGGCTATATTCTATTCTGTCCAATAACAACCATACACATTCCTTAGCCACAACGGTTCATAATATGTTATATATATTATAAGTAATAATATATAATAATGTATAACCAACTACAGTAATTTTACATGAATGACCCTAGGTTTACATGTATATTTCGTACTGTCTCACTTGGTTATTGACATTATACTATGGTATTTCCTTTGAAAAGTGTGTTTATTCTCATGTATACTATGTTTTATGGTGCCTCATAAGTCAGTTTGTGTGTGACAATTATATAAAATAATCTTCATCTTTGTGGAAATGGGGTTTTAATGACATTGTCACAGACGTCTACACACTCACGTATAAGAGTGGATACTTATCAATACGAAACATATGTAATGAAATAAATAGTATGCATAACTTTTTCAAATTTGCTTATATTTTATATTCGTGAGCTCACCATTGTTCAAAAGTGTTATCTATTTACACGCTGATTTTCATACTATACTGCAGTGAACACGAAACTTGCACTGGGGGAACGACCGTTCTTTCAGTAACTAGTTTTTTTTTAGTGGAAATGCGTTCTTTCGGAGAGGAAAGACCGACCTTTCCCAACTTTCCACCCGTGGAAAAAGGCAGCTTTCCATGCCTTTCCAAAGACGGAAAGAACGACTTTTCCAGAACTCCTTTGGAAATACCGACTGAAAGGCGGCCTTTCCACAGCCATCTCGCTAATGAGATGATTACTTTCCTCACGACGAGTTATGTCCCCTTGTGAAGCGCGACCTGTCAACAATATATATAGAAATATCTAGATTGTCCTTTGATTTATGTATCATATGAAATGTCATATTGATTTAGGACAATTTTAGACTTTGGTAACTATTTTGACATTAAAAGAATAAGATGATAAATATAATTTTCATTATACATTTTTTTGATTTGATTAAATAATATTTGAATACTAAATTCGAACTTTGATTTTAGATATATTCCAACAAGAGAGTGACTTTGAAATAAAATGAGACAGCAGAATATATTGACTTTGTTAAAATGATGAAATAATAAAACAATATTTTAAAATAGATTTTGATAAAAAAAAAATTTATCATGTTGAAAAGTAAATATGTAAAAATGTTATATTTAAGTTTTAAAACATAAAGATGTACAAGGTTTTCACAATAATTAGATACAATTAATATTATTTTTTAAAATACATTTTGGTTGTATGATTTTTTAAAAAACCCATTAATTTTCTATTTTGATTGAATTCGTAAGTATGACTTTAAATGGAATGTGATGAGTCTACAAACAAACACCAGAAACAGGCTTGCTAGAACTTTTTACAAATCCTACTTTAGGTGAAAAAACTGAACGTAAAAGGTTGATTTGACATTGACTGATTTATTAATATTGTGCTATTTTATATCCCGTTCAACATTGACAAGACATTCGTGTATGTAAAATGCACCAGAGGTGTGTTGTTCTGAAAATTCTTCTTAATAAGTATTTCTAAATTATTCTATCCGACTAGACATCCCTCATCATGTACCTTGTGACCTGTTAACATAGGATTAATTACAATGGTGGAGTTAAACATGGATGGCCTTCATAATACCAAGAAAAATTACCATTGAAAAATTTAACTATTTATTTATTCCTGTCAGTACTCCAGTTTACTTACTTAGTTGCCATGCAGTTCGCGCAAATATATATTATGTATTTCAAAGTCACTAACGCTCCTTTATTAAAACTTGGTCTCAAATTTGATTACATTTCATTGTAAGGGACATAATCATGTTACATGTATGTCCAATGTTATAATTTGGGTTATTTATTTGTGAATTATCAAATTAACAGAAAATAGCCAGTTTAAAGTCAGTCAGTTCATTATAACGAAAATACAACCAAAAAAATCAAAACCGTGGTTATGATCGAAAACCGGACAGTGTACCTTGGTATGCTGCATCCATTAAGCCAAACGTAATTGAGGAACCTTTCATAAAGTAGATAGGAAGACAGATTTGCTTCTTTAGCGTTGATAGGTCAATGTATTAAGCATTGATATATTAAGCTTTTGGGGGTGAATATGAAAGTCTAGGGGGGAAATATAACTTAAACCTGCACCTACTGAAATATGTACATTTTAGAACCAAATAAAATCATGCAAAAATGGATCTCAGAAATCAAATTATTGATATGCACTCTGCAGGAATGTCCTTTAAGGCGATAGGACGAAATCTTGGCCACCATTACACTGTTGTAGACAGGGAGTGCAATGAACCGTCCAAGGTCTGGAAGACCTACTGTCACTACACCTCGAGAGAAACGGCACCTTCTTCGACATGTACGCCGAGAACCCTTCCGGACAAGTCCTCAGCTGAAACGTCTGTGGTAACCAAATCGAAACATCAGCACCAGAACAGTCAGAAATCGCCTCAAATCGGCAGGACTAAAGGCAAGAAGGGTAATTAAACGTCCCTTGTTGAGAGACCATCATAAACGTGCACGTTTGGCATGGTGTTTGGACAGACAACACTGGAATCTGAGGATCTGGCGGAAAATCCATTGGTCTGACGAGAGTCGATTCATGTTACTGATGGGTGTGCACGTGTTTGGAGACAAGAGAATACAGTCTTTACTCCCAGGAACATCCAGCCAGCTGTTGCGTATGGATGTGGCTCTGTTATGGTATGGGGATGCCTGTCTCATGACTGCAAGCTGGATTTAGTCACCATCAGGGGCAACTAAACGGGAGCTCTATATATCTGGGACGTGCTACAGCCAGTCGTTCCTCATTTCGATAGCCATGCACTTGATACACGACATCAATACATGGACAATAACGTCCGGACTCACCGATCACATGCTTTTGTCGATTACAACTTGACAACTTTACCCTGGCCAGCAGTAAGCCCAGATTTGAACCCTCTGAAGCTTTTGTGGGATATTCTAGGGCGGCAATTCGGAACCCTCCAGTACAGATTTTACATGAGTTGGAGGCAGCTCTGCATGCTGAGTGAATGTTATTGACACAAGAACAGATCCAACGTCTGACTGGAGGCATGAGACGTAGGGTGCAGTGTGTCATCCGGGTTCGTGGCGGTCCTACCATATACTGATCATTCTTGAACATGTATACTAGGGTCTACAAAGAGCATTTAGAAGTGACAATACCAATACGAATGTGTTTTCTGTGGTAATCTGCTGGTACGGTCAGTGCTAGCGAGTGTTGCCTTACTCAGAGGGTGGAATGTATTTCTAACTTTCCACTCTGTAAGCAAATGAGATACAATAAAAACGCACATATTATTGTAGGAGTCTCTTCAATATCCCCTGTTTTTCATGTTAACATATAACTAGTAAGTTCTACTCTAAAGATATACCTAACTTTGATACATATGAATAAGATTTACATATATGTATAATGTGATGTTTTTAATAATCGATGTGGTTGATCATGCCAACCTATTTCACATTGCCTTAACGTAGATATTTACACACAAAAGTCGATGTCATCAACCACGCTTCATTTTAAGTTTATACCTGATTTATTTATATCTTAAATGTTCGTTTAAACAGTGTACTGTTTAGTAATACCTGTAATTTTTTACCAGGTACTTGCAAAAGCTCACACATATTTACTTTCTGATATACATGAACAAGAAATGCATGCAATTAAGATAGTGAACAAATATAACAAGGTTATATTTGGGATAACACTGCCTTCAATAGTACACTTTATTGTACTTTTTCGGGCCGAGTCCCATGCAGGATTCGAAACCACACCCTAAGAGTAAGGCAACTATCCCGCATGAGACTCGGCCCGAAAAGGTACAAGAATTTGTATTATTGAAGGTAGTGTTATCCCAAATGTAACCTTGTTATACATGAACAAGGATAAAATACATGTATATGTTAATCGATAATGTTACAAAATGATTTTCATAGTTAAGTAATACTTACCAAAAGATTCTAGTACATATTCAATCAGGCATTGACATTAGACTCGACGATCTTCAACTGAATTCAAATATTGCTAGGTCAAATGAATCCTGCCACATGCAAACGCGAAATGGATTACTGATTTCTTAAACGTGAAGTTCTGTATTGAGTATTATTTATTCAAATTTGAAAAGGTATTATGAGAATTGAGAAACCTCGCAAGCTCATGCAAACGTTTTTGAAAACGTTATTGGAACGACTCTCTAAAGTTTCAAAAGAGCTTCTGAAAACCATTCTGCCACGTTGACGTAACAAGACTAGATGAATAACACATGTTATTCAATGATTAAAGTGTTCAGGGTGTTTACTGTCGATAAGATATACGTTTTGGATGTATTAGGCACAGCAATATATAGATATATGTATTTCGATATATTTAGTTTTGCCAATGTTTGTGATTCTCATGTATAAAAAACAATTAAACTTCTACAAATTAAAGTGTTAAAAGAATATATATATATATATATATATATATATATATATATATATATATATATATATATATATATATATATATATATATATATATATATATATAAATATGTGTGTGTGTATATATATATATATATATATATATATATATATTGAAATTGAAAGTTAACAATGAGACTTAAAACTCTCCTCACTGTTATTTGTTTTTAGAATTACAAGGACAACGAACTCTTGGATACACATTGCTAGGGTATTATATAATGTATGTTATCATGGTCTAGAAAATCTTCTCCAGAAGGTCTACAGCTACATGAATATGAAGTTGAAAGCTCATAGTTTAACCTAAAGAAAAATGTTTAATTGTTTGGCAAACTACTGTTATTCCATAATCTATTTAATAAGTTTAATAAGAACATTATAGCTTTCGTTTTAAAAACATCAATATATAAATAGTAATTGACTGAACGATGGAACGAAAGAGAGAATAAATGAGAGATTGTCATGTTCATTCATATAGTCTAATTCATATAGTAATTTATATCCAGAAAACTTGGAATGCTCACCAACATTTATAACATTAATTGGATATACACAAGATATTGAGATAAATTTGAGGTGTTGTTTCATGAGAGTTTAAGCATTTCATCTGATGTACCAGCTTGATCAAACAAATTATCAATTTTATCAATTTTTGGATTTTATTTGATTAATGACCGATTATCAAATTATTCAGTGCATGCTTCGCCCAAGCATTAGTGATCTAAATCATTATAAATTTGACAGACTTATCCCAAAAGTTACTCTTGTATTCTTTCGGCCTGTATCACAAATCTACATAAAGTAACACATGTGTGTTATAAATGATGAGTGATAGTAAGAAGCTTAACAAAAATTATTGACAAAGTATGTTATGTCATCTTGATGATTGACCTATCTTACAATCTGTTTACTGCTCCGCTACTGCTTCTTAACTTGCCGATTGGATGCCAATTAAAGGAAGACCTAAATATATTATTTTCTATTGAAGTCTTAAAGGTACATCCATTGTGTTGTTGGGGGTCACATATTGCAAACGTTCATACGGCGTTACTTTTTCGAGAAGTACCCACTGTTACCGAAAACTACAATTTTGATGATAGCAAACCTAGCATATTGACGATATGAAGGTAAAAGTAGTGATTTCTGATCGAAAACCGGACAATGCACAGCGTGTGGCGCGCGTCAATGAGTCAAACGTAATTTTGGAATCTTATTTATAACAGACAAAAAGACAAATTTGAGTTGATAATATTTGATAGGTCACATAACGACTGTGCATGTAAATGGGACGTGCAGTTTCGGTTTCTGCACATGCATAATGATGTTACTCGATTTTAATTGAAAACTAGTAATTATGATATATTTGGCGATTGGGGATAGATATGCAAGCTGGGTGAATTTATTCGTATTGTAGACAGCACATGTGGTGAGTTGGAACGTATTAAAGACAAATAGAATTTTATGAAACACAATGGATGCACCTTTAACTGCAAATGGTTCATTAGACTGTTTTGTGAAAAACGAGACCCACAAAAAATCCATATATCCTATATTTAACTAGAGCTACGTGAAGGGACGGGGTATAAACATTCGCTTACTATTTACAATGGCAAACACTGGGGAATCTGTCAGTTAATCTGTTTTATCTATGCTTTGTAATAATGCCACATCGCTGTTCTGCTGGAAACTGTACGTGTTCGAGTAATGTTAGTTATCAAGTTTCACTTTACAAAATATCTTTATATAATTGATATGAATAGTGAAAGACGGTGGATTCATAGACGTTCGTAGACATAGGATAAATCAATGCTAATGAGATTTAAGATGAAAAAATTAAACCAAAATATGATAATATGAACGAAGTATAGTTGAAACAACGAAATCAGATATTCGGTGTTATTGTTATTTTTGTTGGAGAATGCTTGTGTTTAAAATAAAACAACAAACGTGAGATTAGCAGACTCCGGCGAAGCAGGCCATATTGTAAGCCATCGACAATAAAAGCAAATCACAACGTCGTTAATCAACCGACAACCTAATTTACTAACTGTGCATTACAACAATCAAAGCAACTCACCACATATTTTAAAACATCAAAAGTACTAGGTTATCAACGATAATAATATGTCTACGAATTCACCGTTTACGAATCCACCTACGAAAACACCGCATCCCCAATGTTACATTTAACGATTTAGTTATCACTTATTAACAATAACATTGAATCACTTGTATTTCATTAGATGGTTGCATATCTGAGATCACGATAAATCAGCAGCATGTCACAAATTTATATTGTCAGTAAAACAAACTGAGGAAGCAAAACCGATGGCCAAACAAGTTAATAGTTAATGTGGGTGACGTTACGAAATCCCCACGCCTGTTATAACATGCTTAAAGCACAGGATGAAGCGGACAGTGTAAACTGGGCTTCACATGTTAGTTTGGTACTATTTCAGACTGGTTATTCATATGCCTGGATGTTTCAGGAATGTGGAAATGTATCCCAATTCATGACTTTGTTCAAACAAACTTGCATAAATTTAGACATCCAATCTTGGTATGGGCAAATAGAATCATCAACATTTCTCAAGTTACATTCATCCTTTAAAACTGTATTTGGACAAGAAAAGTTTTTGACATTAATAAGGATTTGAAATGTGTACTTGTAAAGTTTAGATGCCTGTCACACAATTTGAGAATTCAGAAAATGCGTTTGAACAAATACACTACTTATTCTGAATTATTATGCGGACCGTTGTAACTTGAGAACTATTGAAGATGACTTTCATTTTGTTCTTGTTTGTCCTTTCTTTAGAGAAAGTAGAACAAAACTCATTCCAAATAGATTTTGTTAATTTTCCAACACAGCAAAAGTTTGTGGAACTTTTGTCAAATAAAATGTCAGCATACTTAAAGGTTTAGCTACTTCACTCCACTTCACTGACGGTGGTCAACCAGGGAATCTGTAATCAGACGGAGTCCCTGGCTATATGCAGGAACAAGCGTCATGTGTAAAATGCCTAACCTAACGCTGCGTCCCGGTCGGTGTTATGTAACAAGTCTCTGGTGGACTGTACCTCGGTTATCTTATACTGCAGCCATATTGAGCTATTTATCTATCAACAGTCACTATAGACACATTTATATGGGTATCTAATCTAACTGTTATGATGACAAAGAGGTACCAGTTTGTGCCTTTGCTTCAACATCCAGTGTTTGAACATCAAATAGCTTTGCAATTTGACTTGATATGGTAATTTAATGCTGTTCAATAGCCAATGAATGTTCATTCTTCGTTGAAACAATATTTGAATGACTTATTTTCTAAACTACAATTAAAATTATAAATAAATATAGACCTAGATAAAAGGTCAGAGTTGTGTAAACATTTATACTTCAAGGTATTTATTAAAGTTGAACATGTATACTACAAATCATAAAATCATAAAATGAAAACATAAAATAAGCACACATCATTTCACCACAGACCCATGGTTCTGTTCAGCATAGTTTGGGTGGGTGATTTTTCATATTAGTCCTTCTCAAATAAATTCATGGATGGCGATTTATATATACATGTTCATTATTGTAGACTCGAATACCTATGCTAGATATCTAGATATTACAATTTCCTCTAGTTATGTGAATGTCAATTCTTTGTGTATGTTTATTGGTATATAAAGATAATCCTCTTATCAGAGTTGACGAATATACATCCGAATACACACCCACAGCTTATCGCGAATACACGCCATTCCTCATCCCCACAAGCCTAGCTAACTGCGGGTCATAAACCAGGGGATAAATTATGCGCAATACTTTGAATATTCGTATTTCGAAAATCGCTCGGTATTATTACCTTACATAAATAATGATAATTATCTTAAATATTGCTTTTCTTATCTCTCTGAGATATTGTTTATTTGTATACGATTCTTTATTGGTGTAAACGTGTAAAGTATATTAACCAGTTAAAACTAGTCATTATTAAATCTAATATTAAATCATATGATGTCCGTTATTATTGTATTGCTAATTCTAAATATAAAAAAACTTACATTATTTACATTTTACTACAGGCACTCTGTTGAAGCCTTTCCTTACCAATTTTAGCTTTGGAACTGATGCGTGTGTACCTTGCAGTTTTATGTGTGATTGTTTTCAAACCTTGTAAAAACGTCTCATCGGTACATTATCCTGAATCGGTACCGTTAGTATGATTATAATGTCATTTATAAAATGTCTGGTAGGACAGACGGACGAACATAATTAATACATGTTATATTGATGCGTCGTTAAAACATTCATGCAATAGTTATTTGCGAAAGAAGCACTGATAGACAGGTTTATTCAATATATAAGGCCCAATAGCCCAAGGTACAATTCATGTTTCAAAATGACAGCTTGAGATGACGTGACATAAATAATGATTTCCCCCAGAATTTCAAAATGGACATCAAATCTGTTATAAAAATGACATGGTATTTTAAGATATCTTTATTATCAGAATTAATAATAATATTGTAAGAAGAGTATACATCGCTTGTGGATTGCAAAAGCGTCACAAACTAACAATTTGTGAAATTCGTCTTCTATTTGACTTACATTATTTACATTTTACTACAGGCACTCTGTTGAAGCCTTTCCTTACCAATTTTAGCTTTGGAACTGATGCGTGTGTACCTTGCAGTTTTATGTGTGATTGTTTTCAAACCTTGTAAAAACGTCTCATCGGTACATTATCCTGAATCGGTACCGTTAGTATGATTATAATGTCATTTATAAAATGTCTGGTAGGACAGACGGACGAACATAATTAATACATGTTATATTGATGCGTCGTTAAAACATTCATGCAATAGTTATTTGCGAAAGAAGCACTGATAGACAGGTTTATTCAATATATAAGGCCCAATAGCCCAAGGTACAATTCATGTTTCAAAATGACAGCTTGAGATGACGTGACATAAATAATGATTTCCCCCAGAATTTCAAAATGGACATCAAATCTGTTATAAAAATGACATGGTATTTTAAGATATCTTTATTATCAGAATTAATAATAATATTGTAAGAAGAGTATACATCGCTTGTGGATTGCAAAAGCGTCACAAACTAACAATTTGTGAAATTCGTCTTCTATTTGACCAGAAGAACATGAGAACATCATAGATCATTCAGCGTGTAATGATCCTTTCTAAAATGTTGTATTTTTAAGGAATGTAATGCGATTCTAAATTTACAAAGATTTCGTAAGATTGACTTATCACTGAGAAAACATAAATACTATACTTGATGAATTAATTGTTTCGGACCTATTTGTGTGAATATATCCTTAATTCGTTGTTTAAAGATAAAAAGAATAATATTTGCCTGTCACCAACATTTTGATTCAAACAGATATATAAGGCAATCCTCTTTACAATAAATATTTCTCATATCAGCTGACTAATGCATGTTAACGGGACATATTTATGCGTGCACGTTATTGAAAATGCATGCTTAAACTAATAGTTAAGGAGAAGAAGAAGAGGAAAATTGTTTTATTTCTGTGTCACTAGGTACAATATTTATCCATTAAAAACACAGAATACATGCATTTAATAAAAGAACTACCGGTCATGCGGCCTATGAGACACATAAATGTCTAAAATACACACACACACACACACACACACACATATATATATATATATATATATATATATATATATATATATATATATATATATATATATATATATATATATATATATATATATATATATATATATATATATATAAATATGTATATACCAAGATGTACAAGATATACTATTGTCATAATAATAATATATTGCAGGGGCTGATTGCAAGTTTTCGCCTATTATACAGTTTTAATACTAGAGCGGCAAGAGGCTTTACAAACCTCTCATTGCGTAATAATATATATAATATAATATAATAAAGATTGGGCTGTTTTGACAACTGTGTAAAGAAAGGATTAACGAGAGAAATATCCTGCCATAAATTATACCTAAGATCAGAATAAAAGTCACACTTAGTGAGAAAATATTGTTCATCCTCAATTACATTGCTATTACAAAAGTTGAGGAATCAACGCTGTATAAATGACAACTGTAAGCTTTGTCACTTTGGATTTTGCCTGCAACAATATGAAAACAAGCATGATATACTCTAATGTCCTGCATGTGACATTTCATACGAACTTGCCAACTGTGTTCATTGCATTAAAGTATAATATATATGTTAAAGATATAAGTATGCTTCATAAACAAAGCATACATTTATACATTTTATCACTAAGAAAGACAAACACAAATTCTAAATTTCCCTAACATTTTCAGTCAGTTTCACTTTATTGTCCACAAACGATACCTATTATTCGATATTTTCCGATTGTTGATAATAGTTCCTAATATCTAAACCAGTAGATACTCTCTTGCGTTATACACACGTACTATATTTGATTGATATATATTCCACCTGTTTCAAGTTGTGATTGGAAAACAAAGTACGATGGACACAACATGACACATTTTATTATTTTATTGAAGATTCTTGCTATTGTTATATACTATCAACCATAAAATACTTGCAAATCATATCCCGACACAGTAACTTGCAAAACAAACAGTATCTACATATGAGACAACAATAAAACAGAAAACCTATGTTAGCTATCTCGATAATACAATTTGATTCGGTGGAGAATGAATGCCTCTCTTATAGGTTACCTCCCAAAACTTATACATGCCAAAACTTCTTCATGCCAAAACTCCTACAAAAAGTCAGGGCACAATTTTGCAATTACCTATTTTATAATTGGAACAACCCAGGATATGATTTAATGTAATTTGCCAAAACTTCTACAGCTGATTGAAGAAGAGGGTAGAGGATTACTGGAGTAGAGGATTATTAAGTTTGTTTGATTTTTTGTTGCAAAAAAGCTGTTCACCAGGCAGAAAACGCCAATGGAGTTCTTTCATCGTGAGTGATATCTGAATTAAGGATATCGGACTGAACTTCTTTTGGGTAATCAGACTGTGGAAGTGAATTTTCCTCATTTTGTATATTCAATTCTTTAAAGAATTTTAAAAAAGTTTCCAAATTGGGTTGTTTAGCTTGTTCAACATTCTAATTTTTTACAACATTCCAATATTCTTTTGGAGAATAAGTTTTATTGTGGCGTAGCATAGTTCTTGCCCTTGATTTGTATTCTTTGATATGCTTATCTAGGCACCTTTTATATGATTTGGATGCAGTTTTATATATTGCTTTCTTTGTCAAAGATCTATTTTTTTTATAGTCACGTTTTGACTTATAAAAACGATTTCGCATAGTTTTACACTCCTTGTTAAACCATGGCTTTTGTTTCTTATTACAGTTTCTTTTACCTGTATCACCAATGCTGCTGCGTTTAACAACAAAGTTAGAGCGAGCTGCAATCAAGAAGCACATTTGAGATTTCATCAGCGATATTACACACAAATCGTTGATCCACGAGATCACTTGACTGCTTCTCAATTGTATCAAGTATAGTGTCTAGCTTATATACATCAATATTGTCACGAAATTGTGACGCCAGTGTATGATCAAAGCGTTTCGGTTTATTTGCCTGTGTGGGTAGGCCGTCATTGTTACTAGGAACAAGCTGTGCAGCATCAATAAACCCTGAAGCTAGTATGGAAAACGACAGTGGACAATGTACGTCTGAGTAAAATGGTAATAATTCTTCAATGTTAAGGTTAATGATACGAAGTACTGATGGAGATGCGGTCAGATAGTCAATGACAGACTTGACTTTACAAGTCGGCTTACCTTCCGCGTTATCTGGTTGTATTCGACCATTGCATATGAAGATGTTAAAGCCTTTGCACAGATATCCTCTGTTTATTGAGGCATGTATCACGGCTTTCATATCCAGGAAGATTTGTCTGAAAATAGTCCGAATCATCCCCGCTCTCCCGTATATGCTAAATGGTTATTCTGTCCCTAATGTATATATACAGCCAAAATACAATATATTACAATCCTCGAACAATATATACTACTGAAACAGAGAGTTACATCGTGTCTTCGGAAGTCAACTTAACAAAATTTAAATAACATTACTGAAAAACTCACAGTTTAAGAAATCGTCATTTGGAATCTCTTACAAGAGAGCCAAAACGGTGCGTGTTGCTTGTTTTTATTATGTATGTTTTTACATGTACGTATCAAAGACATTAAAAATACTTTCTCCGACAGAAGTAGTTCGTGATTTACTCTGTTGGAAATGAGGTGACCTTTCCATAAAAGCTATTTCTTAAAATCCCAATGAATAATGCAGACTGTTTTGTTATTTACATACACAACAGTAATAATGAACATAAGCTTTCACTTCCATACATATTCACTGATGAAGTGATCATTGTTCTTGTACTTATATATTTATTTCATAAAGCTTCAATATGAATATTAAATAAATAACTTCCATTACGCAGTAGCATTTAAGTAAAACTTTGAAGTCATTAAATTCCTAATAATTCCTGAGTTAAAACAGAAGCAATTGTTATCATAACTAATTCTGTTTGAAACGTTTACTCACGGATAATTATAATATACTATTTACACTTACAACATGTATTTGTGTCAGTTCAATAGATAATCTCAAGTTGAAAAGAAGCTTATATATACATATGACAAAATCGTTGTTTTGGAATCTCTTACAGGAGAGTCAAAAAGGACTTTCTGGCTTGTTTTATGACATCCTTTTCTTTGAACCTTTGACCAAAATGTTTGGCCAAAGTTTGACCAAACTTTTACCAAAGTTTGACCCAAATTTTTTATCAAATTTTTGCCAAGGTCTGTTGATCCTGACTAATGCAAAAATCTGTCACACCTATCAGTCGTCATGACCTTTAAAGGCCCCTTTACACAGAGCCGCGTCCATAATACGACCATTGAGCGACCAAAAAAATGGACAGGACGCTCAATAGTCGGCTGATTTCACGAAATCCCGTTTCTGTGTAAATGCTCCTGCGATCTTCTTGCGTCCTTTGTACGACCTAAATGCAAATAACGGTAATTTCCATTACGATCTTTGAACGACCTGCACGTTCACGGAGCCTCCACACTGCCTTCGCTGGGCGTTCACTGTGCAACCCTAACAACATTTCAGCATCAAGGGCGATCCCCGTACAACCCGTCAGCCACCTCTGTGCCTCTGCTGTGCCTCCATTGACGACTATGGCGACAGTTGGCCGACCATGCATCAACACTTCTGCCTCCTCTGCGATACCTGAACAATCGTTCAGTGATCACTGAGAGAATTCGGCAACCTGGATAGACTAGGGTCTATAATAAGCTGCATTAGACTTAATTGTTTCAGTCATATTCCAACAGTCAAAAACAACCAACCAATTAGATTTTGCAGCTGCAATAAATAAAAATTGATTTTAATCTACCGTGAATTTAAAATTGCGTATTCTTCATGACGTGGACATTTATATGTAGATTCAGTGCATCAAATCTATTCACACCAACAATGTTCATGTGTGTGCAAACTTAGTTTGATTATGTAACCCTAGAAAGCTGTTAATTCGTATTAAATACTCGCTAAGCGATCTTGCCTTCCGCCATGTTGGGATGTTGGTAACGTACGTTACCAGCATCACCTTCAGTGACAGAGGACGCAGTAGGAAGGCACAAGAGAGGCAGAGGCATCGCCCAACGTTAGCGAGTTTCTTACATGGCGATCATTGAGCGTCCTTTGCGACCTTAGAACGTCCTTTGTACGACCTTTCTGCGTCATGGGAGCGACCCTTGAGCGACCAGAATCGTCGGCGACCCCTCTGAGGAAGTTTTGAGCATGTTCAAAATTTGTTGGCGTCCTCCCGTTCTTGGCGATCCATCCCGATGTCTCAACATCCCTTGTGCCACCTCCTCACGACCTTAGCAACCATTCTGCCTCCCTTGAGCGTCCAACAGCGATCTGTTATGTTTTTTGGTCACACAGAGGACGCACAACGGTCTTTATGTCTTTATGTAAAGGGGCCTTAAAAGCCTTAAAAACCCACAACTTGACAATTATTTTTAAAATTCACTACAAACATGCCTTTGTACATGAAAGTTGAACAAAACTTCAGATATCGATAAAACTCATTATTAGATTTCAAAAATAAATTATAACAAAATTTTATCCTTTTTATATTAAACAAAAGTCATCAGAAGAGTAAAACATCCAGTCTCCCACAAACTTGTTTAAATACTTGACTATAGTAACTTGTACTGGAGTTTTTCTGCATTGAGTTCCTTAATCCTAACAAAGTTGATTGGCAAAATTTACATAAATGAAAATATATGGCAACGTTCATGTAGACGAACCACCACATTAATAACTCTTTAACATTCTCTCTCTTGAAGCCCCTCAAGTTATTTCTTTCCATGTAACCCATTGACAAGTGTGTATTTCTGTTCATCATTTAACAAGTTAAAGAAACGACGATCCCTGATTCCCATATCGGACATTAACACTAATTTGATTATCTTTTCTGATAAATTATCATGGATTTCTTTTTTAATTCTAACTTAATCTTTCCACCAAAAATCATTCAATTCGTTATCTTCTTGAACCATAATCTTCATTATTTCATTATTGATTGCAGTGCAGAAAAGGATCTGGCAAAAAATAAAGATTAGCTTACTAGCCAACCTCAGGTTCTCAGGTTAACATACATGTACATGCAACAGACTACGGATTCTTTCACATACATATAACTCGTTGGACTGCCTTGTTAGAATGTAAGATAAAGATAAGTTTGATGACTGTCTACTTTATGTATATTTATGTAATAAAATCTAAGATCAAGGGAAAAGTGCGAAAACAATTGAACAAAGGTAATGCAAGATTTCAAGACAACCCAAATTATGCCGAATCAGCATGAAAAGGAGATTGTTTGAATATTCTGCAAATTTCGTTAACAGCATTTACACTTGTTTACAGACAATTCATCGTTCTTCATGCTGAAAAGCTATGATATTATCCAAGAATTATGAGAAATAAATAAGACACAGTTACGAATAAGCTCAGGATTTCTACAAATGAGATACGATATCACGATTCCTCTATGAAGAGTTTACGATAGTTGACAATTCTATGATTAATCCGTTCTTGTTTTGTCCTTAGTTGGCCTCAGTCCACAATTAATTTCCAGTGCATTTATAATAAGTGATATGGGTCGCTGCAAAGCTACCTGACATTGCGGGACTGGGGGACTTGTTTTGAAATGAAAATACATACTCTCGACACTACAAAATCGCAGTCTAAACATGGTGTTGACCAGGCCGATTTTGAAATAAGAATGAAAAATGTAAATAAACACTGGCATGCCAGAGAAAACACATGAAACTGCCCAAATTATGCCCAACCTATGACCCTCACCAATCCAAAAATATTCACTCCAAAATTTTTTTTAAATTACAGCTGAAAGGACCAAATCTTACCTCTCCATGAAATCCGGAAACATATGTCTCCAATGTAAACAAATCTAGAAAAAAAATATCCCAGAACACCCTATTATTTCATCATTTCCTCCTTGCCCACAACCACTGCCGGATCAAAATAACTGTGACCTGAGGCCAGTTCGTGACATTTGTAAATGATTCGTGAGGGAAATTCTGGGTGGAAACACCTAAACCATGAATTTCCAAAAACTGTTTAAGGATGTTCGCTCCTGAAATTTATAGTATTAAACTTTTTTTCTAACTTATATTTTTTAAAAGATCAAAGTATATGATTGAAAAATCAGCATAAGAAATAGGGGGTAGTGTGTTTTTTTTTCGAGATATGACACGTGTAAGATAGTGGGGTGAAGTACAATTTTAACATGGGAGTCTATGGGAAAATGAGAAAAAAACTGCTAAAAACTTTAAAATTCTACATTTCTAGTATCAAACTTTTTTCCTTTTTTGATATGTTTCAAAGTTCATGTTACCCTACCGAAATCGATGAAAAAATACATATGGTTGTGTGGTTTCTTTTAAGCTTAGACACAAAATGTACCTGAAAACCCCCCTTTTTAGTCAAATTTAGGCCATTTATGCTATTTAAGCACTTTTGAGAGGTTCTAAAGTCACATTTTCATTGTTTCATTTGTTTTTTAAAAGTATGTAGATGATGCAGAATATCATGAAGTAAATAAAGATGAGAAAAAATCTTTACTAATCATATTTCATTTTTGAAGTTCAACAGGAAGGAGTGGACATCCTTAAGAAGTTGTTAACGACTACACGATTTAATTACGACTAGTTTACAAAATCTACAAACTGCAATCGATAGATGATTCATGAAAAATGTTTGATAAACAAAAAGGTTTTCATAAATGCCACAAATTGAAATAATGTTACTGAATCACCTAGGAAAAATCTACGGATTTTAAAAAATAACAACGAATTGTCTACAGATATTCATGAATGTTCAAAATATTCCTTTCAAAATGCTTCGTGCTAATTCGGGTCATACTGAAATAGGGGTATAAATACTCAAATGTGTTACTTTGCATTGTTTGACCAACATCTTATGAAGTTAAGTGAATTAAATAGTAAAAATAGCCAATGGCCCACTGGTATAGAATATTTTCAGAATAATGGAGCATTTTTGGGCACTTAAATACTTGTACAACATAATTTCTGTATTATTTGGGAAAGTAGTAGATATAATGGGGCGTTTTGGACCACCCGTTAATAGAATGTGTTTGGTATTTATGGAAAACATGTACAGACAAACATACAGGGCGTTACAGGTGTTCTTGGTATAGGCAAAATACATTACTTTGTAGGTGGTCCAGGACTCCCATTACATACTACTAAAATAGATAACAAGATATATTCTTCAAAATAGGAAGAGATAAAGTGTTATTCAAACTATTGAAATTTGGGTTAAATTCATATGAGGTCTGGAACATGAAAAACAAATTTAATCAATATATGAATACAATTTATTAGCGATAAAAATACAAGGGTAACATTGTCACAGTAACATTATTTCCATTTATAAAGTATACTTTATATCTAAATCATAATAACAGCAAACGTCACCTCATATTTTATATATTTAATGTTATGTTCTTGTACAAAATGTATATCACAACTTTCAAATGTTTTAACATAACGATGAGTTGATTTGTATTGGAAATATCGATTTTTAATAAATCATTTCTATTTTAGTTTTTTCTAAAAAACAAAGGTACAAAAACAATATTCTGATGATATTGTAATCATCAAAGCATTTAAATGTTGCACATTCAGTTGCTTCAAAATTATACACATACAAAGTAATAAAACAAAAACTTGGTAACAACAAGGTAATAAATTAGTATTAAATTATATTAATAATTAATAAAATGTATACTAAAAATTCTAGATGAAAGACAGCCTTTTCATTTTCGTTTGAAAGAGTGAACATATTAGTAATTTAGTAATGGTAATAGACATCCTGATTATTGTAAGTCTGTGGCTACTCACCTTTATAGGATAACTTATGCTTATTACAGTTGAGTATATATCGGGGGAAATTGAATGAAGGGTAATTCTAGACAGATTCGGATTATTGACTGATTTGGTTTTTCTTTATATACTTTCACAAAATTATTTAAAAAAACTTTTGTTTGGTTTAACCTTTCTTAATTGGTCTCTAATTATTGCATGTATACTGTCTTATCACAGTTGAATTGAATTGAAGGTGAATTGAATGGAGGGTACTTCTTTCTTTTCGTGTCTAAATAGTATTTGTATGTTATCTACTCCCATCTGGTTATACTTACATATCAAGGTAAATTGAATGGAAAGTATTTCAAGTCTCTTTCTTTTGGTGTCTAATTAGTATCTGTATGTTATCTACTCTGTATATATAACATGGTTATATTTGGGATAACACTACCTTCAATGGGCGTGGTCCCATGTGGGATTCGAACCCACGCCCTCAGAGTAAGGCAGGTATCTCCAGCATTGACTGTACCAACAGCCTCGAGACGAAATTGTCGTGTGGTAGGCTGTTGGTATAATCGAGGGGAAATGGTCGTGTTGTAGGCTGTTGGTATAATCGAGGCGAAATGGTCGTGTTGTAGGCTGTTGGTATAATCGAGGCGAAATGGTCGTGTGGTAAGCTGTTGGTATAGTCAATGCTGGCGAAACATATCAAGGTCTCTGATTATTGTTTCTATATATGTTGTCGATTTGTTTTATAAAACCCACTTCTGATTATATTGTAAGTCATGGTAAATGAAATTGAGAGTAAATCAAGTCTCTTTCTTGATGTATCGCTCCAGTTCATCCCAGAATGCATCATCTCTCCTTATGTCACGAGGCACATAGAAGATGCAGGACTCTGGAACAACTTGAAGCAGACACTCTGGTACCCGAGGATTTTCATTCTCTGGGAAGAGTAAGATCAGACGTTCTGGGTTGAGATTGTCCACACAGTTGACGGCAGCCATCGTGGTCAAGTAGCTCCAAGCATCTCGCTCATAGTTCTCAGTGAAGTAAAGGATCACTTTCCAGCACTGATTCACAGTTTCTGTAATCACGTCAGCAGTGCAGTCTCCAGGGACTGAGTCTCTGTCCCAGATGAAGAGATTTAAGTTTCTCTCTTCAAGGATAGCACGAAGTTCATGACAAGCCCACTGGTAATCTGCATCAGCGTATGATAGATACACATCTCTTTTGAAGTCTTTCCGCCTTCGTTTTGGAACCTGATATTTCAAAGCATTTATGAGAAAGAATGCAAATTTGGTTCTATTGGTGTCAATAAGTAGAGCCACAAATATACAACACAAGAAAATAGTTCCAAATATAACACTCACGAAAAACGTTCCAGCCCCTTTACATTTCCTCCAGAACTTTAACATATTGTTTGTTATTCCCTTTGTCTTTATTATGTTTCCATCTTCTGTAATGCAGGATATTTCACTATTCCCTCCTGTAATCACTTCTGTCTCTGACAACCAGGAGAGGAATTGCAGGTTGCTGCAACTGCATTCAAAAAAGTTCCCAATGAGATGTACCTGAAATGTTTTGATATTTAGATAATGATTCTGGATGTCGTCAGTTATCACTTCATCCAGAGACCCAATGGAATTTGAGGACATGTCGAGCAGATGAAGATTGGGAAGGAGGTTGAGATGCACTGGTATTGAAATGAATATATTCCTGGAAAGTTCAAGGTACTCCAGCAGAGGGTTGGACTTGAACAGATCTGATGGGAGCTCTACAAGACGATTGCCACTGATGTCCAGAGTTCGCAATTGTGGCAGACAGTTCAGAAACATATTAGCCTGAACATCAATCACATTTTGCTTGAATGACATATCCGACATTTTTAGTACTGTTACCCTTTTTATACTACAAAAGAAGTCATTTGGTAAAACAAGTCCTTTATTTCCGGATAGATCAATGTAGTTCACATTTGGTATTCCATAAACGTGTTTAATGCTGCCCAAACCATTGAAAGAGAAGTCAACCTTTTGTAATGCTTGCCCTTTCCTTACGTTTAGATCAAAATCAATTTCGTCCATACTGTTACTTACTCTACCTACAATAACTGTTTTCAAATGTTCTGGGAGTGTTATTATCATTCCTTCAACATTTGTCTCAGTGTCTTTTGGATATATAACTTTGCTTTTTACAGTGGATTTTTTATCTGATAACAAAGCTTGGTCTGAGAAATCGACATATTCTAGTTTTGTCAGCTTCCATAGCTGCAATAACACCTGAATAGAATTAGTAGAAATCATATTTCTCCTGAGATCGATATGTTTTAAACATTTGGCAATGGGTGAATTCTCGATAAATTCAAGATCGAAGAACAATATCTTGTTGTTTGGTGCTGAAAAGTTGGAAACACAGATCCGACTCAGATATTTTAATCTTTCCTTTGTCAAAGTTCTCTCCTCTACATCCTTCAAATGGGTGAATCCAACATTGTTTATTCCTCTCTCTATTACTAACGTTGTTAGATTTTGTCCAACTAAGGCATACAAAGAATTAAATGGTTTAGAGAGGCCAGTTCTAGTATATGTGAATATTAATTCTTGTAAATGTATTAATGGTGCTAATGCATTCCTCCCCATGCGGGGAAGTAAAGCATCAATCTTTAACGATATAATGCTTGAATTATATAATTTCTTGAAAGTATCATTGTGACAATAGAAAATGCCACTGATCACTATATTCCTTAAACTTATTAGGTAATTAAACCCTTCAAATTTGCATTCTTGGTTAGCAACAATTTCTATTGTCGTTAAGCCTGTAAGTGGTTTGAGGACTTCAGCATTGTAACAGTCATCAATGGCCAACTCTTGCAGATTATCCAGATGATGGAATACACTGTCATTCACACAAATTGTGTTGGCTTTTATGTTGAGGCTTTTGAGTGACTGGCAGTTCCAGAAAGCCTGGGGTTCTATGTCTGATATGACATTAGAACTTAAATCAAGAGACCTGAGTTTAGGGACACCAATAAAACTGTAGTTCTTCACCGAGTTGATCTGATTATAACTGAGATT
Organism: Gibbula magus; assembly: GCA_936450465.1. Lineage (NCBI taxonomy): Eukaryota > Metazoa > Mollusca > Gastropoda > Trochida > Trochidae > Gibbula > Gibbula magus. The sequence goes on from OW388295.1 coordinate 43,853,698, forward strand.
GATGGAGGTGGTGTTGACTGGGAAATGTTTCGGTATATCAGTTAAACCTCTCCCATTACAGTCAACATAAACACCATTTTCTTCTATGTCATGAATGATTGAACATTTTGTTGGAGACGACAAACTGCTGCAGAATGATGTACCACACAGAAGCAGGAGTAGCATGAGCATCTTCAGTGATTTGGAATCTGAAACAAAAGATGTAACGTGAATATTCCTAATATAGTATGAAACTATACACAAAAGGCTAGACTTACAATATAACCAGCAAGTCTCGGACGTCATTTAATAAGGCTGTAGCACGTTTTTGGCAAATTTGATTTTTTCAAATTTCCCATTTATAATGATAGTTTCTGTCATTTGTATTAACTTTAGAGGGTAAAACATCTTATTACACAGACAAATTACCCGTAGTGGTAATAACAGTGTTGTGTATAAACGTTACATGGCGGCCATTTTAATGTGAGCACTTTTTATTATTTAGAATTACAAAAACGATCCAATTGGCTGTACCGAAAATGTACACTCATTTTTTAACTTGGTTTTCTGTAGAGAGAAGGCTATTTTTCTATTAGTGACATTATTTTTTCAAATACATTTCATCAACGTGCTACTGCCCCTTTAATGTGTTGTTCCTTTGCTTAATTATATAACAAGTCACTGTTCTACGGCTTGTCACAACTACGAATGATGTCGATACTTTCAACCATTTCACTATACTTCGTATGCAAGAAGATGTGATCATTTGCAAGAAGATGTTATCATTGCAAGAAGATGTGATCATTTGCGAGAACATTTAATTATATCAGTGATGATTGCACATGCTTGCAAATGAAAGATTTTAAGAAAACAAAGAGAATTGACCAGCAAGAGATAATATTTACAGTATTTAAGGGTTTTTTTATTTAAATAATTACTGTAAGTTTATCATATGTAATGGATATAATATAAGCATGTCATTAACGGTTGCAATTTACCATGGTTATCACTTAGTGTACTTGAGAATTAAATGTATTTAATTTATTTTCCCAAATTTACAACCATTGACAAAGATGAACAAATTGTTTTCAGTTTTTAATTGAAATACATTCATGTTATTAAAGTCCGACAAGACATGTGCGAAGATTACTAATTTGAAATGAATATTAAGGGTATTATATGATTGTCTATGTCATACTATGTTTATCATCCAAAACTGGTTCCCACAGTAGATATCACTTGTGTGAGATCAAGCGATATCTACAAGTGATATCTACATTGTAAATATCGCTACAATCAGATCGTCATAATCATATTACATCATCAGTTAATGACATCACAAGGCTTTGACATTACTGAGAACACTACTAACAATGCTATGACTTCACAAAGTTGATGACGTAACAATGCTATGATGCCATAATGCTGATGACGTCACAATGCTATGACCTCACTGAGATCACTGCTTAAGAAGTTCAATGGCAGTTTTTTGTTCATTCTTTTGCTAATACTTGTTGAAGTATGATTTTGAATGATAAATAAAATCTCACCCTCGTGTCTTCTGATATCAAATATATCAACACTCGTTGATTAAAGTAAAAATATCCTCGGCAAGCCTGGGATATTTTTAACTTTAATCAACTCATGTTGATATATTTGATATCAGAAGACACTTGGGTGAGATTCTCTATTTACGCCACGAGTGCCTGAATATTAGTATTCCCAGGCCAGAGCGAGGGATATACCGATGTTCAGGCACGAGTTTGGTAAACATACTATGGCACAGACACGAATATTATATTCTGTTTATTACCGAAGTCGTGAAATTAATGAAAACACAGTTTAATCCACTTTCAACCATAGGCTGACGATCTGTCGTCGCGCATTTAGAACGCAACGTCATAGACGAAACGTGATGTCACAGCTTTATTTATGATGTCACGGCACCATGACAAAGTGATATTTTGCCCTAAGGCATCTTATGAAAAATATGAACCCTGATATGATTGCCCTCGTAGGCAATAATATCATCTATCATATATCTATCAAAGATATGGTATGGTTTGCATATGTGATAGTGGTTAGGAAACCGCACCCATATTGATGCCCGGTCCACAAATCCATATCAGCCATATTAGCCCAGTCCGCAAATCGATATCAATATCAGCCCAGATGACGTTAGGTCAGAGTGATCTCCCTTTGCTTACATGCACGCTAATAGAGTAACGTCACAAACAAAGCAGTGTCAGAATATCATTTCAGAGTAGCCTCCAATCAAGGATGTTGTTGACGCTTTTATCTTATTTAGTTAAATATACTATCAATTTGAAAGATGAATAAGAGGCAAGGCTCACATAATTTTAAAAACCCAACTTATTTATAATGGAAGGGTATATTCATCTCCTTATCCTCAAATTTTAAATGTTCGCATGAAAACATCAAATTCTTAATATTTCTGTAAATATTTTGTCACGGTTTTGAAAAAAGTATGATATATGATAAAAGGTTACAGCATGTCATTTATCATACCATACCTCATATCAGCCCTCGACCCATATCCTGCGACCCTCGGGCTGATATTGGGGTCTTGGGCTGATATGGGGGGGGTCTCTGGCTGATATGGGGGTCTTGGGCTGATATGGGGTATGGTATGAAAAATGACATGTTATAACCTCTAACTAATTCATTTCCCTAGATGCCCTTGGTCAGTGTGTACCGCTATATCAACCATAGGGATACATCGATATCATAGCCAAAAATTCAACTTATTACCAGTAGCACATTGAGAACAGTTCAACACACAATGAAGGACATAATAGGCATCATAACATATATAATGGATAACTAGATGCTAAAATGATCAACTAAACTGATAATGACCGTTGGCTATTATTTGCATCTATAGATATAAAACTCACAATGATAAATGTGATTGCATGGGGTGAAGTCTGATGTTTCTGTTCAAATCTACCAAATGTTACCAAATTATCCCAAATGCATAATGTTATTTTAAAGGATAGATGTAATGACATATGGTCACGTTCGGATTCATTTAAATGAGATGTTGACAACTGCTCGATTTTAAATTTCTGAAATCGGCCCATAAATTACTTATAGACAGCTTTTTTTTTAAAAACCGTCTAATTTATCCTCGGCGACCAGAAAGAAAATCTGCGGGGCCGTGGTCCCTGAATCGATAACTCCTGTGACGTCATTGGAGTAATCACAATATCTGTGATAGTCATAATTCAACTGAATTTCGAAACATTTTGATTGTTAATTTCACAAACAAAACTTCAATAAAACAACTTAAATTTTCCATATATCGAATGTTTAGATATCCAACTAGGTAACTGCGCAGATGGCAATTACATAGTTATTGCATAAACATGTGTTTTTGGCGATTTAACACACCTCATAAATTCATCTAGCGGTAGTGATAATCATCATTAATTAATTATTGAGGCGCCACGGGCGCAATCTATCTGGCGGGCCTTGTCTGTATTTAATCACAGTCACACCACAATGATTTCTTAAAGTGTTCGCCGTGCTAATTGTGGCATTGTTAAAATGTGTAAATTAAAATCGTCTTAATGATCAATTGCAAGTGTATATTGTCTCGATGTTATGCTCAATTGATTCCGATATATAATGTCCATAGAGGTTATAATCTGTCATTCATGAAAAATGCATAACATGTGAACTTTAACATGTTAGTCACAGGGGTAATTTGCTTTCCTGAGCCTCTTGGGAGTTGTATATTTGTTACTGGGCCTTTCACTTGAAAGCAGTCAGTGATGTTACCATCAGTGGTGTCATCATTAATTTAATAAAACACTGACAGAGAGGGTAACATATACTATACTTCATAAGTTATAATATGATATATCTGACTGAAGTATACTCTACATCCTTATCATTACGCCGAAAATGGTAATATGTCTTATATTTTGTATAACTGATCATGACAAAAAATACTGACTCAATTACAAAGTGTAAGGTGTAACATCAAATATGGTAACATCACTGACAAAAAAGTGACATCACTGACAAATCAATGACGTTATTGTTTTCAAATCAAAGAAATCTTATTTCAAATTTGCAAATGACATATTAATTAGTATTTCGAATGAGTTTAACTTCCTTTCCTTATGAGATGTAATTTGTAAATATTTACATCATCAAAATCTTCAAAATTGTCTGTGATATGAATATGTAGAACATGTGGGGAAACAAATGATATACAATGTAATAATATATGAGACAGGATACATACATCATACATCATACGCAGTAGATAGAAGGACATGATGGCGGATATGAACAATCTGCAGGACATGCATAGAAGCAGGAATCTAAGACAACATATTGAATACACGAAAACATTTTAGCTCCTGAAAAATATTGAACTTGTATAATTGTTAAACGATTAAGAAACATAATTGTTAAGTTGAGGTGTGGTTTATTAAGACTGAAATACTACGAAGGGAGATGGTCAAATTCATAAAATAGACTGTTATTAAGTATTTTGCCGATATTCTGTCATTTAGAACTACAATTTGAAAATTTAGTGTATAATTGATACTGATATAAATTTACTTTATGGCACATCTGAGTTCAAAAGTTGAAGTTTTCATTAACAATCCGTCCTTAGGTCCATCCGTTAGGTACATTTCAGTTACATTTGAACTTTGATGGTTACCAACTATTTGATTTCACTACTTTGAAATGTTTTAGAGAATGTCCATGTTCTCCTGAGGTTCTATCATAAAGGGGTGTAGGGGGAAATGTCACAGGAAAGAGGACACAGTATAAAAAGTCACAGTAAAACAGTCACAGGTAAAAAGGTCACAAAATTATATTTAAAAAGAGCAGAGTCAGTAAATATTCAATCGTTTAAGTGAGTTGATTGTGTTTTAATTCATTGGTTAATATAAAGCCACTCATTATGACTCATTGTGACATTTTTACCTGTAACCTTTTTCCTAGGCACATTTGTGACTTTTTTAACATGAACTTTTATTTCGATCGACCCATATTTCTATTGTTAGCGGATTGTTGATTGTTGCCATCTTTAAATAGCAGAGTATCTGTCCTCTATACTAATAAATGTAAATTAACCATATTCATATCTATGCTAGTATGGTGAGTTACATTATACATTCACTGTTATATAATGTCAATGATGTTACCTTTTAAATCTGTGATGCTACCTTTTGTGGTGAGATGATAGTTTCAGGTATGATATGTATATAAATCCCTGAGCACATACACTACCAACACTACCTTATCATTGGCGGATTTCTTTCAATATTAAACTTATTTGATGTCAGTAATGTTACCTTTACTGTCAATGATGTCATCATTAATTGATGATGTAAGAAATTATTATTGACAACCCATAGAACGTGCATCAATTAATATTTGACAATCTAAATAGTAATTCAATCAACGACGTTTTCAATGCCAAATCTATCAGTAATGTATTTATTTAAAAACATTCAGCGATGTAACCATTTGTAGTATAATCTATATATAAGGAGAAACCATGATACCGAGGATATGGTAAGGTTGTAGACAATGATAGGAAGGAAAATCCCGAGGATGCGAAGCATCCGATTGTTTTTCCTGACTATCAGGGTCTACAACCTTGCCATATCCGAGGTAGAATGGTTTCTCCATATTATCAACCGTTTTGAACTCTAAAACAAGCTTTTTAATTGTTATCGCGTTATATTGAGGATCCCTGGCGTTATATTGAGGATCCCTGGCTGATATCAGCCTGTTAACAGTCGCGCTATATGAGTTGCTTTTGTACAGTGAAATCTCATCTGCCCTGTTGGTGCAGTAGACTAAGGCGTTAGCTCAGTAACTACAGCTGATAGTGGATACGGGTTCGAGACGCACTTTCTGCAAAACGTTTGCTGTTCATATTCTGTCGTAAATTTAACAATTTAACAAAGTTAGTTTCTTCAGATCTTTACTTTCAAGCCGTCATCTTAGCAAATATGTCAGGGTTTACAATCATTATAATTCCTTCTAACAGGGTTTACAACTGTCTGTGTAAATCCTCCTGGAGGGACTTACAATGTTGTAAGTCCCTCGTACCGGGTGATACGGTTTAGAAAGGTCGTTTCAAGTATCACGTTATATGGCTAGTAGATTGATAACACTAGATAATGAACTGTTCCAACAGTGTTTCACCTACAGTACATTTAATGATTAACAATTTCAATTCAATTCAATTTGATTAAATAATTAATTTATTTTAATTTTTGTAAAGTGTATTTAGTGTCAACTTCATGTAATTACGAATTCAAAAATAACTTTTGTATTATATTTTGTTCTTAACTCTAATAACACCATACATGTTCAACACAAGAAGACAAATATTTATGGATGATCAACTTCTTCATGCTTGATAACGGTATAAGGATCTATACCGAAACGTCTATTTGTTAATAAAGAAGTTGATCATCCATAAATATTTGTCTTCTTCATCACACCAACTTCTAGAATGCCTCTCAAACAGTTTATGTTCAACACACTAAAATATATTATCATTCAGCATGTTAACAAGTAAATATTGTTTGCATAATGTGTATTTTATTTCCAATGTTTGTAATTATGAAACCGTACAAAATTAAGTACAAATGGAGAATTATTTTTGTTATCACATTCACTTAATTGCTTCATTGGTTTAGAATGACCCAAATATATAGTATAAACATCACATGGATCAGTCTTCTTCGACTAGTGTATTTGTCTTTTTCAAATATTTTTTGTTTCAAGATACTTTGAAAGACTGATAAACAGTCCGAAATGAGCTCATTATATTAAAACAAGATTTATCGAGCCAATATCATCTAATATTTAATCTTTTCCAACATATAACCGTGAGAAGCGGACGGACGGTTGACACCGGACTCGATTATAATACCAAAATCCCATGGGCTTTTAAGCCTGATGAGCTAAAAAGGTAAGTATGTTCGTCGCTTTACTGCTAATTAGAGTCTGCATTGTTCAGCGTATTAACTATAAATGACAACTGTTTCAAAATATATAATACTTACCCCTTTATTCCCTCATGTAAACGCGCACTGTAGATAGATATACTCCCATATGGATATATACTCAAAGTACATATACACTTACATGTATATATGTGCACAGGATGTGAGTTGACACTGCTCGACAATTCAAAGCATAGGGAAGAGACCCTCTATGCTGATGATCCCTGAAGCTTGTAAGACGAGATCCAATAGAGAGTACTTCCTTGTCTAGTTCCTGTTTGGCTCCAATTGAAATCTGGGTTCATGCACTTCAATGCTTTTCACTGCCTTCAATAGAGAAGTAGATATTTTCTGCTTGGTTATTTGGTTTACGATCTTTTCCTTTCAGTATACAAAATTTATTTTGAAAGATTTGAAGGATATAAACGATACTTGACAAGTTACACATGTTTCCTGATGCGGATAAGGGGTTCGACTGCCTGAAAGGCCCGATGGGCTGATGGCATGTTATGGCGTGGCGTCCGTCCGTCCATCCATCCTTCTTCTTCTTCTTCTCCAGAACCAATGACTCTAGAGAGCTGAAATTTTATCTGCAGAAATTGTGGATTTGGTGACCCCTGGGCCCAAAATAAAGGCCTCACAGGCCATGAACTAAAAACCTATTTTCATATTCTCCAGAACAAAAAGACCTAGACGGCTGTAATATTGTGTGCAGACTCTTTAGCCAAAGGGGATTCTAAATTGTAGATTTGGTGATCCTGTGGCCCCGAATAAGGGCCTCAGAGACATGACCTGAATACCTAGTTTCATTTTCATCTCCAGAACAAACAGACCTAGAATTAAGGTTGTAAGCCAGTCACTCGAACTGTCCTTTGGCTAGCGTAATATGAGCTGACCTGGGTGACCAATATTGCAGTGGCTTATGGTAGTTAGAGCCACATGTTACGTAATGATATCATGTTCCACGTGGCAGGTGGCCAGTACTGAAGCGCAAGACTCACTGAGTGAAGTCTGAGGCCCTAATTAAAGGGACACTTCGTCGAGGATAAAAATGAATCTCATCTTTATCTAACTAAGCTGATTAGAGTGTGTGCTAACGAGTTACGCTTCGCTTCAGTGTCTACATGCAGAAGTTTTTATTACCAATTACGCCAATTGTCTGAAATTGAATGTCTGTGACTTGTCAGAAGACATGTTAATTAGCATAGGTAGATACACATAATCTGATTGTTATCCTCGACGCGGTGTAAAGGCTCTTATATTGCAAACGGTCATGGGGCAGGATTACTAAGAGTCCCCAAGGGTTGTTTTTGGAGGAAGCTTGGTTTAACTTGTAGAGGGAATGGGTCAGGATATATATTTATGGCTATTGTGTATTAGTTCTCTACATGTAGGCTGGACACAGTAATTTCAGTAGAAAATATTTTTCTCACCGATTTCTCGATTTTTGTAACATGATTTGGGAAATTTGTCTTAGTGCCACCATTTGAATTGGAAGAGTCACCTTCTCTTCAAGATAATATCAGTAATTGTGACACTTGGACAACCAATTTCCTTAAAATGTAGTTTTTTATGCACTGATACTGAACAATTTTGGTGTCCATGGCTTTTTTAAAGGTCATGTCAAGGGGTTATATATACTTTATCTGGGGAACAATCTATCTCCGGCTTCAACATAAAACATATATAACCCTAATGAGCTACCGAGTCCATGGACCTCTTAGGTGAAGTTACCCTACCCATCCTTCAACCCCTTCCAATAAATGGAACTATATAATTTTACAGTCCCTGCCTGGTTTTTTCCAGTATATTGAAACTTACCGGGTAATTATTCAATGAGGGTATATTTTCAATCTGTGCAAGGGTAATTTTTCAACAGCATTAAGGTAATTATTCAATGATGAAAAAATACCCGAGGTGTTGAAATGTGACCCCAGGTCATAGTTCAACGTTGAAAAGTACCTGCCGGATGTGTTTTCAACACGGGTATCTTTTCAATCCTACACCGGCCATCGTTATAACGTTATAAGATGTCTTTTGTACCAAAGTGAATTTCTCTTTTGAACCATCGTTAATGCTGTCATCATCACACTCTTTGTACATTTTATATCACCATGTTTCCATGTATTTATCATAAATGAATATGTATAATTTTGTATTTATGCTCACTAAGGTATAAAACAAATTCCCTAACACTGGGTCAGGGCAATAAAGAATTTTATATACCACAAGGCCCATTTAACACTCTTTGAATACAGTTGTTTTTCCGGGAGAACTTCTCCAAAAAAATAGAGCCATGGGCTCTGTAGCTCATCAGAGTTTATTTTGTTTGATGATGACGACAGAACTATGTTGTCTCAATATAATGCACAATCCCTAACCCTGACAAATCTTAGTCTTGAAATTGAGAGAGAGCACTCAGCAAGGTCAACACACATGAGATTATGCAATATTCTGACCCCTTGGCTCTGGTTACAAGCCAGCTGTGTTTTTTGTGTTTTACCGCCAAATTATGTAATAGACTCCTGCTTGCACTAAACACTGGCAGCACTGTATAAGGCTTAAAGAGAACAGGCAATGTGGTGAATCTCATGGTACATAGTACAATTTAGAATCACCTTGGCTAAACAATCTCTGCACAATTTTATCGGTTCTAAACCTTGTCATCCAAACATCTAAACATTCTGAACGCAATATTCCTACTAGTTTGTTCTGGATGAAAACAGGATTTTAGGTAATGGCCTGTGGGCCCTTATTTGGGGCCACCGGGTCACCAAATCTACAATTTAGAATCTCCATTGGCTAAAGACTCTTTACACAACATGACAACCTTCTAGGTCTTTTCGTTCTGGAGAAAAAGATGAAAATAATCTTATCTTATCATTTCATAACCAGTCATATGCAGTTCACATATCTCATGTAAAATAAAAGAATTCTTAACTCCTCTTCAATTTAGTCCTTTATGACTTATCACAATTTTCAGTTCATAAGATTAACTGCAAAGTTATTTTTTTTTTCCATTCTGCATTTCTCAAACCCAAGTTAGGACTCACATATCTAAAAGATGAGATGACTCTCCCTCGGGTATTTTATTAAGAAACTAATAAAAAGTGAAAGAAGTGCACATAAAATATCAGTTCAAAAATTCAATTTCGACAGGTTTTTAAGGCTGTGGCCCATATTTGGGGTTACAGGGTCACCAAATTTACAAGTTAGAATCCCCATTGGCTAAAGAGTTTGCATACAATATTACAGCCTTCTAGGTCTTTTTGTTCTGGAGAAAAAGATGAAAACAGGATTTTAGGTAATGGCCTGTGAGGCCCTTATTTGGGGTCACAGGGTCACCAAATCTACAATTTAGAACCCCCATTGGCCAAGGAGTCTGTACATATAATTTCAGCTCTCTGGAGTCATTGGTTCTGGAGAAGAAGATGAAAATAGCTTTTAAGGTTATGACCCCTGGGGCCCTTATTTTGGGATACAGGGTCACCAAATCTACAATTTAGAATCCCCATTGGCCAAGGAGTCTGTACATAAAATTTCAGCTCTCTAGAGTTATTGGTTCTGGAGAAGAAGTCGAAAAAGTGAAAAGTTTACAGACGGACGGACGGACGGACGCCATCCCATGCCATAAGCCCATCGGGCCTTTCAGGCCTGATGAGCTAAAAAGGAACTCAGACCTTACAATTCTTATTGAGAAGACCTTATACTGGATAATTCCCCGCTGGGAGGGCCTTGAACAGAATAATAACCTTCCAAGAGGGTATTATCCAGTATAAGGCCCTCCAAGTACAATTCTTTGCACCCAACAAATTCTAAGTCCCATTTAGTAAGGTTATCAAACCACAAAACTGCCAAGTTTAAACTGTTCACAGCGGACAATGCAGGATTCGAACCCGCAACCCTTCGGTTTGTAGCCCACTAGCATTACCACTAGAGCATGAAGGATTGGTGACTGAAAAGGGTTGATTGTCAGCAAGTATTCTGTTGTCGGAGAGCTTCCATGATAGTTTATGAGCGCTTTATTTTACTTGGACCACCTGCAGTATACCTTTAGACAACTGCACTCATGTTAGTTTGTTTTGGGTTTTTTTTTTATATAATATAGATAACTACAAGGTGTTATCTTATTTTAATGTTGTCCCCTCCCAAACTCTATGAAATAATCACCATAGCACCACCCTCCTACAAATGCTTATCAAAGTTTGAAGAACCTCACAATTACCTATGTATACATTGTCATATATTTTTTTATTACCCATGTGGTTGAAAATAACGAGTTAATATTTTGGATATGAGCGCATGTGCACGTATCACATTCGCCTAGCAACCATTGTTTCACCAAGACTTCCCAAATTTCGTCGTCTTTGATGTCATAAAACAATTGTAGCTCCCTGAATACACAAATACACTGAACTTGCTATCAATATACAGTAAATCTACCAGCCGATAGCGAATACACAATGCTTGTCTGTAATGGAAGAAGGCATAAGCTACATTTGCTTAATTTTGTGCTACAGACATACAATTGGGTGCATTTGATAACTCACTAACTGTAAGTCTAACACATCACAAAATGTAACTGAAAATGATAAAAACTAAAGGAAAAAACGTTAGTGTCCATGTAACAAAGATGTTATACTGAAAATTTTACCTCCTTATATCAAATGGTTTCAGAGAAAAAGCTGTTTAAAAGTATTTTGTTAAAATAACTGTGTCGCCTATATTTGAAGGGGAGGGGAGTCAGTACCAAATGAACAAACTTTGATCCCCTAGGTGCAAGGTATCTCCCTACAAAATTTCATCTTTGGGGGTGAAGCGGTGCCGAAAAAGAAGTAAAAAAATAGAGCCATGGGCTCTGTAGCTCATCAGGCTTAATATACATTAACTAATTCAAAATGTCAACTTCTAGGTGAGAGGTATAACACATAGTAAGCATTTTAATTTGAGAAGTGAAATAGGTCTTAAGGTCCTTACCACTCTGATCTATCTTTGAGGCAAGAGATAAAATCCCCTACAAATAAAGTCACACTTGAAGATTTAATTCATTACGGTTGTTTCCTTTAAATTACCTCCCTTTAAAGGCGCTGTAGCACGTTTTTAGCAAATTTTATTTTTTCAAATTTCTCATTTATAATGATAGTTTATGTCATTTATATTTACTTTAGAGGGTAAAACATCTTATTACACAAACCAATGATCCGTAGTGGTAATAACGTTGTTGTGTATAAAGCCAAAATTGCATGGCGGCCATTTTATTGTGAACACATTTTTATTATTTCGAATGACAAAAACGATTCCCATGACTTTACGGAACTGTGTATACTCATTTGCAACTTGATTTTCCAAAGAGAGAAGGGTGTTTTACTATTGTTGACATTATTTTTCAAATACTTTTCATCGACTTATTTGAGCGAAAAAACGTGCTACAGCGCCTTTAAAGAGCACATAAAATCTCTAGATGAAATAGCTTTTCAGGTCATGACGTCTGTGACCTATATTTGGGGTCGCAGGATCACTAAATCTACAATTTAGAATCCTCATTGGCCAAGGAATCTGCACACAACTTTTCAGCTCTCTAGACCTTTTGGAACTGGAGAAGAAGATGAAAATTGGTTTTTAAGGTTGTGATCCCTGTGACCCAAATTGAGGTCAAAGGGTCACCAAATCTACAATTTAAAATCCCCATTAGCCAAGGAGTCTGTACACAACTTTCTCTCTAGCTCTCTAGACCTTTTGGAACTTGAGAAGATGATGAAAATAGGTTTTTGGGGTTGTGACTCTTGTGACCCCATTTGGGGTCATGGGGTCACTAAATCTACAATTTAGAATTCCTATTAGCCAAGGTGTCTACACACAACTTTTCAGCTCTCTAGACCATTTGGAACTGAGGAAGATAAAAATAGGATTTTGGGGTTGTGACCCCAGTGACCCCATTTGGGGTCATGGGGTCACTAAATCTACAATTTAGAGTCCCCATTAGCCATGGAGTCTGTACACAACTTTTCAGCTCTCTAGACCTTTTGGAACTGGAGAAGAAGATGAAAATAGGTTTTTAGGGTTATGACCCCTGTGACCCCATTTGAGGTCACGGGCTCATGAAATCTACAATTTAGAATCCCCATTAGCCAAGGAGTCTGCACAAAAAATTTCAGCTCCCTAGACCAAGTGGTTCTGGAGAAGAAGATGAAAATGCGAAAAGTTTACAGACGGATGGACAGACAGATGACAGACGGACGGACGCCGGACACCATACCATGCCATAAGCCCATCAGGCCTTTCAGGCCAGATGAGCTAAAAAATCAACAACTTACAGACAACGGACCACGGTCAATGTTATAAACCAATCTGACTCTTCAAACCTTAAGAGCTTAAAAATAAATAGACATTTGCAGGTGTTTGTTTTGGTATTTTATTACAATATCTTATGAACATTAGCACAAAAAAAACATGGATATAAAACATACATAAAAAGCAGAAAGCCATAACAAACTAGAATTTAACAAAGTCCTCTTTGTGCTAAGGCAACCATTAGCACATCTCACTGAGTGATGATAACCTTAGCTGAAGGGGGCTCTATGAAAGAAGACCTTGAGTCTATTTGCACAAAGAACCTTAGTGCTAAGCTTACCTTAGCAAATATATATAAAGCTGAGTTAGGATAACCTTAGCCGAAGGGGGCTCTGTGAAAGAAGACTGAGCCGATTTTCACAAAAAACCTTAGTGCTAAGCGTACCTTAGCCAGTAGATATACCGCTGAGTTAGGATAACCTTAGCCGAAGGGGGCTCTATGAAAGAAGACCTTGAGTCTATTTACACAGAGAACCTTAGTGCTAAGCTTACCTTAGCAAATATATATAAAGCTGAGTTAGGATAACCTTAGCCGAAGGGGGCTCTGTGAAAGAAGACTGTGAGCCGATTTTCACAAAAAACCTTAGTGCTAAGCGTACCTTAGCCAGTAGATATACCGCTGAGTTAGGATAACCTTAGCCGAAGGGGGCTCTATGAAAGAAGACCTTGAGTCTATTTACACAGAGAACCTTAGTGCTAAGCGTACCTTAGCCAGTAGATATACCGCTGAGATACAATAACCTTAGCCGAAGGGGGCTCTGTGAAAGAAGACTGTGAGCCTATTTACCTATTAGTACAAAGGGTAACTTAGCTCAGTCATAAGAGAGTTAAGATCACCTTAGGCTAAGCTTGCTTGTAGGTGAGGTATTCAAAGGAGTCAAGACAAATACTGGTTATTTCATACAATAGAATGAATATACTGGACAATAATAATAAGGGATGAATGTAATTTTTTTAATATTGACCTATTTATACATTTACTCACTGATGAAATATAAATCATTTAACTTTCATCCCTAACTTTTTTTTAGCAGTATATTATGTATTTGGAACACATAATATATTTTGTTTGTTTTAAGTTCATACACCTTTTGTGATTATAATGGGAATTTTTTATTAATGGTGGATGATGCATTTGTTCAGTCAGCTTTCATCGTCATCAAGATCTTAAAATTTTTCATTATGAATATCTTATTGAATTAAATAAATCCTTAAACCAGTCTCAAATCCAAAACAAAATTTTTAACTCAAATTAATGCTGTCATCATAAAACAAAAGAAAAACAATACATGTTAAAAGGTGCATAACTAAATTTTTGTAAAAAGAAAATAATTAAGTATCAAAATAAATGGAAACCGGAAAGGAATGTAGCTGAATTTTGTGCTTCTTCTCATATTAAATGAACAAAATTAGGTATTTACCTTTATCTTCACTGTGAGGAAAACAATTTGTTTACACATTGATGTAACAATTTCCTTTATTACGCTAACAATATCATTTTACAAAGGCATCAAAATGTGCCTTTTTCTAACAGTTGCTTTGATTTTTTGCACAAGAGTTGGCAAACTTCATATGGCAAGTTGTTAGCAAGCATAATTTATTAATTATTAAAAACTATTATTGCAAACAAACAACATTGACTAAACATTTTCATTTACAAATGAACAATAATCAGTAAATAATTTACAATAACTTACTTTTTACAATATTTAAATTATCATTTGCACTTTAAAGGATCAAGAATCTTTCAGTTGACGAAAGTATACATATATATATTACATATACTGAACAGCAAAGGAAACGGGAGTCCACTGCAATAATTTCGTTATTACTGATACCACTACATTGAGCAAATTAATAATATCAGAGCATTCAAATTGTGTTGACATGATGTTAATAACGTTTTGAATAACATGCAGACATAACGAAAAGTCAATACTGGTGTACAACTTCCGCAGAGCATTATCCTGTGCCATAGGCATGCTCTGGGAAAATAACCACATTCCTGTTCAGTTGATGAAGGGCTTAATGTGCTTTTAAATGCAAATGGAACTTGTGCAAACACTCCCATGAAGTTGTTAGATGCAAAACACCTGTCTTTGCTGATGTTGATTTGATGTTATGAGGTCATTTTGAATTTCATTCAAAAAGTCTGGGTCTCATTTTGGTAAAACATCAAGGTATTGCATTCATTTACGGTACCAAGGTGTTCCATGAGCACATTTACAGTCCTTGCAAACTGTTCAGCATGCAATCGACCAATATTCCAGTTTCAAAAAAAAAAAAGGTTTTGCCAAGCATAAACTTCTTAAATATTGAGGCTGGAGTCACAATTTTGGGTCCTGTTCACAGAGCAAGTCTCTGATTACAGCACGAGTAAGTTGAATTTTACCAGGCTCATGCAGATCATGTTACCATGACATCATGTTACGTGCATTTTTTGAAATACTGATACCCTTTGACTTAGCAATGTTAACCATCTGTACTCTACAGTACCAATAGCTCAACATGTTCTCTGACGTTCACTAATGATATGACAAGCAGAAACTATAACCATTAAAACTTGCGTTTCTTTTGCTGTTCAGTATATAATGGATCTCAGTAATACCCATCCATCATAATGAAAATGTCCTTTTTATAAGCTTTTCATCGCAGCAACCTGCATCACAACGTGGCTATGCATCCTGGTGAAACCTGCAAGCCTTGACTGAAAATTAGTGAGTGAGTTGGGGTTTAACAAATATTTCACTTACATCGGGGCTGCTAGTATTATGGCAGGGAGAAAGCCCGCAACGCCATGTGGCTATGCACTGCGGTGAAACCTGCGAGCATCGGCTGGAACTAGCGAACCCATTGGTGGTACTACGCTGAAATTCAGTGTAGCATTGCACCCAAACCTTACTGCGTGTAGAACAGTTCTCTACTGCAGACAAAGTTGCCGTGCCCCTGGCGAGATTCGAACCCCGGACCTCTTGATCCGAAGCCGACGGGCTAACCACTGCTCTATCCTGCCCCCGACTGAAAATTACAAATAATTGGCATATCACTGACATACATTGTAACATTGCTTTCTAACCTTACTGCATATAGAACAGTTGTCGATAAGACAGTTGCCAAGGCTCTGGTGTGATATTAACCTCAGGGTCTCCTTTCACAAAGCAACCATAAAGGGGCAGTAGCATGTTTTTTCGCTCGAATAAGTCGATGAAATGTTTTTGAAAAATAATGTTTCCAATAGTAAAACATCCTTCTCTCCTCGGAAAATCAAGCTAAAAATGAGTGAACATGGTTCGGTAAAGTCATGGGAATTGTTTTTGTAATTCGAAATAATAAATTGTGTTCACATTAAAATGGCCGCCATGTAATTTTTTCTTTATACGCAACACCGTTATTACATTAGATTTTTGCATTACGTGAAATGAGAAAAATACAGTATTTTTATAACTTTTTAATAATAAAACATGAACATTAATATAATATTGCAACATTCATTTAACTAATCATCATTGTCCTGTTACGTCATAGTGAACTTTTCCATAATTGTAGTGACGATGAATGGCTTCACGTGCCATTTCTTGTTTAATGTATGTGCACTGTTAACTAAAGTGTTACGCTCAGTAATGTTTTAATTGGATCGTGTCATAACCATGTATTCATAACATTTATGTATAAACAGGAATATCTACTCTTTTTTTTTCCACAAAATGACATTGGGATAACACTCCTTTACATTACAACGATATTATTATGAATCAGACTGACTAACATTGGTTATTGTGTACATTGAATAAACACAATTATGAATTGTCACTGCACGTGTTTGGGCTACAAATGAGGCCTGCAGTTGACAGGGGAGTGCAGTGAATGGCCACAAATGAGGCCTAGAGCAGGCTGGATCTTAAGATAACCTTAGTGACTTATGACTAACTTAGTGCTTTGTGAAAGGAAGCCAAGAGCAGTGGATGAAACATAAGGGAGTTGGGATTTAACGCCGCTTTCAAGAGTATTTCACTGATATCACGGCTGCTAGTATCATGGCAGGGAGAAAGCCAACAACAGTAGGGGGCTTGCATTGTGGTGAAACCTGTGAGCATCGGCTGGAACTAGCGAACCATGGGTGGTACTACGCTGAATTTCAGTGTAGCATTGCACCCAAACCTTACTGCGTGTAGAACAGTTCTCTACTGCTGAAAAAGTTGCCTTGCCACTGGCGGGAATCAAACCTCTTGATCCAAAGACAAACGCACTAACCACTGCGCTATCTGGCCCTCCAATGGCATACATCACCAAATACATGTGTTAAAAGCATATCTTTCTCAGCTTGCATACAGTGTTTGATGCAATTTCAAGTTAATTTCATGATGCTATAATGGTTATGGTAGTTTCTTATCTTCCATTAGAATGACAATTGCTAACCTATTACCTGAGAGTAAATAACCTATAACGTCTGCTAGTGGATAATTTCAACCAATAGAAAAATTGAAAACTGGCCTTGATGAGCATATATATTGTTCCAGAACATTATCTGGAAACAAGATCACCTTGTGATCAATTTGCTTCAAACAATGCCCTGGAAAGTAATGATCTTTTTTTGATGACATAAATTGCAAAATATATAGCACATGCATATAGACACACCTCTCACGAACTCTGTTATCGGTTGTTCTATATTTAGCATGTCAAGAGAGAGAGATGGTTATTTTCCAGGGCATCTTTGTAAGCACAGCAAGCAAAAAAAGACAGCCTGGTATCCAAGAACAAAAACAGTTTCACCGATTCATCACATTTTGGTGATATTTTCTGTGGACAAACATGTTAATTGTGGAAGCTCTTATGTACATTTCATATTATGAGGCGTGTTCAACAGTGCCAACTTCAGCGTACGCTTTTGAGTGAAACATTCATGAACAAGCACTTGAGGTATCTGCAAACATACGGCAGTCTGACTACACTGTTTTACCAATTCCTGCCACAAAGGGGCACAAAGGGGCAGTAGTTTGTTATTTTTTGCTCAAATAAGTTGATCAAATGTATTTGAAAAATAATATCACAAATAGTAAAACACCTTTCTCTCTTCAGAAAATCAAGTTAATAATGAGTCTTAATGGTTCTCTAAAGCCAATGGGAATCGTTTTTGTAATTCAAAATAATAAAATGTGTTCACAATAAAATGGCTGCCATGCACTTTTATGCTTTATACGCAACATCGTTTTTACCACTACGGATAATTGGTTTATGAAATAAGATGTATTACCCTCTAAAGATAATTTAAATGACATAAACTATCATTATAAATATGAAATTTGAAAAAATAAATTTTGCTAAAAATGTGCTACAGCCCCTTTAAAATGGCTATTTAAAGAGAGTTCAATGGGAGGCATCCGCCATTTTGGAAGATAGAACCTTCTCATTAATTATTGTTAATTGCTAATTAAAATTTTTGTTCAGAAGAACTATGTATGCGTTAAGCGAATGTTCAGCCTGTTGAACACGCCTCTACATCATGGGAGTATATAAATTATGGAATGAACATTTGTATACTGAAATGAAAATGGAATATAATGGAGACATGATGGCAGTGCTTAGACTTTTAAGTACATTTTGATTACAATACCGGTACATTTGATGTCGTAATTCTTTAGAATAAAGATATCCTTGTTTGCCAAAGGGTGACATTCTGATAAAGGTTTGTTTTTAGTATAAATAGAAATTTTGGGCACTCTTATAAAACAATGCTGTTACAAAAGATTTGGTATTTTTGGTAATTATGGCGTGGTTAATCTCTATTACCTGACAATTATCATATTTATTGTTCATAAATTATCATGACAAATTATTATGAAAAAAAAACTTCCATCATTATTATCATCAATATAGTAACTGTGCAAATGCATGAAGTTGATACAGTCGGACTATTTCATGATGTTTACTTTTAAAAACTTTTTAAAAAATGAATCTTATGACTTGATTTTTCAATGGCTGAAATACTTTGACAGCTATTTACAAACAGGTTGACATAAAGTTTCATATTTGAAAATGACATTTGAAAATTCATAAGTGTAATATACAAAATGATGTATATTTCCAAATACATCCAAAATTCTGTAAAACATTTTCCCAATCTTCTTATTAAAGAATTTCGAAAGATGAAAAGTGACAAAGGTGTTTTTAATAAAACTCTGAAAAATATATGCCAACTTTGTTATAAATTATTCAGGTTAAAAAATGACAATTACAACAAAGTACATACTTCATGGTGAAAATCACGGCAATTATGTGATCAATTTGTCCAAATTTGAGCAATTGTGCACACATTTGTGTTATTTTAAATTCAATCATTTCTTATAAGTTAATTTTCTCCAGAATTCTAGCATACATAACTTTTTCGTTCAACTTTGACCAACTTGAAAAATGAAATCAAAAGTAAATGTATAGAGATTGAAAAGTGATTACAAAAAAATGCTTTGCCAAATGGCAATATGTTCAACGTAAACTCAAATTTGAAATCATATCATTTTCAAGTTGCAATTTACAGTTTCTCCACCCTCACACGGTATTTCCATAATGCTATTTGTTATTGGCGTAGGTAAATCAACGTCACCGGACTTTGGTTCAAAATATGAAATCAAATGATGAATCAAATTTTCAGTTTCAGTAAGATACCGATTTCTTCATTAGTATAATTTAAATAATTATGCAATGTCATGTTTTCAAACATTCAGATTTATAGGTTTCTGCAAATGGCAGCATATCTTCATATTTTGTTTTTCTTAGTTCCATTTCTATATCTTGTTCTTCGTGGAAGTATGATGACTTTTCTGGATGTTTGAAGGATCAAACTTTCAGGAAACAATGCTTTCTTCTTTCCATATGTTTTTCTTTCGGTGCGGAGGTCCTACTTCAAGAACGAGATCTTCATTGTAGAATCATGAAATTCTACTCAGTTGAATTCTGACTACCTTCTTGCTATCAGAAACAAGGAGGCTGTTGCAAATAATGGTAAAGTCAACAGCCTCCTTTGCATCAGTATCAATTATTTTCACGAATTCTTCTTTCAATGTGTTGTCCATATTTAATACGTTCTGTGTGGTTCCAGAGGCGTGGGGGAGTGTATTTAAGGTAGTTCGAATTTTCCCCTGCAACATCCTTTTGAAAGATTTTGAATGAAGATTTGAGGTGAGGTGATTTGGAGTTTCACTTATATCACGGCTGCTAGTATTATGGCAGGGAGAAAACCAGCAACGCCATGTGGCTATGCATTACGGTGAAAGTTGCCGAGCCCCTGGTGGGATTCGAACCCCGGACCCCTTCAATGGAAGCCGAACGTGCTAATCATTTCGCTATCCCCGCATGAAGATTTGAAGGACCCCTGGGTGAAACCGATCCGCCCACCACCCATCCCCGCCATCTTGAAAATTCCTGGTTCCGCGTATGTAAGGTGATAATCTCAAAGTTGTATCTTCCTACGAGTCCATGGTATATGTTCTTGGTGCAAAAGTAGAGATCTTAGGTTTATCTCCAGAGTGGAATCACATGAACCCCCCGACAGAGAGAACATCAAAACAAATGTCACACACCCGGACGGGTTTGCTCTGGTTGAACTTAATGATGGGCATGTCTTTAGAGGAACACTTGGAACACAGCAGACGGCCACAGTGACGACTGAAACAGAAGACAAAATTATATTAAAGGTCCATTGTGTTGTTGGGGGGTCACATCTTCCAAACATTATAAATGGTGTTTCTTTATCGAGAAGTACTGACCGTTACCGAAAATTCCCAATTTTGATGATAGTCGACTTAGTATATTGACGATATGAATGTTAAAATGGTGATTTCTGATCGAAAACTGGACAATGCATCGCGATTGATGTGCACCAAGGAATCAAACGTAATTTTGGAATCTTATTTATAACAGACAAAATGACAAATTTGGGTTGATAATGTTTAATAGGTCATAACTACTGTGCATGTAAATGGGACGTACAGTTTCGGTTTCTACACATGCATAATGATGTTACTCGATTTTTATTGGAAACTAGTAATTATGATATATTTAGCGATTTAGGATCTATATGCAAGCTGAGCGAATTTATTTGTACTGTTAACAGCACATATGGCGAGTTCGAACGTATTAAAGCCAAATCAAATTTTATGGATATACAACATCTTTATTGCGGGAGTGCTGAGACAGCGACTTCCTGAAGAAAGCCTCACAACTTCTCATACGAGAGAGGACCAATCATCACCGCAAGACCAAAGCCATCACCCTCAACAACATAGTAACCCTTCAGGAAACCTCCAGAACCTGCTCAGTACCGATACCTTTGACAACCTCAGACGAATCCAGACCAAGGCCAACCGCACCCTCGATGATGCCACGAATAACACACACCTTGCCAAGTTTGACAAACTTCTGCCCATCCAACCTAAGTCTAGGCCCCCGTCCCATGCAGAATACCTCAAGAATACAGTGATTAACCTCAGGCACTTCCGCAATAAAGAAGCTGTATATCCATAGAACTCGTTTCCCTTCATCTAACCAACTTCTAAATGCCATTGAAAGAAATGACATGATGGTATATATTAGACAGGAATTTTGCCATTTTCAGTACCTAACACATTAAGATTTTACAGTACAATTTTCTAGCTATGATATTATGTTGTTAGTGGCAGAACCAGAGGGGGTATGGGTGAGGAACCCCTTGACGAGCAGTTTTCAGTTGTCAAGTTTTGAAGATTGCGTTCAGTAGCCGTTCAGCCATCCAAACAAACATCCTGTATCCACCCGAATACATCTCTAAACATGGGCCGTGTTCAAGAGAGGTTTCAAAGTAATCGCTCAGTTAGCGATTACTTTTAAACCTCTCTTGAACGCGATTGCTCAATGTAGCGCTACGTAGCAAAGCGAGCGAACTTTGAGGTTTTGCACCGTGTTGTTCAGGAGAGAATGAGCGCTACTTGAGCGCTACATTGAGCAATCAATAAGCGATAATAAGTGCTCGCTGTTATGGAACGGAACCCCTGTATACTGTGCACTCACCAGTGATGCTTCCTCGTCTTAATACTGAACTTGACTCCACACTCCAGGCAGTTTTCTCCCTCGCTCCACGGCGGCTCCTTCGATAACATATCTGTGTGCAGACAATGGTGTCAACGTGTTAAAGAGACGGTTCTATCGGCATTTGGCCGCTATCTTGACTTTCTGCATTATGCTAGATGAAAACGCGCTGTATTTTCACTAATTTTACATCTTTTTAATAATAAATCATGTAAAATTGATAGATTGTTTTCATCTATCAATGAATGTGCGCTTGTCTTTATCAAATTGTCAAACATAAAGTCATCAAAATATTACCCTCCAAGTTATGCTTCAACTGGATTGGTTTATAATCATCTATTAATAACAAAGTGCCTAAATATATGTGTGCAGTCAAGCCGCGATAATCCGGCCACCGATAATCCGAATCTCACAGTTTCCAAACGGTAGGAAGATGTAACCAAACTAATCTCTTTAGTAGTCCTCAATACTCAGTAGTCCGAACATTTCACTATCTGATCGTTTTTTATGAAAAACGGAAGCGTTCGGATTATCGAGGCCTGACTGTATAAGCTTTGCTCATTTGAAGACAATTTTCTTGACACTCAACGGAAACTAACATGGAAATTATGTGTATGTAGCTGAAGTGATTTCCAATATTTTGGTATATATTTGATAACCATTTTACATACAGTTTAATTATGAAAATTATTCTTGCAACGGTTAATTAACATGTTAGTCTATGGAAAATGCAAGGATGGGGAAGAGCTTTGGTCGCTGGGTGTAGTATAAAGTCACAATCGGGCAGAAGCATTTCTATCAAAATTATTTAGTGGTATTGACTCTTCAATATTTCTTGAAAGTTGGATTTTCATTTCAGAGGATGGACAGACGGACTGACGGACGGAATGACCGCTATATACCCCCGCTTACTTCGTAACGGGGGTATAATAAATTAATATATAGAGGATATCTGTCTTATCTTGAATAATACCATGTTTATCTCATCGAGTGAGGAAGAAAGGTTATATTTTCACGAGCGGCGCAGCCACGAGTGAAAATATATAACTTTTCTACCTCAGGAGATGAGATAAACATGGTATTTGTCAAGAGTTGAGGGATATTCTATTTATTATATGATATTATCCATGTAATTACGTCCGAAAAGGGTGGTTTCCACACAAAGCGGCAGCAAGAAATAGGCCGTCACCATCACACTGTGACATCATAAGCCAAATAGCTGCGCGAGACCATTGTTTTATGACGTCAAATTGTATCAGTCACCGTCCGCAGTGAAAATATAAGTTATTTTCACTGTAGCTTGATAGACAGTTTATTTCACTGATAAATCTCAGTATTTCACTGCTCGTCATATAATACAGTCCAATAGCTCAAAAAGACAACTGTCGATGATTTGTTAATTACTTACCTAATAACTTAAATAATAACTGTTTTGTAGCGACGGGTGCATTGAAGATACTAAGACCAGATTTATTGACGATTCCAAACGATGCTCCAGCCCGAACTAGCGCTCGACACAGATTTCCATTTCCATTACAGTATGCTAACAGGAGGGCTGAAAGAAGAGATATAATCATAAAAAATAGAGTCATTAGCTCTGTAGCTCACATCAAGCTTTTAAGAAACTTTAAATCAAGAATCGAAATAAATTCAATTAGAAGAATGTGATCACCAAAAGAAAACATAGACCATGTTCTGAGGAATAAAATAATAAAATAATAAAATAATATATCTACCCGGATACGAACAGGTTCTGTAGATTCTTGCCACAAGGTCTGAGAACAGCCCGTACAGGCATGTGTTCCGAACGAGTTTAGCACAGCCAAAGCCCAGTCAAATAGCTGACCATTCACATCATAGTTTTTAAACGGTCGCTGTTTTGAAAGCATTCGGAACAGACAAAAGGATAGCTGTTCGGAGTTATCTGCCCATATCTTGCACCAAAAGCTTTTGTTGGACGTCTTGTGATTGGCTACCTGAATTGCGTCAGAACATGAGAGTCTATGGTCTGTTACCAGACGGTTTGGCGTGGAATCCTACGAACGTTATGAGTTCGTATCCCGGTAGATGCATTATTTTGAAGAAAATAAATTCCGCAGAATACCGTCGGTTTTAATCAGACTGATCATAGAACTAAAGAACTAAAATTAAAAGAAAACAAGCAACCTGTATTCCCCTCTGCATCAGGTTTGTTGATGTTGTAGTCGGGCATGGTCTCCCGGAATAATTCAAAAATGGCCGCCGCATTATCTTTCCCATGCTGCCCCAGAATATGCAGAGGATTCTGTCCCCTGGAAGACATATCATCAATTTGAGTGACACTCAGTGCTTTTCATAATATTTATTTAGATTTGATACCATATGTGCAAGTAACAAAATCGCAAAATATCGGATAACATGTAAGTGACTTTATCCAACGTGTGCCTCTCTTCACCAAGCAATAAGTGGGCACCTGATGAAAGATGGTGAACGGGGAGACAACTCCTTTTTAATTAGAGTCTTCTCAAAATGGATATCCTAATTAGCTCCATTTTCAATTATGTTGTCAGGTAAGATGTAAACAAATCGTGAAAGACAATTCAGATCACACGTTGTCAAAATGAATTGACATATAAAATCTTAGTTGATAAACTAGTACAGAAAATGTTAAAATTCACATTTGCAGCTTCAATATTATTACTGGTAAATGTTCATGATCATTGTTATAAACTTACTTAGCGTTGGTGACTTCCGCTTTGATCTGACTCTCGGTAAGCAGCACTCTCACTGTGTTGATGTTGCCTTGCTGGACTGACAGGTGTAGCGCTGGGGAAATCATCATAGTAATAATGATAATACAGTAGAACACGTATATAACAAACTCCAAGGGACCAAAGAATTTATCAGTTGTTGGCTATACACGTATTATTTAAATCATAGGGCTTTTGACAGACTTATAAATTTGTTCGCTTTATCCGTTTGTTCGTTATATCTGTGTTCATTATATCCATGTTCTACTGTATGTGGAGATCATTATAATAATAACGATAATATGTGGAGATCATCGTAATAATAACAATAATATGTGGATATCATCATAATAATAACAATAATATGTGGAGATCATCGTAATATCAAATGCTTATTTTAAAGTTTTTAAAGTTTTATTTTAAAAAAGCCTGTGATTGGAGGATGTCAAGACCAACTTTACAAACTTTGATCTCAGCTTAATGGGAATAGCAGTTCCGGAGAAGTTGAAAATGATAAATTTACGGAATGCAGCAGGCGGACAACGAACCAACTAACAACATCGAACATTCTAAACACTCATTGTTTTAGATCTGAGTGATATTGTAAGTATCAATTGAAGTAACACCAGTAACTGATGAGTAGCATCACACACTCACAGCACACAAATCTACAATCCCCTTACGCCCACATTCTCTGAATCTAACAAAATTTCACCCAAAAATCTGTGACAAGTTTGCGGATGACGGCATACAGACAACGAAACCAACCAACAACAAACGATGTTGTGTGCCCTTAGTGGAGCATCAGGCACAACACCAACAACTCATCTTTAAACACATTCTGGTAAGACTATGATGACCCATTCTTACATACATTTGTGGCAAATTAAGGGGAAAAGATTTCCAAGTCACTCTATCACCTTAACCTTAACTTGCGAATCCCGGCATAGTCCGGGATGGCCAAAAATTATTCCTACACGTCTCATTCCGGTTCTCGGACACTAGACTTAGATTTATTTGCGGATGTCTACCATTTAACTAGTACTCAACTATCCCTGTACGCGATCTGCGAGTTGAGTTGTCTTTGTGAGTAGCTCCATAAAAATGTTTTTATTCTGCCTCGCAGTTCGCTACGATAACGAGACTTTGTCCGGTCGAAATGTCCAGCAAAAATCACACCAACTTGCTTGTGCATTTTTGACTCGTAACACATCGATAATTAGCTTTACAAAAGACCATTTTTGTCGGGCTTCGCCCCGATGCCTAATCTCCCTGGGGGCTAATTATCACCGTGTTAGCATTGCCTTGGGTTTGCATTGCCCATACCTGCTATCTGCCTCGCATCTAGCGAGACGAGAAAAAAAACGGTAAAAAAAACAATATGGCAAAATAAAGGGGAAAGAATGGACTACATTCCCATATAAAATTAGCAAATGTCAAAAAAATAATAAAGACACAGCAAGCGCCGTGAAAAAGGTCATGTTTACACTTCATAAATTTTGAAACAATCAGCGATTTTCACAACTTCTTACACATTTATCACTGCTAAACTACTGAATGCATTTTCAAAATTTTTATATCACAATAAACCGAAAAGAAAATATTTTATCTTATATAAAATGCACATATTTATTTACAGAAATAAAGATACAATTTTGTTAAAATCTAAATATTTTAGATATTTAAAAATACTTACCCTACTTTTACTAGTGCATATTACCTATATGATCCGATGAAGGATTGAAAACGTGACTGAGACAGGATCCTAACGTAACTGTAGTGAAGTGTAGACAGACTGGCTCTAGGGCACGTCACTACCCGGAAGTGTAGTGCAATCCACATAGCTGCGTGCGCAGTGATATGAAAACCTCACATTTCCTAGAGTCAGTCCGAGCGAGGTCCTAGATGCGGGGAGGTAGTTGATCCAACGATGGGTGGGTATAAACCCTAAAAGTAGGGTAAGTATTTTTAAATATCTAAAATATTTAGATTTTAACAAATTTTTAATACTTACCCTACTTTTACTAGTGCATGTTGATTCGACAGTAGGACGGAGGGAAAGGACCAACAGCGAGGACCCCCAAAAGCACTAGTAATAGCAGGACGTGGCAACTGAGCGGAATCCTACAAACAGGAAACCCAAATCAGAAAATGAAACCACAAAAAAGGATTAAAGGAGAGATCTCGACGGTCCGAGAAATAGTCCTAAATCCACCAAGAATAACTCACCTACGACGAGGAGGGCACAGTGAGCTGCTGCGCCACTACGAGAGGTCCAAACGACTGGAGGCCTTGTACATCCTCCACGGAGACATCTCTCAGATAATGACTCGCAAACACCGTGTTAGATTTCCAAAAGCAACCCTTCATGATGTCAGGCACGGAACAGTTCCTGTGAAGTGCCATTGTTGAAGCTAGAGCTCGAATCTCATGCGGGTTGTTTGCGCAGGGGTGAGGAATTCCTGCTGCATCGTAAGCTGTCAGGATAGTTGCCCGAAGCCATAAGGCCAACGTGTTCCGGTTTACCTCTCCCTTAGTCATAGAAGAGAAAGGAATGAACAACCTCTTCCGCCCAGCCCTCTTGTCAGTAGACCGGGAGATGTATTCCTTCAGGGCACGGACTGGGCACAAAGAGAGTTCTTCAGACTCTGACTCATCCACAATCGAAGACAACGGCGGTATCACAAACGCTCTATCAGGTTGACCAGGCAGTTGGTTTTTCGCGACAAAATCCCACAGCAAACCTAGATGCACTGAGCCATGACGCCGTTGCTCGAACCGGACCCTCGTAACATCAATAGCGTGTAGTTCACTCACTCTGGCAGCTGTTGCCAAAGAAAGTAGGAACGCCGTCTTCCTGGAGAGGTTCTCAAAAGAGGCCTCCGACAGAGGTTCATATGGAGCTCCACGAAGGTTCTTCAGGACCAGGTTCAGATCCCAAGCTGGAGGGCGAAACTTGACTTTCTGGTCCTCCAGCTTAAAGGACTTCAGCATGGCTATCAGTTCCGGAGTTTTAGAAATCTTCCTGTCTGTTTTAACAGCGAGAACTGAATTGAGGGCCGAAAGATAGGTAGAAATCGTTCCACCCTTGAGGTGCCTCTTCGATCGAAGATGGAACAAAAAATCTGCCAGAAACTGTGGTGAAGCTGACAAAGGATCTTGCTTATGAGATCTGCAAAAATTCTCAAACGACAGCCACTTATCGTCATAAAGGGCTCTAGTTGAAGGCCGATGTGCTCCAGTAATAGCGCTGGCTACAGGCGCTGAGTACCCCTTATCCCTTAGAGTCTTCTGCAGATGGTCCAAACGCACAGATGAAATCGTTGCGGGTCTGGATGTAACTGCCGACTGTGAGGATGCAGAAGGAGGTTTGGCCACGGGGGCAACGGGTTTGGTTCTCCTTCTGCTAAAAGACGAAGTTCTGGAAACCAAGTTCTGGCCGGCCAAAAGGGCGCGACCAAAAGCAGATTCATCATCTTGGTCTCCCTGATCTTGGCCAGAACCTTTGGCAACAGAATTGGAGGTGGAAACGCGAACGCGTCCAGACCGTCCCAAGACAGGGACAGAGCGTCCACTGCCCACGCCATCGGGTCTGGAAGGGGAGAGACATAAGTTGGCAACTGGTTGTTGAATCTTGTGGCGAACAAATCCATCAGAGGACGATGGTGTTGCTGACAAATCAGGGTGAAAGCTTCCGGGTTGAGCATCCACTCCGTTGGTGATGGCTTGTCCGGTCTGGACAGAGCGTCTGCCAATATGTTCCTGCAACCCGGGATATGACGAGCCCTGATCAAAACGTGGTTGGCGTCTGCCAACTCGAACAGTTGGAAAGTCTGCTTCAATAACCGAGTCGTCCCCTGGAAATTGATCAGGTAAACCACTGTCGAGTTGTCCGAGGCTATACGAACCCGAGAGCCTCTGAGGACTCCGATCCAATGCTCGATTGCTAAGATGACTGCCTGCAACTCGAGATTGTTGCTGTGCCAACTGACTTGATGTTGCGCCCACAACCCTGCTGCCGTCCGCTGACCCAGGTGGGCTCCCCACCCTTGATGTGAAGCGTCTACAAACAGTTCGTGATGATGACTGAACTCTGTCAAAGAGACTCCTTCGCAAACATTCGATGGGATCGTCCACCACCTGAGGTAACGGCGTAGATGCAGTGGAAGCCAAAGGCTTTCCCTGGGGTCGTCCTCTTGACAAAAAGGAATCAGAAACACTTGCAGAGGGCGCGCCATGAGACGACCTCTGAGAGTGAGGGCCTGAGCCGAAGTCAGAAGGCCTAGAAGGGACTGCCACTGACGAACCGACAAAGCCTGACGAAGACCCCGCAACGCTAAACGCTCTATCTTCTCCCACCTGTCTGGGGGTACTCGGAGAAGATCCATGTTGGTTAAGAACAGACCTCCTATAAACGTCAGCTGCTGGGATGGGACTAGTTGCGACTTCTCTGAATTGACAAGCCATCCCAACTGTCGCAGCAGGTCCAAGGTAAATAGGGTCTGTCTGTGTAAAACTGTTGAGTCCCCGTGGCTCATCAGGCAATCGTCTATATAGGGGTCGAACTCTATCCCCCGAAGATGGAGAAACCTGGCGATCGGAGACGTAATGCGAGTGAAAAGCCACGGGGCCGTAGAGATTCCAAACGGAAGAACCTTCCATTGATAATGTACCCCTTGGAAGAGGAATCTGAGGTACTTCCGATGATGCTTGAAAATTGGTACATGAAGGTAAGCGTCCTGAAGATCTAAACTGACCAGCCAATCGTTGGGATGAAGCTTGGAACGCAGTAGATCCAGGGTAATAATTGTGAAATGCGGAGGCTCTGGCATATACAGATCGTTGAATAAAGCCATGTTGTGTATCATCCGCATCTTGTCTGAGTTCTTCTTCGGAACCAGGAAGATTGGGGAGTAGTATCCTGGGGAGAAGCTGGGGTCTGGGACCACCTCTATTGCTTTCTTCTCCAACAGTGTCTCGATGTTGGAAGACAACTGAACGATCTGAGTCGGCGAGTACACGCGTGACCGGGGCAGGGTGGTCAGAGGCGGAGGGTTGGAGATTGGCATTTTGTATCCAACCCTGAGGATTTCGGTGACAAAGGGATCTTCTAGGATTGTCCAGTTTGGCCAGAAGATCCCTAGTCTCCCGCCTACGGGAGTAGTTTGGTACGGGACGACTGGAGGCGGGAGAGACCAGTCGTGCATGTCCAACGCTTCAACGGCGTTTCTTGTAGGCTGGGGTCTTGGGAGTTTTTGGCTGATCGAAATCGGGGCGAGGTCTCTGAGGGATGTAGCCTCCCCTACCTGACTTGCCTCGTCCTCCACCACGAGCTCCACGTTGAGCGAGCCTGACGGAATTGCGTCTCCCCACATAGGTTTGGTTGGCCCTAGGGTTTCTGGGGACGAAGGCTGTTGACAGAGACTTGATGGCACGAAAAGTGAAGTCTGATTGTGCCAGCGAAGCATGTTCCTTGTACACCTCCGGTATCTTGTCCGCAAAGAGGGTAGGAGTGGAGAGAGGAGCTCTTATCAGTGATTTCTTGAATTCTTCTTCCCAGATGCAGGGGGCAAGAAGACCGTTCCTACGGATAAGAGTGGTTGAAGCCATAGCCGAGCGAACGTGGTCTACAACGACTGACACAGAGTTGGACACCCACCTAAACATTGTGGACTGGTGATCCATCCTCGATGGGTTCTCCTCCGTAAGGTCCTGCGTGAGGGCATCAGCGGCAGAGGCGATAGCTGAGAGAGGTTTCAACATCCGCTTCAACTCTCTATCCACAGACAACAACCTAACGTCTTGCACTTTATAAGAACCTTGTGGCGCATCTGACAGCCTAGAACAAGAGTCATCCTGAGGGGCACCATGGTCAAATACTTGCAGAGAGTGAACCTTGAAAGTAGCAGACGAATTCTTGGCTGGCCGAAACGTTGGGTTGAGCGACAGTTTCCTGAACTCGTCGTCCAAAGACTCAACTGCATCCGAGACCATCGGGTGTGGAGGGATAAGTAATTCAGGCTCATGCCAGACGGCTAAAGAGGCATCAGTATCCGGGCCTGGTGATGGAGACGTTACCAGCCTGTCAGCAATCCAGGAATACACTTCTCCTAAGGGCAGATGAGTACCCTGGGGTTCGCTAGGGTCCACAGACTTAGACGGAGATACCGGGTCATAGTAGCGGTCATCTGAGTACGTGGAGGCTGAACGACGAGGAGAAGCCTCCGACTCCAAAGTGTCTCTGATAGGAGATCTGTCACGGAAGAGCGAGTCACTGGTGTCCTGAGCAGGCAAGCGCTCTCTTGACAAGCGATCCTTAGAACGCTGGCGCTCCTTCTCCAGAAGCTGACGCTCTTCATCCCTGAGGCGCTGGTGCTCAGCCTCCTTGAGGCGCTGGCGCTCGTCCTCTCGGCACAGGCGCTCATCTTCCCGGCGCTGGCGCTCGTAGTTTTTCTGGCGCTGAGCTTCAATGTCCTTGAGGCGCTGGCGCTCATCTTCACGGCACAGGCGCTCGTCCTCGCGGCGCTGGCGCTCGTACCCTCTGTGGCGCAAAGCTTCAACCTCCTTGAGGCGTAGGCGCTCCTCATCTCGGTACCGCTCATCCCTGTGCTGGCGGTCAGAGTTCTTGTGGC
This sequence comes from Gibbula magus, assembly GCA_936450465.1. Lineage (NCBI taxonomy): Eukaryota > Metazoa > Mollusca > Gastropoda > Trochida > Trochidae > Gibbula > Gibbula magus. Next base: position 43,885,462 of record OW388295.1, read on the forward strand.
GCTGGGAATCGATGTCCTTGAGGTGCTGACGCTACTCCTCCCGGACGCGGCGGTCCTCCTCCAACCGTAAGTGTTGGCGCTCATCCTCGCGGCGCTGGCGCTCAAGCTCCTGGCGTTGAGCGTTCTCTGCACGTCGAGTGTCCTCCAGGCGCTTCTGTTCCAGACGACGCTCCTCCTGGCGTCTCCTGGTTTCCCTGAGCTCTGCTAAGCATCTTTCATCCTCCTGGCGCTCGAGGTCCTTTAGAGAAAGTTGATATCTCTCTTCTTCTTTCTCCACCTCGAGCTCCAAGCGCTGGCGCTCACCTAGGCGCTGCTGATCCTCTAGGCGCCGGCGCTCCTCAGAAGAGAGAGATTTCCTGTTGGAAGAGTCCGACAAGGGAGGGTCTGCCACCCCACTCCTGGGCCTCCTATCCGAGCGTGATACGTTCCCGATGGGCGGAGCACCAGGGTTGATCGCGTTCTCTAACTGTTCCATAGAAACACGCTGTGCCTTGGTCTTGGATGGAGCAGTATTCCCAGTAGGGGAAAGAGCATCATGAGGATGATCTCTTGCTGGAGACAACCCGTCAATGGGTTCAGAGATAACAAGAGTATCCTGGTCGAGGTCTGAAGTGGCCATCCTACAGCGTCGCTGGGTGAACCTCTTTCTCCTCGCCCTCAGGTAAGACTTGAATTCTGACGCAGAAAGATGACAACAGTGACCACACCGGGAGAGCCACTCACACGGTGTGTCCGCCAAACAGTCTGGGCAGAGGGGGTGCGGGTCCTTTGCCGACTTGGGGGATTTGCAATCAACGCAAAACACTCTCGGCATGCAAGAACGAGTTCACTGTCAACAAAAAGAGAAGCCAGTGAACATAAATAATCAAGCAAACAAAACCACCATAACATGTTAAAAGAAGTTTAACATCAGAAAAGGTTGAGTAATGAAAGCTTAATTCAAGCATGAAAAATTACAAAATTGGTAATGAAAAATTTACAAAGAAATTTTAATACCAAAAAATTAAATTCCCATGAAGAAAGAAAAGACATACCAATGACTAAACCACACGGTTTAGGTAGATAAATAGGTAGAAAAGAGAAAAATTCCCGTCTCAAATACACGTCCGTAATGCAGGTGCGATATAGGAAATGTGAGGTTTTCATATCACTGCGCACGCAGCTATGTGGATTGCACTACACTTCCGGGTAGTGACGTGCCCTAGAGCCAGTCTGTCTACACTTCACTACAGTTACGTTAGGATCCTGTCTCAGTCACGTTTTCAATCCTTCATCGGATCATATAGGTAATATGCACTAGTAAAAGTAGGGTAAGTATTAAAAATTTACCTTTCTGAGAGGCATGTGGAACCAAACGACACACAAACTAATCAACATATTTTCATCGTTTATGGTTCGAGGTTAGCATTTATTTGAAAGGTCAAACAACATAACCATATTTGGGTTGACGTGCTAATTTGTCAACTGGTTCGAGGTTATGATTTCTTGGGAAAGTGCGATGAACGACCGTTTGCAATGTCGCATACATGTTGTAAGTATTTACGATTTTATAGGTGGAAATAAAGACAAACTTTAGATAGCTATAGAATTATAACCAAAGGTCGCATTCTAATAATTTTAAATCATTGTGAAGCCAGACATCTTGTCTTCAATTCCGTATATCAATGGAATTTTTTCGTTTCGTATTTATGATGTGATGAGGCCCGAATTAAAGACAATCTTTCGAAAGTAGTAGAATATAAACGAAAAAATCATAGAAAATTCATTCAAAGTTTCAGGTGTGAATTAGCCATTTCTGTACAGGTGCTGCGACTTGAATTTGTATTGAACGCCCGCATATAGTCGCGATGAAGATGCAATATATTTCGTAAAAACGGTACTGGAATCACCGCCTGGAAATTCCGCCAGCAGAGCTAATTAGTGCCAAAGCTAAAATACTGCTGCGAGCTGGAGGGTCTGTAAATTCCGCCACAGGGGCTAAAATGGGTAAAATATAAATACGCAAAGTAAGGGTTAAAATTGTGAGTAAACCTCTTTTACCTGTGTTGAGATTTTCATCAACTGCGTCAAATTCGATGCCGTTCTCAAGAACTACAGAGCAGATCGTGTCATGGTCGAGAGCAGCAGCCAGATGTAGACATGTCTCTTGTTGCTTAGTTACCTCGTTCACTGATGCACCCGCTAGTAACTGAAGAGCAACATTATTAATCAATAAGCAGTCCTACAACATAACAAAATATCTTTATTTAGTTTCTGGTGAATATGATGCATTCATTAAATTTGCATGGTCATCCTTACAAGACACATTGAACAATTGATTTATGTTCACTTTCTTCAAGAAATAAATTTATATTCCTACATACCTATATACTGTTTAAATGTGACTTAACATGTATGGAGGTTATTGTCTGTATGGTTTAAGGTCGCTGTAACCTGTGTGTCACAGATGTGTAATATGTTTATTTATTACCCATATGGTTGAAAATAACCGAGTTAATATTATTGATATGAGCACATGTGCACATATCACGTTTGCCTAGCAACCATTGTTTCACCACGGCTTCCCGTAAATTGTCACCTGTGACGTCATAAAACGATTGTTCGTGATGTCAATGTAGCTTGTCGTCGCAAAGGAAGTGGGCCATTTCCTGGCTAATTTTACCCGAATCAAATGGAATAGAATGGGTAATAAAGAATTATTACACTCGAAAGTGTGCCATATGACTTTTATGAAACTCGTGCAAATTTATGTATAGTCCTCGCTCTCTCTAATAATCTCTATGTACACTGTTGTCAAACCGAAATTAATGTAAAACATGAAAAATATGGAGAAAAAAAACAACAAACAAACAAACAAACAAACAAACAAAAGTATAGAAGAATAAAATACATATGACATAGAAAGAGATGATGTACATATATATTATGAGCTCTAAAATTATATATATGTATAGTACATGATAACTATTCATCACAGTTGCGATTTAAAAGTCTAAATAAAAGACTTTGTGGCACGGTAAGTCTTAAGTTTTGGCATCAAAAAGAGTTTTTGATCTTTTGAAATTTTTCTTTTTAAATAATAATTGATTGTAGGGTCTTATTAAAATATAAAAAATTGTTTTAGATCTGAGTGAGTGAGTGAGTTTCAAGAGTATTTCACTTATATCGCGGCTGCTAGTATTATGGCAGGGAGAAAGCCCGCAACGCCATGTGGCTATGCACTGCGGTGAAACCTGCGAGCAGTGGCTGGAACTAGCGAACCATGCTGAAATTCAGTGTAGCATTGCACCCAAACCTTACAGCGTGTAGAACAGTTCTCTACTGCAGACAAAGTTGCCGTGCCCCTGGCGGGATTCAAACCCCGGACCTCTTGATCCGAAGCCGAATGCGCTAACCACTGCGCTATCCCACCCCGTTTTAGATCTAAGCGATACTGAGAGTATTAATTGAAGTAACCAAGAACAGACTCGTAGCACAAATACATCAAATCGCCAATCCCCCTTCGACCAGATTCTCTGAATTTAACAACTTTTCACCCCAAAATCTTTGCACTTGGATTTGATGAGTTCATGACTCCCATGAAATTAATTTCTCTGAATGATACTCGAATTTAGGAACTAATTCATAAACACGTCATAGATCTGCGTGATATTGTGGGTATGAGTTGAAGTGAAACCTGGAACAGGTAAACACTGGAGTTACTTCACTCAATTTCTACCTAGCATTGCACCAAAACCTCAATGCACCAGAACTATCTCTACAGCAAACAAAATTTGACACTTGTCAAACAAAATAGGGTAAATAAAAAAAAGTTTTAGCGATAAGATTTTAAAACAACAACGATAGGCTTTCAACACATTCTACAACGTTGGGCTTAAAATCTATAAAACATACCAAATTCCGGACAATCATCTCCGAGCCTGCTTTCACCGCCAGATGAAGGGGAGTAAAATTTTGTGAATCCTGAACTCTGGAGTTCGGGTTTGCATGAACACTGAGAAGAAACAGGACGCTCTCAATGTCCACTTTCTGTATGGCAATATGGAGGAAGTTCCGGCCTCGGCTGTCGACCTGTTCCGCCGCCGTTGGTTCGCGGTTGAGTATCGCCTGTGCTGCCTTGTTGTTCTTTGTCATCATGGCTGCCGAGAACGGCGTCTGGCTGTTCTTGTCCCGGAGAGTGAGATCGAGGCTCGGGTGAGACAGGAGAAGGGAGATAATTACTGCGTGTTGGTTCTCGATCGCGATGTGAATGGGACTCTTCCCTTCTGCATCCTGGAGGAGAGAAAGGAAAAGTAATGATGATCATGTGAAGGTTAAACTGAAAGCGATGTATTTTAAGACTGTCGAATAGTCATGTCAGAGTGGATTCAAAATTTTGTAATTTGTTTAAAGTTAGTCATTGTTGATTATCAGTCTGCAACAGTAAGTATAAAATAATGTTTAAATACCGGGGTAGGTTGAATAAAGCTTGATTTCCATGTCGTGTTGTACAAATCCTATGAAACACTGGTAGCCATCTTGTTTCTCTAAGTGAACATTCCTACTCCCCAGCTAAGTTGAATCACATGTGCTCATGTTCAAGAAGGTAGTAAAGTTAGCAATAAGTAAGCAATCGGATTCCCTGAGTTCAAGAAGTCTTGTTTTGCTGTAGGCTATATCGATAGATATAGCATGTAATTTGTCAGCCAATGGAATGTTTTGATTTGAACCTCAATGATAGTTCATTGGTCCTCTCATCCGAGTACAGCCAATCTAAGTTCTTAGTTTCTTAGTTATAATTATTATTCATGGCTACCCATGTTTCACAGGATTTGTACAACACGACATGGAAATAAAATCTAAGTTCTTTCATTGTCTGGTTATTTCAAATCATACGAGAGCTGGAATCAGGGTATTGTAGGAGAGACAGTGGCGGATCCGGGGGCGTGTATGGGAGGGAATTTTTTGGACCCCCCCCCCCCCCCCTTCAAAATTCCTGGATCCGTCACTGAGAGATGCAGATACAAATACACTGATGGAGCAGGATGTTTGCTAAATTTCATGAACATTTCGCAGGTCACACCATGGTCTGCCCTCTTTCACCTCTCATCAATGCACTGTATACCATTTGTTGTTCTGAGAGTGAGTTCTCGTTTAACGCCTCTTGGACAATATTGAAGAGAGCAATTGAAGGAGAACCCACCTGTGTGTTGACGTCAGCATTATACTCCATGAGACACTGCACAACTCTCTCCAGACCCCACGCACACGCCAGGTGCAGAGGACCTTGTCCATCTCTGTAACAGAAACAGACAGTTTTAGGATTCTGGGGAAAAGATCAAACTCCCAAAATTTTAGCTTTCTAACATTACAGGTTCTTGAAGAGAAGTCATTTAAAGATTTTCGGATAGATCCCCTGCCACATCAATATTTGAGGAGGAATCAAGACCAAATGAACAAACTTTAGTCTTCATGTAACAGAGCATTATTCTGAAAATTTCAGATTCCCTTTTCCAGTGCATACGGACAAGAACTTGTTTAAAGGTTCCACTAATGTCTAATTCCCATTTTTGTACAAACCTTGATCACCTATATATCAGCTGTGGGAACAATGGGATAAATTATCGGGTATACAGTTCAAGTCTGAAACTACTTATCTGGTAACTGAGTCCTAGTTTTTATCTCTTATGACTTAATGTCAATTGTGATGGGGAGTTTTCAACCATTTGGACATTATCAGTCTAAAGAGTTGGAGATATTCAAATAATTGTTGTTAAATTGGATTAGAAATTTTATTAAATCATCAAACTGACCTTGCCTCCTCCCCAGATTCTCCGGACGGACCAGGACGTCTTGGACTGTTCTTGTCACAGCCACTGCAACAGGATCAGACAGTGTGAGGTGTCATCAACTATATGGGTAAACCTTATTGAGGCATTAGCAATTCATACTAGTGTATTTCTAATGGATAACACCTGATTGTGAGGGTGTTCTAGCAAAGGTAGGCCTTTACCCTAGGGACCAACCGAGGACGCGTCGTCCCAAGGGCAAAGGCCTCTCTTGGCTAGAACCCCCCGAGGATGAGGTGAGGTGAGGTGAGTTGGGGTTTAACGCCGCTTTCAAGAGTATTTCACTTATATCGCGGCTGCTAGTATTACGGCAGGGAGAAAGCCCGCAACGCCATGTGGCTTTGCATTGCAGTGACCGAGGATGAGAGTGTTATCTATTTTATATACCAACAAAAACCAAAAACAAACAAACTAACGTGAGTGCAGTTGTCTTAATGTTTAACTGCAGGTGGTCCAAGTAAATTAAAGCGTACATAAAATATCATGGAAGGTTTCTAACAGCAGAATACTAACTGACAATCAACCCTTCTCAGTCACCAATCCTTCGTGGTCTAGTGGTAGAGCATTGGGCTACAAAGCTAAGGGTTGCGGGTTCGAATCCCGCATTGTCTGCTATGAAAATTTTAAACTTTGCAATTTTGTGAATTGATTATCTTACTAAATGGGAATTTCTTGGGTGCAAAGAATTGTACTCGGAGGGCCTTATACTGGATAATACCCTCTTGGAAGGTTGTTGTTCTGTTCAAGGCCCTCCCAGCGGGGTATTATAATCCAGTATAAGGCCTTCTCAGTAGGAATTGTAAGGCCCTAGTTCCTTTCGTAGGGAAGTTCTCCCGGGAAAACAACTGAATTCAAAGAGTGTTAAATGGGCCTTGAGGTATATAATTAAACTTCTATACTAGACAAATTCAAGCTGGCCAAATTTCTTCAGAACAAAACCCTTGCCCTGTTAATAATCTTCAGTTCACCTGACTCTGAGGAGTTAAAATCCCACAAAGAATTTGTACCATGACAGATGGTCATTCTCGATAATCCAGAGTATACACTCCGATAAATCTACATTATATACTCTGGACGCATCCATGGCTCGGCCCGATAACTTTATTACCTCCCTTGGCTCTCTGGCCTTTTCTCACCAGCCAAGCAGGTGCGTCCTTCAAAGTGAGTGACATCTTGTCAACTCTGCTCGTTGTGCGAGAAGCATATTTAGGAAGGAAATCGTGTAGATAGATTGGCATTCAGCATGAAATGTTCTAACTTCTGAAATTTATTTTGATCGATCAAACTCCAACGAAGGGATCCAAAATGCCAACATTGAAGATAATTAAGAAAACAAATAATAGTCAAAACTACTATACACCAGGTTAAGGGTGGGGTGACCCTATCAACTGTTGAGGGGCAATGTGGATTGAATGCCTTTGAGTTACTAGTTTCGTCTTAATTGTAAGACTCATCAGACTCTGTCTAAGCATTGGTTTTGGCTCTCCTTATATACTCTTAGGTGTGGTCACGTGACCTGAGGCCCCGGTGGTGTAACTTCCGGTGGTATGCCGGTGGAACTTCCGGTGGTCCGGTGGGACTTCCGGTTCCGGTGGGATTTGCCGAAAATTTTCGGTGATAACTTCCGGTGGGACTTCCGGTTCCGGTGGGACTTCCGGTTCCGGTGTAACTTCCGGTATTTCCGGTGGTGTAGTTGAAATTTCCCGAAAATTCAAACTCAGATTTGTAGTTAGGATTTTAAGACTTGGGAGATTGTATGTGACCAGGTAAATTGTATGTCTTTTTGTTAGATTTGTTATAATATATGTAATGTCATATATTTCATATGTTTCAGGTATTTGACCATATGCAGTTATTTGAAGAAATAAAGTTTGTTATCCTTCTAGATGAGCAGTTGTGGAAGAAGAACGAGTTTTGTTATCTTTTGAAACTGAAATTAGGAGAACTAAACATGAAGTATGAGTAGTTTTAAAAGGGATATAATGAGTAGGAATAAGCGATTTGCATACAGAAATTCACTCAATATTAATGTGCGTAAGTACTGTTCAAAATGAACATAACTTGATAGATTTTGCCTGTAAACCCTTGGGGAATATAGGCTCGGGGGCCTTTATCATTCTAAAGAAGAATGATAAAGGCTCACGAATGAAGACATAAGAACACATAGTGTTAAAGAGTATATATTTAATTTGCGTTATAGCAAAAAATAAAAATGAACACACATGATGTTAAATGAAGAATATATGAATTTATATTCTGTTGATAGAGTTAGGAGAGTTCCTTGTAACATAATAATTATTATGTTGTTGAAATGTTACTTTAAAACTGGAACATCCAGTGTGGCCCTCATGGCGAGTGTGAGGGGATTGTCTTCCCTAGGTGTATAGGCGTACACCTGAGGGATTGGAAGCCTAGCAGGCACATTATGCTTGTTGAAGCTGGGGAGGACCTCCAAGGCCTCTGTAATGAGATCAGAATGATCTATACAGTGGTCCCAGTTGTTGAATGGTGGAACTGGGACCTGTCCATGCATGATGATATATGGACATCTGCCATGTCCCAAAGTGGTTTGGGACAGAGGGCGTCCTACCGGTGTTGAAGGTGTAGGGGAGGCTGTTGAAGATGAAGCGACTGTCTCTGTGTGTGAAGCCTCACGGAGTTTTAATAAAGAAACTGGAGGGTCGCAGTTGAAATTAATTTTGGTAACTTTTGGAATGATAAAGTTAGTTGTAGGGTGTGGCTGGCGGGTGGTCGTCACTACGATTTCACTGTTGTGTGCTATCAACGGTGATGTAAAGGATGGTCCCGGGATGGGGCTGTTATCCATACTAGGGTGCTTGAGGCGAACGTCAATGCTGTTGTTGATGTCAATGGTACCACTATGTTTGGTTCTCACGTGCCTCCTCGCATCATCATTTCTATTATATTTGCTGTCGCAAAGTCTACAGCAATAGATGTTATGTCCGTGATTGACATTAATATGTCTTTTCAGGCTGTCCCGGCGGGAAAGCCGGGCACCACATGTTTTGCAAATGTGCTGCTTAGCGCACGGCATGGCGGCCCTTAAGGTGAAGTGATTATGACGTCACAATGTAGCAGTATGTCTACATAAGTAAGTGACGTCACGTCATTGTATATTTCGTGACGTACCTCACATAGGTATGCTGAATAAAAGGTTATGCATTTAAACACGGGTGTTTGTGTACACTATGTGTTTTTATAATAAGTAACGGGCCCTGATATGTCCACAAGATCATGGTTAAAACAATCAGGAGATAAGAAAAATTGGAGAAACAAAGGGAGGAGTGTTTCAACCTGCGATCTTATCATTGAGGCCTCGCGGTTGGAACGTTAGTAGCTCAAATATCCACCTCAGTTCTAGAGATCTTCTAGACTGTGTGGTTCTCTCTAACTCAGGATTTTGTTTGAGTTGAGCGATTACTTTGTAAAATAAATCGCTCTTGGAATGGTCAGGGAGATTGAAATGAAGGGCCACTGGTTTGTCCCTTTTGTGGGTAACATCAGCAAAGTGTTCAGACAAGCGTGTTATGAACTCCCTTTTAGTTTCACCTACATATTGTTTTTTGCATTTGTTGCAAGTTAGTAGGTAGACTACGTTGCGAGATTTGCAACTGAAGTTACCACATGGGTAACGTCGTCCGGTGGTTGTACTATGGAAATAGGTAAACCTGTTGATGTTGAAGCAGATTTTGCAATCATCTTATATATATACTATACACCAGTTTACACTTAAGGTCGTGCAGATTTACCTGCCCTTACTTCGAGTAACCCAAATCTGAATGATGATAAAATCAACTGGGACATTGGCACTTAGAGACGTTTTTGCCGATAATTCGTTTCAAAGTCAAAATATATTTTTGACAGTGTCCGTTTCGATGAAAAGGAACCTTATACGATTTCAGGAAGTAATGTTGGATTTGTGGACCTTTTTTCGATTTTTAATCGCTCATTTTAGGTCTGTATGCTAGGCACTTTCTTTCGTGAATTTTCCACTTGCCGTGACTCGGTCCGGTGAAAATAGATCATTTTCAAAGGCAACAGTAACAGTAATTTTTGCATGTGATTGTGTAAATTGCCAGGAAAAAACTCGCACTTGTCAGCTGGTCTGGTTCATGACACAATCCAATCAGGTACACACGTCCAATCGGGATAATAAACCATGGACTGACCTCCTTATAAGGAAGCATGCAACAGCCTCGTTGTTCTCGTCGATGGCGCGGTGGAGAAGTGTCTGGTAACATCCTGGCCCTGGTGACCAGAGGTTCACGTCACACTCGTGCTTCACCTGTAGGTAGAGTGTAGTAATAATGATAATAACAATACAAAACATGTAAAGAAGTGATTCACGAAGACATAACCAGACAAGAGTTTACAGACGATGCCCAACACCATGCCCTTCTGTTCTAATAGGTATGATGAGTTGAAAAGAAAGTTAGTCAAAAAGGTCAAGTCAAAGCAATGTCCTTAATTTTCTTTACAAACATGATCGTGACAAAAACATGAGTCTCAATTAATAACTGGATGATTATGACCGTTAAACTTTTTTTATTGAACATACCAGAGTCTGTGCAATATCCTCCTGCCCCGAGTCGAGTGCCTGCCACAGTGGACAGTTGCCGCTCTCGTCCACGGCGTCCATGTTGGCTTTACGAGTACACAATACGTCGACGACCACCGGCAGGTGTCTACTGATTGCATGCTGGATTGGCGTCTGCTTCTCCGGGGACCTGACAATATAGACACAGTTGATAGAATTTGAAAATATTCATGTTTTTTTCTACAAACTGATTTTTTAAATATATACCTGGTGGAACAAGGCAAAAGTGAGCGCAGCTCACATACCACCGTAGTTTGATCGCCTTCATACAGTATAAATAAATTGGAAAATATAATCTAGTCAATAATGTCAATTAATAACAATGATTGATTTTAATGAAAATATTTTTTTAAATTAATTTAACCGTGGATTTTAAACCAATAAAAGGCACAACAATATCATACAGGTAGGCAACACCCATTTTTAAGTTTTCAAGTTATATAGTTTTTTAGTTATGCTCCAGAAATTACACAAATGACGAAAATTTCTAAAATTATTTGGACCTTGGGACTCCTGAAGGACACAATAGCGCCATAAAGGTTATTTCCAAACCAAATTTGAAGTTTCAAAGTTAAATAGTTTTTTAGATATGCTCCGGAAACAAGACAAGGTAAAAAAATCATACGGTTTTTGGTCAAAATTAAAAAAACAATTTGGACGTTGAAGTTGAGACCCCTAAAAGGCACAACAGCACCGTAAGGGTTACTTCCATACCGGGTGCAGGAGGGGTGTGATTGTGCTCTGTGAAAACTAACAAACTAATATATGCAGTTTCAAAATAGCCTGCCTGACAGTCAATGACTGATATCATTTCTATGGATTGAAGAATGAATTCGAAGGAAATTAATTTCTCCTGGTGGTATGAATTGTTTCCAGGAGTTATCTGCCCACTAGGTGGCGTGGTTTGGGTGTGGATAAGGGGAGAACTATTTGAATTTGGCATTCTTGATTACTGCACTCCGAACCTTTCATAATCTAACATGTTATTTATGTTGTGTACATATGGTGTACATATTGTGTACATATTAATGCTGTGTTTAAGATGTTGCAGTGTGGTGGTTTATGGCTGTCAAGCCATTATAATTATGGTCATGTCGATTTCTTTTGATATTGGGGAGTTGAGCCGTTTAAATGCAGCTATGGTAAATGTTTTCTCTATTCAGATGTCGATCTGTTAGAATGTGGTTATATGGACGTTTTCCATGTGTGCTGTCAAGCGGTTATAATAAGGTAATGTGAAAATTGTTCTACGGTATTGAAGGAATGTACATCACTATGATGTATAGAGGATATCTGTTTTTCCTTGACAAATACCATGTTTATCTCATTATTTCTGTGATTACGTTGAGTTGGAGTGATTTCAACGGCAAAAGTACAGCCTTCGCAGGTTGATAATATGACGTCATAACATTGTTCCGATGACGTCACGTGAGTGGTGATTAAGTTTATCGTCACTCAGTAGAGTGGTGATAAAGGTTATCACCACTGTAGCTTGATAGAGGGTTTATTTCACTGATAGAACCGAGTATCTCACTCGAAATTATGTAATAAATCGCATTAACGATACTGTCAATCCTCGGGTTGCTGGTGATGCTGCATTCGTTGAGGAGTTCAAGAAACAACTCCTCGTTTACATATAGGGCTCCACCACGCCTTTCTTAGTGCCTGTGATACTATATATAAGTATAGATTGTTGATATATTTGATATCAGAAGACACGAGGGTGAGATTTTATTTAACATTCAAAATCATTCTTCAACAATTATTAGCAAAATAATGAACATATCTGCAACACAGAACTGCCATTTGACTACTTCAGCAGTGAACGCAGTGATGTCATAGCATTGCGACGTCATCAGCATTGTGGTCTCATAGCATTGTTACGTCATCAACTTTGTGACGTGATAACATTGTCAGCAGTGTTCTCAGTGATGTCAAAGACTTGTGATGTCATTAGCTGATGATGTAATAGGATTATGACAATTTGATTGTTGCGAAATCTACAATGTAGATATCGCTTGTAGATATCGCTTGATCTCACACAAGCGAGATCTACTGCTAGGAGCTAGTTTTGGATGATAAATCATATTTACTTATTGTATGCATGTATGATGCAATAAAGTGAATAAATTTGACAGCAGAAACGAATTGCTTCCATTTGTTCAATAATATGTTTGTTGTGTTTTAAGTAGACGCCAAGAGAATGCCACTTAATGCCGACTGCAAAACTGACCACCAAGTCTAAATGTTTTCATATCAACAAGCCTGTCACTGAAAGTGAAAACTGACATATATTGACATCTCTCCGGAATGAAAAGTGTACTCACAAAGCCTCTATGTCTGCATTATGCTCTATAAGGAATAGAGCACTGACTGTATCCTGTTTCTCGATGGCTTGATGTAGGAGTGTCAGTCGCGCAGAATTCTTCTCGTTGATGTTCGCGCCGGCCTCAAGTAGTTTTGCAGCCATATCATGGATTGCGTTCCACAGCGACAACCCAAGGACAGTCTGACCCAGTGAGTCCTTGATGTTAAAGTTTGGTACTATTCGAGTTCCATCTGTACGACTGGATACCTCCGCTGCGATAATTAAAATCATGATTGAAATATAATTGTTTATAATGAACATAAGCCCAAGCAAACTTACAGATTTTGGGGGGGAAAATGTCTAAAGGCAGAGGGCAAAAAAAAAGCAACTTTGCTCTTGTGCAGATGAAAATTGATCCAAGTAAGCAAAAGAATTGATCAAGAAAATCATGATTTTTCACTTATACAGACGAAATACGGTGAAGTCACGCTGAAAAAATAATTACTAGGCAAACGTGATAATATGTACAAATGTGCTTGAAATATTAACTTGGTTATGTTTATATTATATACTGACCTTTATACTCGAGGAAGACTTGTACGACCATGTTGTGTTTGTTGGCAAGAGCAAAATGGAGGGGCGTTTGTTGTGTGACCGGCTTCTGTTCATCGTCGATGCCGAGTGTCGCCATGCTGTACGACGTGTCTGGTGGTTTCAGGGTTTGTGCATTTGGGTTACCTCCCCTGTTTAGAAGGACTCGGACGAGATCCGTCAGACCCGACTGGCAGGCGATGTGGAGAGGGGTTTCACCCTGGAAAAAGAGTTTCCATTATACAATTGTCCGATCACGGAAGGTAATTTTCAACGTCTGGCAATAAAACTACTCACATAAACTTTTTTGCCAAAAAACGTAATAGTTCTCATTACAAAATCAATGCTTTATAAACGCAATATAAAAAATTGTAAACCAAGTTTTAAACTATTGCAGCAAGAAATTATTAACTAATATCAAATAACAAAAACAATTGCATTTTCGAATTGTAAATATGCAAGTTTTCATACATTCTGGTCAACACTCCATATGCTTTTCAAAAATCATGTACAATAAATGCCATATTTGACCTATATACAATATGCACATTACCTTAATTTGTTCTATTTGAAAAGAATGGAAATGTAAAAAAATGGAGAGAGAAAAAAATCCCCTGTGGTGAATACGTAACAGCAGCAGAGAAATAATATTAACAGTCCGAAACAAGGATCAAAATCTCATCTTCTAACAGTTTTTGGTGGTATGACTATAAATTCAAGAAAACTATTAATAATTGAATAATTCAGAAACACTGTTTCAAAATTGCACACTCAAACATTCTTGAGTTTTTCAATTCATTCTGAACCAACATTTGATTGAGGCTGAAGTCAAAATCAATTTACAAACACTGTTATATGAATCATTTAACAGCAAAACAGACTTAGCCCCAAAACTCAAATACAAAAGGCAAAGAGCACACCAAATCTACAATGTTTTATCCCCATTGGCCAAGGTGCCTGTACACACAATGTAAGCTCTCAGTGGTTCTTAAGAAGAAGTCAAAAGAGCTAAAAGTTTTCCGAATTGACGGATGCCATACCATGTTATAAGCCCATAAGGGTTTGCAGGACTAAAGACTAAAAGAGATGTTTACCTTATTATTAGCATGACTGACACTAGCGTTGTGTTTAGAGATGAAGATCCCGGCCGCCTGGTTCCCATCCCTGGCTGCCAGATGAAGCAAGCTGTCCCCGGACTCCGGCTCAATCGCGTCCGGGGAGCTACCAGCCTTCAGCAGTTGAGCTGCGAAACTCTGAGCATCATAGACCTTATCTGGATCTCTCGTTTCTCCGCATACCTGGTGATATAGAAGTAATTGTTGTAACTGGAGATTTGTTGTAAGTTACCGTGGTTGACATTATTATGTGTCTGTGTTAAATATGAAATGAGAACGAATTTTGAGGTTTTGGTGGCTGAATGGGTAAACTACTTGAATAGTCAGTGCTGGTGCCTGACTCTATGGGTGCGAGTTCAAATATATTTCAGTATTATTATCAGTATCAGTATCATCATCATCATCATCATCAACATCAACGTCATTGTCATCATCATCAACATCAACGTCATTGTCATTGTCATCATCATCATCATCATCATCAACATCAACGTCATTGTCATTGTCATCATCATCATCGTCATTGTCATCATCATCATCATCTTCATCAGTATTATTTTCATTATCTTTAGGTCTTTGAAGGGCATTTAAAAGTGGCATACATCAGTATCATCTTTGCAATCATCATCAATGTCATCATCATTGTCATCATCATCATCAATGTCATCATAATCATCATCATCATCATTATCAATGTCATCATCATCATCATCATCAATGTCATCATCATCAACATCATCATCGTCATCGTCATCATCATTATCATCATCATCATCAATCAATGTCATCATCATCATCATCATCATCATCAATGTCATTGTCATCATCACCATCACCACAACCATCACCATCACCATCACCATCACCATCACCATCACCATCACCATCACCACCACCACCACCATCATCAACATCATCATCATCATTATCAATGTCATCATCATCAACATCATCATCGTCATCATCATTATCATCACCCACCTGTTGAAGAGCCAGCCACAGAGGGGTGTGTCCGTCGGAGTTCTTTATCTCCAGGTTGAACTTGCCGTGATCCAACAGCACTTTGAACACCAGCTGGTTCTTGGAGAATATTGCACTGTGCAAGCTGGTGCTGTGGGAACAAACAGGTAACGTTAAAATGTGTGAAAAGCAATTATTTATTTACATTGGTAACTTCCCCACACAATTTCAAAGTTTCCATATAATATAGGTTTCAAATTATACTCGAGAAACAAACATTTGTTATATTTGGTCAGATTTAAAAAAATTATTTTCATCTTGGAGTTTAAACATCTCAAAAGCACAATACCATCACATTATGGAACCTAAATCAAGGCAGCTGGTATTTACTGCAAGGAGAAAGCCTGCAACAACAGTGCGACTAATATTAAAATGAAATCTGTGGACATTGGCTGGAACTAGCTAACTATGGGTGATAACGCACTGAATGCACCAAAACTTTAAACAAAAGTTTACGAGCTCTTTTTGAGAGTGCAGAGATAAAGGGTAAAGGGTCACAGGTTACTAACCTGCCAGCAGTATCTTGAGCATTGCGGTCTGCCCCGCTCTCCAGCAGAAGTTGAGCAATACGAGCCATGCCTTCCATTATCTCCGCACTGGTGACATCCGGGTTGAAGCAGGACACCATGTGTAATGGGGTCTCCTTGTCCAGGTGGGTTGTTAGATTCACGTCAGCTTTGTTCTGGATTAAAAATCTCGCGGAAAATTCATCACCTGCAACAAATTATAGTCTTAGTTTGGCCTCATTTCTATAATTGTCTTCAGTCTTATCTCATTTAGTCTAGTCTCATCTGTATTCTTGTCTCATCTCTAGTTTATTGTTTTGTCAAATTGCTAATCTCATCCTTGTTTGCAGTCATGTTTTATAGCCTTGATTCATCTCTAGTTTCGTCTCATATCTAGTCTTGCCTCATATTCAGTCTCATATCTAGTCTTGTCTCGTATCTAGTCTTGTCTCATATCTCATTTTGTCTCATATCTCGTCATGTCTCATATCTCGTCATGTCTCATATCTCGTCATGTCTCATATCTCGTCATGTCTCATATCTCGTCATGTCTCACATCTAGTTTTGTCTCATATCTCGTCTTGTCTCATATCTAGTCTTGATTGAACTCTAGTCTTGTCTCATATCTCATCTTGTCTCATATCTCGTCTTGTCTCATATCTAGTCTTGTCTCAAATTGAGTCTTGTCTCACATCTAGTCTTGTCTCATATCTCGTCTTGTCTCATATCTAGTATTGATTCAACTCTAGTATTGTCTCATCTCGTATTGTCTCATATACAGATCTAGTCTTGTCTCATATAATATAGTCTTGTCTCATATATAGTCTTGTAACATATCTTGTCTTGTCTCATATCTAGTCTTGTCTCATATCTAGTCTTGTCTCATCTCTAGTCTTGTCTCATATCTAGTCTTGTCTCATATCTAGTCTTGTCTCATATAATATAGTCTTGTCTCATATAATATAGTCTTGTCTCATATCTAGTCTTGTCTCATATCTAGTCTTGATTCATCTCTAGTCTTGTCTCATCTCAGAGTCTAGTATCATCTCTGATCTCATTTCTGTTTAAAGTTTATCATCACTAGTCTTGTCAATTCTCAATTTAAAGTTGTCTCTCACTAGTCAGGTGTGCTCTTTACTCATTTAAATTCTTTACATTCTTTAAATTTATGATAATAACAACAAATAATCCTGATATCCAATTCATGTCCTATAATGCTAAAACATAGCACACATTTCATACACCAAGTTCCTCACCTCTCTTGATAGCTTTATGCAGCAGACTTTTGGACGAGTTGTCCGTCTTGTTGACGTCTGCCTTGTGGCCAACCAGAGTCTGAGCGATGCCCTCCTGTTTCTCGTGGAGAGCCAGGTCCAGTGCGATGTCACCTCGGTTGTCTACCTCGTTCAGCTTTACTCCCAGCTAGATTAAGTTTAATAATTGCATTCATAATCTTTCCAGGATTCATTGTTATTCAACAACCGCCAATTAAGTGTAACACTGATTGCAGAAGTCAGAAATTTTAAACATTGAAATTTGTAAGTGAAACAAGGCCACAAACTGCAACAACAAAGTTAACCAAATAAAGTAAAATTAAATAATATTCAGAAACATTTGTGGGTTCTATGGATTAACAATTTAGTATATGGTAATGAAACCTATTTGTGTAAGGGAAATATAAAAGTAAAATTTTAATGATTTATCATTTTGTGGTGAATTGCCCGAGCCAATTTGAAGGATTTCATTATCCACCATCACGTGTAGATATTTAAAATCAACCAATCAGAATCCAGATAACACCAATGTCATGTTACAATACAAGTTACATTGACCATATATTTGATATCAGCCATACCTGTGAATCGTACTCAATCAGGTAGAGAAACACGACATCCTCTCGATGTGCCCTAATGGCGGTGTGAAGCGGATACTCTGTCTTCGTCTTGAACATCCTGTACAGAAGTGCCGCAGGCATGGAAACGAAATCTTCACTTGTGAAATCATTCTAGAAGAAAAAAGCATCAAGTCAAATCAAAGAAATATTAATTAACATAATCATTGTTTTACTCATTTCGCAGAGGTTCAATTTATTTTTTTTATTCAACTTCACTTGCAAAAATATTTTTTTATTTGGTCTTACTTTTTCTTCAGGGCTCGATTTAGAGGATGCTAAGTTATTTCTTGCATGATGATAAAATTTGTATACGAGAGAAATTAATCTTTTATGAATATTTACAGGGTTGTTATGTTTATGTAATGATTTTACTTGTTTATTTCTAATTACCCATATTAAATCATAATTTAAGATCTTTTGTAAGTTCTCAATTTTTTTAAGGAAATAATAGTTCAAAGGAATATTTTAGTAAAAGTGTAAGAATGTTTTATGTCAACTAAATGTAGTAACTTGTAGAGGTATATAAACTATAATGGTATGGGTTTGTGACTAAGATCGTCAAACCAATCCCTATTGCCAATTTACAGGAATCCAATTCGTTAAAAGGAATAAGCTAGAATTGGCCACTAGCTGGAAAAAAAACTATCTCATAACATAAGAAAAATAGAGCCGTGGGCCCTGCAGCTCATCAGACTTTGTATTGTTTTACATAACGAAAACAGAAATAAATTATTCTTGGCTTGTTCCAGAACTAAAAAGTGCAGCTGCAGTGTGGAAGACTTGTCCAGTAACTCACCCAGTGGTTGGAGATGAGTTCTGAGCAGTGTTTCTTCAGTACGTCTGCTTCGATCTCTTCCGCCGTCTGGTAGAACTTGATGCAGTTCTTCATGTTCACAAATGACATTAAGCCATTCTCACACCTAGGAAAGAAAATTATTAAAATCAAAATATTAGAATGTTTAAAAAAACTTACCTTTAATACATTGTGCTAGTGCATATTCCTGTGTTTACCGATCCAAAATTGGACAACCGATATGTTCACAGGGTTATCCTCTGGTGATACATTATGAAGGGGTGAAGTGTCACGACAGTCCTAGTGTGTAAATCTGTCACATATAACCAAAAACACTTTTTTCTTAATCGCCGTGAAAGTTCATAGTATTCAAGGATGGGAATAAACTTTACAAGATGAATCTGAACTGCAAGGATTATAAAGGTCCACAATGGCAACCTGTGGAAGAAAATCAACTCAGGCCAAACCCAAATAGGCCAATATTTATCAATATTTTGTCTAAAGATTTCCAATTTTGTACAATTCAGATTAGTGATAGGCCATTCTGAGTTTACAGGAAATGCAACTTAATAACAGAGAATTATTACTCGCCCGTGTAAGATACTGCAGTGTAATATTTATAGGGAAATATTAAACTAGTGATATACCGTATGACGTCACAATAATTTGCGGTTATGACATCATAATGGGAGTAACGTCGTCACAATGGCATCGAACTGGCATCATAGTTTCAGGGCCATGTCGGCAATTCGCTGGATTATAGGTTGACAAGTAATAAACAGAATACTGAACTTCCTTATATTTCGCTTGTTTCATACAAAATCATTAACTCGTTTAATAAAAATGGTATTAAATAGAAGGTAGTTTAGTATCCTCTCTTTATCCAGTAATGACATTTGGTTTAAAATCGCTTAAAATAAGGGTAGCATGCTGGGCTCTCACGCCAATGATAATCCGAACACTTCCATTTTTTTAAAAAAAACATTCAGATAGTGAAATGTTCGGACTACTGAAATGAACCAAACAAGATGGCGTTTCTCCCCTATGAATCTACAGACAGACGAGAACGTATTAAAATATCAAATGAGTTTGATCGACACACTAAATATTTACAACTATCACACAAAATCAGATATTTCAATTTATTACGATCACAAACTACTGACACACAAAGTAAGACATTACAATTAATTAAAATCAAGAACTACTGACACGCTCAACTCCTGTGTCAATCCACTGTAACTGAAGTTAACCGATCCAATCAGTGTGATGATCGCTTGTCAAGGGGATTAGCCGAACGCTTTTGATGAACCGCCGGATTAATGAAGCAAAAATAGCTGTAATTAACTAATCCGTTACGGCTAATTGGCGGATACGGAAACGGAATCAACAGATTAATAATCAACATTTAATGAGTTTTATAGAGATTAGTTTTATTACAGCTTGCTACCGTTCGGACACTGCGAGATTCGGATTATCAGTGGACGGACTATCGCGGTTTGACTGTATTATTGTTATTACGTAATTCAAACTTTAAAGAACCATACCTGACTCGGAGGGCCTCTAACTTGAACTTGCTGGCAGCTCGGAGCAGCTCTAGGAGAAAGGAGTCTTCTACCTTGATGTTGATTTCATCGGTGTACACCCACCTCATTAGTGCGTGTGCGACATCGTATTTTATATCTAGAAAATCGGATTACAATGTAATAAAGTATAACAAAAACATGAACCAAACCATAAAACAAAGAATAATAGGAACTTACACGGACCTAAAACGAATAATGAAGGAATACAAATTTATTTAAAATTTGCAAAATTCATTCAAGGACACAGATTATTTCAGCAACTAAAGCCTAGCTAAATGCAAATAATTTCCCTGCAAATAAAAGATGAAGGGATGTGAGATTAAGTTCCAAGTCTGAAACCTTTTTGTCCTGACCCATACTTGGCTAATAGTTTCCGAAATCAAAATAGACAAGACCCCTCCAAATCAATGGAACCTGAAATACTGTGGGGAATTTCCAAACACAATGTATCTAAATACCTGTAAGGTGAAGGTCAGCGATCTGGTGCAGATCGGCCACGCCCCATTGGTCACTACGAGAGGACAGGATGAACTTGTGAGCTCTCAGTTGTTGGCCTCCCTCAAGGTGTACGGTCAGGTCACTGTATATAAATAGCGACACTTTAAAGGGGCAGTAGCACATTTTTTCGCTCATTTAATTCGATGAAATGTTTTTCAAAAATACTGTCACCAATAGTAAAACTCCCTTCTCTCTTCAGATAATCAAGTTAAAAATGAGTGTACACGGTTTGGTAAAGCCATGGGAATCGTTTTTGTAATCGAAATAATAAAATGTGTTCACTTTTTTCGCAACAATGTTATTACCACTACAGATAACTGGTTTGTGTAATAAGATGTGTTACCCTCTAAAGTAAATATAAATAACATAAACTATCATTATAAATGGGAAATATGAAAAAATAAAATTTTCAGAAAACGTGATACTGCCCCTTTAAAGGCGTTGCAGCACTTTTTTTGACATATTATGTCTTCTCAAATTGTCCATGTATTATTTAAGTTTATGCAATATATTGGTACGTTAACGGTTAAAACATTCAATTACACAATACATAAGCCATATCCATAGAAACTGTTATCCATATTTAAAGAAAATGTTGTGACGTATAATAAGGCGACAGTCACGAGTGCTGTGGAACTCTTCCCTGTGAGAGGTAAATTTGTAGAGTTCAGACAGCTAGATGGTTGACCATTCCATCAATGCACCATATATATCAGCTCCACTGTAAAACGCTAGTTAAATCTCCAATCTAAGTAAGTAAGTAATTTACATAGAATGTTACATAGCTTTGATGCATGCAAAAATGCTACATGTCAGTGTTTGAAATAAGTTTTAAGAGTAGCCAGTCATGTCTCATTTGTCAATTTAAATGGAAAATTAAAAAAAAAAACTCTAAAAAGTTACCAGCCCGGACCAAAAGATGCTATGTGTAGACATGCTGATTTAAGTTCAATTAAAAGAGGAAGTAAAACTAAGTTATTTTTTAAGACAGTAAATTTGAGAATATGGTTTGTGTAATTTTGCCTAGAGGGTTTATATTGTTTGATGTTGAAGACTGAAATAGATTGTTCTCAATATAATACTCAACCCCTCACTCTGAAAAATTGCAGTCTTGAAATGTACAAACTTTGTTCCCCTACTCGCCCTATGTGCAAAGTACCTCTCCACAAAAATTTCAGCTTTGGGGGTGTAGTGATTCTAGAGGAAAAGTCGAAAAGTGAAAAGTTTGCGGACAACGCCCGCCGGACAACAGCTCATACCATAAGCCCTCCTGGTCTTTCAGGCTTGGTGAGCTAAAAAAATCAATGACTTGACTTCTTTTTAAAACATTAGACTTCAAGATACTGTTCTACTTTATTCTGTTAGCCAATCACTTTATACAGTATTACTGACAAATAAAGATTGTTCATCTCCCTTTTATCACTAAACAAAACATACCTGTATTGTTCTTTATCGAAGAGGTCTCCTACGAGTTTGAGTAGCCTGGATACAAAAGTGTCCTGTGAGCCGGTCTCCGATCCCGCGACCGCAACTTGGTACTTCCTCTCCAGGTCTGCATACTTGTTCTGGAGTTTGACATACTCTTCTCGCAACAAGCTCAGGTGATTTTGTAGCTTGGCTACCTCACCTAATACAACAACGAATAAATTAATATACAGAGGATATCTGTCTTATCTTGAATAATACCATGTTTATCTCATCGAGTGAGGTGGAAAGGTTATATTTTCACGAGCGGCGCAGCCACAAGTGAAAATAATACTTTTTTGTTATATAAATTTGGGATTGACAAATATAGTTTTATGTTTTATTTTGGGTTATTTTCGCCCCACTACCACTTTTTGATATTGGTTAGAATATTAAGTGCTTTACAATCACTAAATTTATACATTTCCTTTGGGGATATCTTGCACATGCATCAAATGTTATCTGTGACAAAATGTCTTTATAATGTATAATAATAATGTATCCCAAACTGTGCATTGTGACAGAAGGTTTTGTAAAAAAAATCATCGCAATGGCATATTGACACATTGGATGTTTTGGTTGATGGAGAGTCGCCAAATTTTCCTGCTAAATCTGTTATCTATGAGGTAAAGTCTTTTGGAATATGTAAACTGCACATTTGGAAGTAACACAATTTTAAACACTGAGTCTAAACTTTTGTTGACTAAGTAATGCTTGTCTTGACAAACAATAAATTTCAATAAATATAAATTCAATAAAATAAACAATTCACCATGCAACAGCTGAGCACAGCCAAGAGCTTATGCTAAAGAGAATTGCAGTTTATATCAATTTCATGAGATACAAAAGCATTTTTTACCTCAGAGAAACAGTGCAAAGTGATCTTTCGATCAATAAAATTATCAGTTTTTTGTTTCTACCAATTAATTATCAATAACCAAAACATTGAAGCAGAACTGTCGTTTTTCATAAAGGTGTTTTCAAAAACATTCAGATTGAGGTATTGGCATCAAAAGCAAGTTTAAAACATTGTTTTAAACAGTGTCTGACAGCACATAACCTATCAGTGTTGGTTGAAGGCTAGTAACATTTTGAAGTTTTTGTTTAATTTTAACCATCACAATTAACAAGATCATACTTTTGGTCTGGTAACTTGTCATGCTAAGTTTATAATACACAGTCACTGCAGTGATAAATTTACTGACAAGTCCTGCATCAAATACTCATAAAATTTGGAAAAGACTCTAAAACATTGAAACTGTGAGTCCCTTGGACTCGAATTTTTTTTTTCTATTATTTGCTTACTCATTGAGGGACTCACTTTTTTCTGCTGAAACTCACAATAGCGAGACCCTGGACTCTGTGTATCATATTTTATATTTAACACTGCATTGGATGTAATATTTCCTTATTTACACGCCGGGCGTCTATTATTTTCAAACGGTCGACACCATAGGTGTCTATTTGAGGCAGGCGTCTATTTCGAAATAAGGCTCCTAGTGACAGGCGAAAACGATGGGAAGCAGTGATTATAAAATTTGAATTCGGTTTAACAAGCGTTAAATTAAGGCAGACGTTTATTGTTTTCAGAAAGCCCTGTGCAAGGGCCTCTATTCAAGGCAGGCGTGTAAGGAATTACGGTAATGCTTATAGTTCAGATAATCTAAACAGCGGTTTATGTGCGATGATGTTTCGTTATCCGTGGAACTCATATAATCAAGAAGAACCGAACATTCATGACTGTTCAACACGTGTATTCAAGTTAGCCGCCATACAGGAAGTCAGGGGATAGCACTCTCATTTACGTCAGATATTTACCGTAGTACTCTCAATAAACTATCGTAACAGATGACTGCGCACGTAGGAAGACGTCTAGCATGACTAGGTAATGCTCAATTATTCATTGTGACAAAATCTTAATGCTAATAATACAATATACATAACAGCAGAGCATACCGTAGCCACGGGTTGATGCTACACAGAATAATTGAAATGAATTGCATTTGAGATCAATTTTCAGAATTTTCAAAGACATAAAACTCATCCGCATATGTTTACCACACTGTATGTACACTTAATCATCAATTTAGCATTGGGATATCATGTATAAATCCCAATATATACTCATATAGGAGACACAATGTCCGATCTAAATACATTTGATGCACTGGTCAATGTGTCAGTCGCTGTCACTTCGCTAGTGTCACTGTCAGCTAAAAATCGTGACGATCGCTGGCAAAACATGAACTTTTCTCGCAATCGCTTATTCATGTTTATTCTAAATTCATACACAGTCTATCTTATGATATGGACACAGTTAAAATTAAATGCATTTTCTCGTTCAGTAATAACTTGGTGCGATATGTGACAGTCACACTGACAGTGTCGTTCCTCCCACAAAGTCGTGAATCTTACCTTCCGCCATTTTGCAAGTGAAGTCATGTGACTTGCTGGAGGAATGTAAAACACGCACCGGAACAACGAAGCGAAATGGGGGCGTGCTAAATATCTCGCGTCGATGAAACTTTATATGGTTTTAGTATCATTAGCTGAACATAATCGGTCACAGCATACACGTAATCTGTTGGCCAGGACACACACGACAGCTGCACAGGGGATATAATTACATATAGGAATTATGAATCATATCAAAGCAACAGCTTATATCTAGCCTATCTTATATAAAGAGTTATATTTGAGTTAATTTTGAGTTACTCAGTCAAATAGATGTGCTTTTAATTATTGATAACATTTGTGATTTATGAACTCTGTTTTCATGAAGATTCTTAATTTAAAAAATTAAAAAATCACATTTTATAATGATAAGGCCTACATAGAGGATATTATATGAGTGTCTATGCTATAATATGTTTATGACAAGAGTGCGCCGGTGTATTTGTATTTCTCGAGCGAGAGCGAGGGATATGCCGATATTCAGGCACGAGTGGCATCAATATAGTATGACATAAACATTCATATAATATCCAATGTATAATGCTTTATTTGTTCCCAGAGTCATGAAATTGAGAGAGAAATACGTTATAGTATACTTTCAAGCATAGACTGGCTATACCCGCGACAACGTCGCACTTAGAACGAAGCTTCATTGACAAATCGTGACGTCATAACATTCTTTCAGTCGTCATGTCACCATAACAAAGTAATATTTTCCCCTTGGGCATCCTATGACATGAACTCCAACATGACTGCTCTAGAATTTAATAAATGATGACACTTTTCGGAGGGTTGTATTGGTTGGGGTTATTCTCGGGTTATAGCCCACCCCCAATTTATATATAATTACCAGATGTTTCATGGTCATACATTACAAATCCATAATATTATTTTAAGTTAAGTGTCAAAAACGTATATAAAACCTATTTTGACTGTCTGACGGTCTCCGGTATGAATTTTCATCTGAGTTGAGGTATCTCCCGTCTTAAAGCCCACCCCCATGTTTTCAAGATGGTTGTTTGCCTGGCCTCCTGGTCTTATACCTGAGACGATACAGCGTTAAGAGTGCCTTTAAGATTTGAAATACTCACTGAAAGCACGGTCACTGAAGTCAGCTGCCTGTGAATATTTGAACCCCGATGTCGTAGGTAATAAATAGAAAAATGCCTACGAGATTCAAAATATGAATTAGGATAATACACGTGGAATATAGTATAACAATTATAACAGTATTCTATTAGAAATAATTGAATACATTTTCACAACATTCGCAAAAGAATTACAGGGGACAACTAAAATGCATGGATGATGAATTACTTTGTAGAATTGTATACCTTGGTGTCTGAATATATACACTATACCGTGCTTCCTCTAATAAAGAACCCAGGAATACCTGGAATAACTCAGACCCTAGAACCGCCATGTATAGAATATAACCTATTACTGCAATGACAATGAATTGAATTTAACATGAATATTACAATTGAACGTAATTTTAAAATACCACTGGTGACATGTGGCACATAATTATATAGTGTTATGCTGGTGTTTCAGGCCCCCCCTAGAATTTTGTTTTTTTATCTCTATTCCAAAGTGTTTTTCAACCTGAAAGACATTGCAAATAACTTCGTGAGAGAAAATTCTGATGATGTACGAAACGTTTGCATGTAAGTTACAAGTATCGGGTCTGACGTATCTAAATTGACATTGGCAATAAACTCAACTGGCTCTATATACTTTGTAAGAAGTGAAGATAGGATGTTTATTTTTGGAAAATTCTGATAGTGCAAGTGGATGTTTGAGTATAATAACGCATATTGCGTAGACACGTATTGCAACGTTTACCCAAAGTACTTTTTGAGGATGAGTAAGTTTAAGTACGAGGCTGTACTGTATACAATATTAAAACAAGGTGACATCGTGTTTTTAAGTATCTGAATAACAATTAGTTAGTTACAGATAAATATACTATCCTGTGTGTTTGCTATGAATATTTCTACGATAATGTTTGAAAGTATAACGAGAAAATAGCATAACAGGTTAAACGTGTGTTAAAGGGGCAGTAGCACGTTTTTTTGCAAAATTTATTTTTTCAAATTTCCCATTTATAATGATAGTTTATGTCATTTAAATTAACTTTAGAGGGTAAAACATCGTATTAAACAAACCAATTATCTATAGTGGTAAAAACTATGTTGCGTATAAAGCAAAAATTGCATGGCGGCCATTTTATTGTGAACACAATTTATTATTTTGTATTACAAAAACGATTCCCATTTCTTTACCGAAACATGTACACTCATTTTAAACTTTATTTTCCGAAGAGAGAAGGATGTTTTACTATTGGTGTAATTATTTTTCAAATATACATTTCATCAACTTTTTTGAGCGAAAAAACGTGCTACTGCCCCTTTAAAGTATCGAGTTTGTATGTTAGGGAACTTCACTCCAGCTATATTGTTATCGGTCATTATACAATCGTTGATCATGCTTGTCAGTTTGTTAGAAGTCAACTGTCTTTATCTTATAAAATCATATTTATATGAATGTCATACATAGCTGCAGTTTACAAACGACATAACACTTTATTTACATGATTATAAAATAATCTTACTTAAATCAGATCGAATCACTCGAACCTCTTTTGAGTTACAAGTGATGAACTGCGTTCGATCTGATCTAAATTATATTGATCATCACACAACGTATTCATAGAAATAGACAATAACACAAATTTATGTTAAATTATGCGAAGTTTGTATAACAAATATTGAAGATAAATTTCACGTTATTCTTCAAATGTAAAAAACGTGTACTGAAATACCAAACAATTATATATTAACAATACTACAATGAATACCCGTCTAATTATGACAGAACTTGTTTGTCCTGTTGCTGCTCTTGTAGTGTAACATATATAGCAATGTTGCAAAGTTCACTATCTAAGAGATATGTATTGTGAAAGAGATGTTGCTCTCAAATCTGGACTCCGTTCCATAACAGCGAGCGCTTATAATCGCTCATTGATCGTTCAATGTAGCGCTCAAGTAGCGCTCATTCTCTCTTGAACGACACGGTGCAAATTCCTCGAAGTTTCCTCGCTTGCTACGTAGCGCTAGATTGAGCAATCGCGTTCAAGAGAAGTTTAAAAGTAATCGCTCATTGAACTTTGAAACCTCTCTTGAACATGGCCCTGTAATCCGCACTAAATCGCAAAAACGTGACAGGGACATTCAAGTATTTGTAATAACTATTTCCCTGAAATATACGCCTATCCCAATGACCCCCCCCCCCCCCCCCCCCCCCCCCCCCCCCCCCCCCCCACCCCTTACAAAAGTAAGGGGCAGATAACTTTAATTTTTTAGCCTTAGAAAACAATGGACATAGAAAATGTCACTCGTTTCTGTTGGTATGGAGTGTAGGGGTGATATTATTGACTATTTGGAATAGTAACACATATTTAAGAGGGTCTGTGCTTTATTTATATAAATAACTGTACAAATTTTGTTTGTTTATCTCTTCATTCCAACAAACAAATGTCGTAAATAAAATATTTAAAAAATCGCATAATCGCATCATTTTTGTCAGCCTGTGAAGATCAGAAATATTTATTTGTTTAGGCCTTTTATTAGTAGGCCTATTATTGAATACTTCAAGACTGCCCGCGCTGAAATAAATCGAGGGTTTGTATATTACGTTCACATTGTTTTGGTCATCCCCTATAAAATGTGACATATCGTTGGAAAAATCCCATCGGATACCTCCCATTGAGGTGAATCTAAATTAAGGGTCTGTGCAACCTTGACCAGCGGTCAACAATGATGTTTTGGTCATCCGATATAGAGTGTGACCTTTAGTTGGAAATTAATCGTCGAGGTGAATACAAGTCGATGGTCAATGACAACTTTGACCATTGGTCATGAACTATTTTATTTCGTTTGTGTCAGATAGATCTCAGCGAGACAATTTCAAATCGAAGGTCAATGCACCTTGGTCAATAACGATGTTAAGGATGTTCGCTCCTCAAATTTATAGTATTAAACTTTTTTTCTTACTTATATTTTTTAAAAGATCAAAGTATATGATTGGAAATCAGCTTTAAAAAATAGGGGGTAGTGTGTTTTTTTTTCGAGATATGACGCCTTTAAGATAGTGGGGTGAAGTACAAGTTTAACATGTAAAGTATGTAGATTTTGTAGAATATCATGAAGTAAATAAAGATGAGAGAAAATCTGTACTTAATCATATTTCATTTTTGAAGTTCAACAGGAAGGAGCGGACATCCTTAACTTCATCTTTCGAAGGTTTCCGTCACTACCTTACAGAGAAATGTGTTTTACATGATCCTTTGTTTGTTTGTTTGTTAGATCATCATTTTCATCTTCCAAGTCTCTTTTCAAAATCACATTGGGTGTTCTTTGTGGTTCTTTCTCAGACGATTGTTCAGGACACCAGTTCTTGATTTGCTTCTGCAAGTTGTGCATGTCTTTGAAGACGTCGCCAGCGGGCATATCCGAGACCTCTACAGTACCTGGCGAAAAGTGAGTCATCAAAGGTGAAATCCGATAGACTTAACCTTTGGAAGAATAATTTTCATAAATAGAGAAAAAGTCCTTTTAATTTTTATTTTGTACACACCAAGGAAATCATCTCTGCTATACAAACATGTTTTCCATGTATCTTTCCGTCGATTAGTCTTTGAATGACAACTGATTAAGCGTCACATACACAGCTTGTTATACCGCTGCAGGTACTGTAGCTTCTCTCTCAGACGACTGCTCCTTTGAAGGTCTTCATTCGACTGAAGTTTCATCTCCAATTTAAATAATCCCCTTATTGGATGTGCTTTTAGCATTAGGAGAGAGTCAAGCTGAGCTGGTAGTTAATGGATCCAGATCCACAAGAAGATAACGTAGGGTGCATGGATATGTTAGACACCCATATGTCAGACAGTCAGTTCTTAGACAGTTTACAACACCAATGGCTGAAATGGAATAATCATAATTAGTTTTCCATCCGAGTATGTAGGAATAAAAATGAGTATAGAAATAATGCGAAATGTAGCAATACTCATATTATACCTTTTATCTGAAATTTATTTTGGAAGGATATCATAAATGCACAGTCATATTTTATCAACAACTGTTATTTTGTAAGAAAGGATGCAACCGACAAGTACTACTCAGTGAGTATGGTACAACAACTACACAGTAACTTTTGATAGCAGTTTTTTGCTTCCCGAAGTGGCATAGTACTATCTTTATTGTTTGAAATATTTGTTACTAAATATGCTGAATAATTTTGGCGTTTTTCTTTATTCTACTGGATTGCTCCATTATGCCCCTATTTCACTACGAGCCGAATGATCACGAATAGCCAATTGTACGAAAATTCGTAGATTTCCATGCTGAAACCCTACGAAACAGATACGAATTATTTACGAATTGTTTACGAATTATGTACAAATTGTGCGAAATAATTAAGAAACAGCTGCGAATACACTACGAATTTTCCTTCTTAATTCGGGACATTCGTACATGTAAATGATTCGTTGATGATTAGTAAATAATTCGGGATGAGACCATCAACATTATCAACCTCGAATTTCCAAGAACTGTTTACGAACTTGTTACGAACTACACGAATTAGTTACGAATAGTTTACGAAGCATCTACGAATTTAAAATTCGTAGTTTTTGGACAAATCAAAGTTTGTTTACGAATGCCATGAATTGGAGGAATGTTGCCGAATCAACTACGAATCATTTACGAATTATACTAGGCCTAAGGTCAATCTTAGCCAATGATAGAAGATGGACTTACGATTGATTTTAGGGCTAAGATCGGTTAGTGGAACGGCCCCCTGGTTGATGATGATTACTGAGATTTCCATGATGACTGCCATCGGTAAGGCGGGGTTTACACTACGTCCGAATAAATCCCATTGCGTTGACTATGCGATTTGGGGGTTTACACGCGTTTTGCATGCGATTTTAATGCGAATATCATTAGTGCGATTGTTAAGTTCCATATGTTATGTATGTACATGTATGTGTATATATGTATAGATGCATGTTATTACTGTATGTGTGTGTACAAGGGGTGTATGTACACATTTTATGTATAGAATCTTATGTACATATGTACGGTATGAACAAATGTATGTATGTAGGTACAGATGTATATTATGTACACATGCGTGTATGTATACAAGGCTGAATATATGTTTGTATGTATTGATGTACAGATATCTGTTGGCTTAATTGTTTATGACTTCTTTGCCTACACGTTGTGGGGATTACCTCTTCAGATAATGAAAATATGACGTCATATAGGGAATTCCAATGCGATTGTGAATTGGATGCGAATAAAATAGAACAGGTTCGCAGAACAGGTTTTTTGTTCGCATCGCATCGCAACGCATGAAAAAAACGGACGTAGTGTATGACAACTCATTGAAAATAACGTGTTGCGTTCTGATGCGATTATTTTTAACGCATCGCATCCAAAAAATGGACGTAGTGTAAACCCCGCCTAACCAAGTCATTGATTCTGGGGTCGTTGCTAGCAGGTGACATAAGATTGTCCAACATGAGCACACTTCTCCCACTAAGATTCCGAAAATTTCTCGTTCCAGCTCCATTGGGATGCATTGTACACATTCTACTTCAGGATTCACAGTTGTTCTGATTAAGGCAAAGGGGGATTCCCTTAGGGAGTGCATACATGATTTGGTTTTGTAATATATCTTTGACCAAGTGGTGGTGATGGTATGTGATGGTATATAACGGTAGTGGCGGCTGTGATGGTATGTGGTGATACATAATGGTAGTGGCGGTTGTGATGGTATGTGGGGATGGTAGTGGTGGTGGTAGTGGTGGTGGGGATGACGGTGGTGATGATATGTGATGGTATATAACGGTAGTGGCGGCTGTGATGGTAGGTGGTGATACATAATGGTAGTGGCGGTGGGGATGATGGTGGTAATGATATGTGATGGTATATAAGGGTAGTGGCGGTTGTGATGGTATGTGGGGATGGTATGTGGTGGTGGTAGTGGTGGTGGGGATGACGGTGGTGATGATATGTGATGGTATATAATGGTAGTGGCGGTTGTGATGGTTATGTGGGGATGGTATGTGGTGGTGGTAGTGGTGGTGGGGATGACGGTGGGGATGATGGTGGTGATTGTATTTGATGGTATTTAATGGTAGTGGCGGTTGTGATGGTATGTGGGGATGGTAGTGGTGGTGGTAGTGGTGGTGGGGATGACGATGGTGATGATATGTGATGGTATTTAATGGTAGTGGCGGTTGTGATGGTATGTGGGGATGGTATGTGGTGGTGGTAGTGGTGGTGGGGATGATGGTGGTGATGATATGTGATGGTATATAATGGTAGTGGCGGTTGTGATGGTATGTGGGGATGGTATGTGGTGGTGGTAGTGGTGGTGGGGATGACGGTGGTGATGATATGTGATGGTATATAATGGTAGTGGCGGTTGTGATGGTATGTGGGGATGGTATGTGGTTGTGGTAGTGGTGGTGGGGATGACGGTGGTGATGATATGTGATGGTATATAATGGTAGTGGCGGTTGTGATGGTATGTGTGGATGGTATGTGGAGGTGGTAGTGGTGGTGGGGATGATATGTGCTGGCGGTGATGGTGGCGGTGGTGATGGTATGTTGTGGTGGTAGCTGTAGAGTTGGTATATGGTGGCGGTGGTGGTGGTAGCTGTAGAGTTGGTATATGGTGGCGGTGGTGGTGGTAGCTGTAGAGTTATGGTGATGTGTGATGGTATGTGGTTTTGGTGATATATATGTGGCTGTAGTAAAGTAGGAGTGGTGACCGTAGTGATGGTATTCAATGGTGGTGATGGTATGAGTTGGTGGTGGTATGTGTGGAGTATCTGTGGTAATGGTGATGGTCGATAAGGGGTTTGGTTGATGAGTATTCACTGTTGGTGATGGGAAAGGTGCATGGTATCACTGAGGACACATGAATACCAGACAGCAGGATCATTCCATAAGGTGAGGTGAGGTGAGTTGGGGTTTAACGCTGCTTTCAAGAGTATTTCACTTATATCACGGCTACTAGTATTATGGCAGGGAGAAAGCCCGCAACGCCATGTGGCTATGCATTGCGGTGAAACCTCTGAGCATCGGCTGGAACTAGCCAACCATGGGTGGTACTACGCTGAAATTCAGTGTAGCATTGCACCCAAACCTTACTGCGTGTAGAACAGTTTTCTACTGCAGACAAAGTTGCCTTGCCCCTGACTCGAAGCCGAACGCGCTAACCACTGCGCTATCCCGCCCCCTCATTCCATAAGCCTATCTGCTCAAACATCTTTGTTTTATCTTGATTGCAGGTTGACACATCCTTTTCAGTCTCATCTCCCTGAGGAACATACAGTGCAACATTGCAACATTTCCCCAAAACATCCCAACCATTCACAGAAAATAAATTTAAAAAAAGGACAGATGCGTGTAATGCGGCAACATTTATTCATCATTGTGGATGCATGTTACGTATATATACAATGTCCCAGTACGGAGCTGGGTGACCTCTCACTCCATGACGTTCTCTGTACAACACTCTCAACTCTCACGCACCACATGCCTCACTGATGTCTCGAAAGGGAGATTCAAGACTAACATTGCAAGAAAAATATGGCAGGGCTTGGCAATAAGGAACACTTCACAAAGCTTTTATATCTTAACAATAAGTTGACATAAGAAGGATTTAAAGTAAAGTTACCTTGCTCTAATAAGACGTTTGTAAGGGGGCACTACAACACTTACTGACTAATATATTATTATTTTAAAATCAAGCCAGTTGATAAGTCCAGAGTGGTAAACCATTTTCTATCCAGATTTGGGGCAGGTTACAGGAAGGTAGAATTCATGGTAGGCTTACTTAAAACAACCTTGCATTTGCAGTTAGGCAATAAGGAACAGAATGACTAAATAATTTTATAATCATTTAAGTGAGTGAGGTGAATTGGTGTTTAACGCCGCTTTCAAGAGTATTTAACTTATATCGCTGCTAGTATTATGGCAGGGAGAAAGCCCTCAACGCCATGTGGCTATGCATTGCGCTGAAACCTGCGAGCATCGTCTGGAACTAGCGAACCATGGGTGGTACTACACAGTGTAGCATTGCACCCAAACCTGCGTGTAGAACAGTTCTCTACTGCAGACAAAGTTGCCGTGCCCCTTGTGAGATTTGAACCCCTGACCTCTTGATCCGAAGCCGAACGCGCTAACCACTGCGCTATCCCGCCCCCTATAATCATTGGATCTGTTCCTTGAATATATTCTCTAAACATCACACAAGTACTCCCAATTCTTCCAATAAGTGGAATTTTTTCAGTCCAAGTCAGTTCTGTTCCAAGGGATAAAAGTTGCAAAACTCACTCAAGGTTTCAGTCCAGATGGTCTGATGACGCTGAACTTCCCTTCCCAAGTTATATCTCATGCCAGTCTCCGTCACTGGCTAAAGCCTTGCAGCATTTCCTTCACTTTTCCATGCTAACATAGCTGAACACTGAAATGCATAGTGGGCTCTGATTTGCTACCAAGGGAAAGTGAAGGAGTTGCAGCAAGGCTAAATTTAGCCAGTGATGGAGACTGGTGCAAGTTATGCCTTACATATGTATGTTTTGACTCTTGCAAGTTAATGCAAAACCTTGTCATAAGTGGACCAATCACATCCTTATTTTCCAAAAGATTTCTGATATTCAGATTCATTTACACAATCCAAGTTTTACAGACACAGAATGTTTGCAGTTTCTTGCCCTAGCTTATAGTACCAATGGTTTTTGTTGGAAGACTTGTGATTGGCTAACTCCACTTGTGTAAGAGCAGTTGCTTATACAGGACATCATCAGACCATGTTGAGAAGAAAACTTGAGCAAGCTTGTATCTCCATAGATGAAATATTTTGCGTCTTTAACCCAGGAGCAGTAACATGTTTTTTTCACTCAAATAAGTTGATGAAATGTATTTGAAAAATAATTTCCAAAATTGTAAAACACCCTTCTCTCTTCGGAAAATCAAGCTAAAAATTAGTGTACATGGCTTAGTAAAGCCACGGAAATCGTTTTTCGCATTCGAATAAAATGTGTTCACAATAAAATGGCCGCAACGCAATGTTTCCTTTATATGCAACACCGCTATTACTACTACGGATAATTGGTTTGTGTAATGAGATGTTTTACCCTCTAAAGTAAATTTAAATGGCACAAACTATCATTATAAATAGGAAATTGTGAAAAAATTAATTTGGCAAAAAACGTGCTACTGCCCCTTTCAGAAGGGTCGATAATCAGACTTGGAATATTTCACGTGCAACAAGGAACAGGAATAGGAAAACCTTACTGGCGATCATGAGAATGGACATTAAGTTAATAAAGAATTCCATATCAAATGAAATTGTGCCTTGGAAATATTCTCTAAAAGCATTTTTTACAAGTCTTTCCAATATCATTCTTTCAATTCTGACAACATTATTTGATAAAACAATACATAACTTACAGGGTAGCCCTGATGGAAAACAGCCTTGCATTAAAGATTGAAAATGTTAAACACACAAAATATTACATATAAATATTCTCTCAACTATGTCAAGTACAAAATAATTTCATAACAATAAAATTTTCAAGGGAGACAACTCAGAAGATTTCACAGGGACATAACTCTCGATTCCTCACACAGTGTTGAGCGTGGTTAGCTTTGACTAAAGTTGTTGCGGTGCTAAACATGCATATTTATATTGATAAGCTTCTAAAGTTGAGAAATAAATAATTTCCTAATATATCCATAAGAGAGTGATTAAAGCAAAAATAAAACCACTTACTTTACTAATTTTTTGACAGGACATTTAAGTTCTCTTCGTCAATATCATAGTATACAAAATGTATTCTCTCATAACAAAGCAAACTATTTTCTGACATTTTCAAAGATACTTCTAAAACTTCAGCAGTGCAAACATTTTCATTCTTACTGATTCTTTAATTAAATTAAAAATATTGTTTTACTGACTGAAATTAAATCACATTATTCTTCAGAATACTTTGAAATATTTATTGAAATCTTTTTCAATTTAATAATTTTCTAATAGTTTTGAATAAAACCTTGATTACGTACTGTCATAATCAATTTAGAAAATTTAAATGGAAAAAGTGAAAAAGAGTTCTGTTTGCCCTTTTAAGTGAAAATTGAATATTACACTCAACAAGAAAGTGTTTCAGTAACAACTTTAAGAATCTGACCTTATATAAACACTTTCATCCATTTATTAAAAATCGACAAAACAATTTTAATAAATAAAAAAATATGTATACACGTGACATTAGAGTTGAAACAATTTTTACATAAAAAGTGCACATAGGAGACTGGGTCCATATTTTCAAAGTTCCCTTAGTGCTAAAACAGTCATAAGCCAAGTATGTTACCTAAGACTATCTTAGCAGGTTTTGAAAATTTACTCTGAAGAATAGAAAATCTTTTAAAATCAATCTTCAATGTGTTTAAATAGTAAGAAATGGAAAGACTTCCATAATCATAGATTTTGTTTAATGAAGGATTAGTAAGGGTTGATAAAAACACATAGAATTCAAAAGTTTTAGGCTATATCAAGACAATCGAGTTTATGTCTGTGAGTGTGATTACTGTTCTTTGGTATGAAAGATTTAGATGTGGAAAATATTTTTACTTTTAAATCAAATTTATTTTAAAAATTTGATGTTTGCTTGATGTATACAAAGATAAGGTAAATAAGATAGTGTATATGTCAAATAGTGAATTTGATAACTTACAATACACAATTGATTAATTTTGAAATGAGATTTCTGCACTTATTTGGGGTATACAATTGTAAGGCAAATCATGCATATTATTTTCATTTCAAGGAGACAATTTTTCTATTGGAAACCAAGTGCTTACTGCTCGAGAGGCATTCGAAAAGTTGCGCTTAAAACTGAAAATTAAATAAATCTTAAAGATCTGGTAGTTTTTTTAAATGTTAATAATTCCTAAACGAGTGTTAATCTCCTGTTGAAAGAGTAAGCATATGCATTGAAATGTTGTTAATGTCCACAGAGAAGATGTTTTCCAGAATATCTAACTATTCCACATCTAAATGCATTTACAAACTTTATAGATGCTTATTAGATGTGCAATCTGATTTAAATCGACGGTTTTCTGAGGAACGAAAATAACAAAATAGTGCATCTACCGGAATACGAACTCATATCGTTCGGAGGTTTCCTCTCAAAACCGTCTTATAACAGCCTGTAGACTCCCATGTTCTGATGCAATTCAGTTAACCAATCACAGGACGTCCAACAAAGCTTTTGGTGCGAGAAGCTAGGGGCAGATAACTCCAAACAGCTATCCTTTCGTCTGTTCCAAATGCTTTCAAAAACGGCGACTGTTTAAAAACTATGATGTGATTGGTCAGATATTTGACTGGGCTTTGTCTGCTCTAAACCGGTTCCAAACGTGTATAGTGACCATGAAAGTAAGGTCAAGGTCACCAAAGTCTGCATAATGTTCCAATGAGGGTTGTTATCAAATTTTAAGACATTGGTTAGAGAAGATACATAGGGTGAGGTGAAGCATAGGCGTAGGAACGGTTCAAAAGTTGGGAGGGGGGCAAGAATTTGAATTTTGTAAGCAGGGGGGGGTGGGGGGGGAGAATTGTGTGTTATAGAAGCGCCAAGGTGTAATATATAAGGGGACTTTTAGCGTTAAATATTACTATAAACTGCCAAATGATTTAATACCTGGCCCCATATTTATGGGGTTTGACAATGCTGTTTTAGTCCAAAAGGCCCAAAAACTGTCATTTTAGATTTGTCAAGGTAACTTGCAAACTCAAAGTTTTTCTATCTATTCCTATCTACCAGTATAATGTCAGGCTGGGAAAAAATTGGTAAAACCTGCAACCATCAGCTGGAACAAGCAAAACGTAAGTGGTGCTGCTCTGAAATTCAGTGTAGCATTGCACCTAAACCTAACTGTCCTAATTATATAGAAGAGAGGAAGGGAGGAAGAACCACCAGGAACCAGAGTTGTCTAGGCCGCAAACATTTATTCATGTGCTTACATGTTTCGACCACTAGGTGGTCTTCATCAGAGCATGTCCCAGCCCCAAGATCACTAAACCATGCTGGACGTGGAGTAGACTAGCTGATGTTTAATTATATAGAAGAAGATGAAAATAGGTTTTTAGGTTATGGTCTGTGAGGCCCGTATTTGGGTCCACAGGGTCACCAAATCTACAATTTAGAATCTCCATTGGTTAAAGAGTCTGTACACAATATTTCAGCCTTCTAGGCCATTCCTTCAGGGGAAGAAGATGAAAATAGGATTTTAGGTCATGGTCTGTGAGGTGCTTATTTGGGGCTGCTGGATCTACAATTTAGAATCCCAATTTGCCAAGGAGTCTGTACACAAAATTTCAGCTCCTTAGACCCAGTGGTTCTGGAGAAGAAGACAAAAAGAAAAGAAGTTTACGGCAGGCTGGCCAGCGGACGCCATGCCATGCCATAAGCCCACTGAGCTATTAATGTATCAGTTGTTATCATCGACAAATACAAAAGTCATTAAGTCTTTGTCATTACTAAATTTGCCTCTTTGAATGAATAATTTAATTTGAAAACTGTGTGAAGAGTTAGCAATATGGGTCACTTAGTCCAAAATGCAAATATACTTCTCACTTGCCCATCATAGTCAAATAGCATCGCCGCTAATTTTCCGAGACACTGCCGAAGCGATGTTAAGCAGTAACTCACTCACTCATTGAAAACAGCATTTTATAATTTTTAAAGCTCTTTTTGGGGGGAAATTGGCAGTGCAAGGCTAAGACTATCTTAGTGCTAAGAGAATTTTGATACTCTGGACCCAAGACCCATTTTCCTTACATTTCAATTACCGTAAAGATGGTAAGCAGACAATGTATAGAGAATAGTTAAAAGGTTCTTAAACTATGTACAAAACAAATATTACTTGTTTGTATAGGATTATAAACTAATGTTCATAAACTTAACTCAAACATAAAGAAATAAAAGTAATTTATTCAAAATGGGACATTATCCTGAGCATGAAATTTCAATAAATAATGTTTAATGATATACTGAGAACAATAATAATGTTAAACTGTACACATTGTAAAACAGAGTAGTAATTCAAATTTAAAAGTTTCCCATATCAGCACATGTGAATAAGAAATAAACTGTACATTACCCTTTTACAAAAGTTTAAATTATTATCTTCCATAACAAGACCTTCCCTCAAGGATGCTTTTATCATATCTTCCTACATAATCTGTAACAGCGGGGAGTTGATTTCAAGAGCATATTATGGCTTCTCTTATTAAAACAGGGAGAAAGCCTGCAACACCTTTGTAGCTCTGCATTGCAGTGAAACCTACAAGCATATAAAAACGAGTGTTTGCCACTAACATGGCAATGTCCCCTGCTGATAACATTGAGGTTAAAAGACACATCATTTGGTCAAAATTAGCTACTTCATATATTGCATTACTGGTAAAAAATGTCATGATGATCATCAAATTTGAAGACTTTGGATCCTCGGTTCATGAGATATTGGTTAACAAGAGTTCGAAAAGTGGTCTAAGTGTCATAGTCACCTAGAAAATAAGGTCAAGGTCACCAAAATTGACTGGTGTCTGCGTCATTCCCCAATGTAGACTGATATCAAATTTGAAAACATTGGGTCCATCAAGTCATGATATATCGTGTTAACAAGAGTTCAAAAAGTGGTCAAAGTGTCGTGGTGACCTTGGAAATAAGGTCAAGGTCACCAAAATCGACTGGTGTCTCGTCCAACCACAATGTAGGCTGACACCAAATTTAAAGACTTTGGATGCAACACTTCATGAGATATCTCGTAAACAAGAAATGTGACGTACGTATGGACGGACATACGGACGGACGCCGCTGAATACATAGTCCCCCGTTCCGCGTTGTAGCTGGGGACAAAAAAAAAACTGTGAGCAACAGCTGGAACTAGCAAACCATAGGTGGGTCTATGCTGAATTTCAGTGTACCATTGTGACCAAACCTTACTGC
The DNA here is from genome assembly GCA_936450465.1 of Gibbula magus. Taxonomy (NCBI): domain Eukaryota; kingdom Metazoa; phylum Mollusca; class Gastropoda; order Trochida; family Trochidae; genus Gibbula; species Gibbula magus. The sequence goes on from OW388295.1 coordinate 43,925,237, forward strand.
ATATAAAACAGTTCTTTTTAGCAAAGTTGCAGAGCCCCTGACGGGATTTGAACCCCAGGCCTCTTGGCACAGTGGGGAGATTTTCTGTTTCCACAAAAGCATGGAAATTATGCAAGTTACTGCAGCATTTGTAATGGCTTGTATTATTTGCAGGGGAAAAGCCTGTGACACCTGACAGCCAAGGGCGGGTATTTTAAGTACAGATTTCTCTGATGAAGTTTCCCAGGGAGTGATATAGTGGAGAGAAACGAAGCATATATAAAACCATTGGTAACCGAGGATGCCGGACAGGCGACCAGTTGTAATCTCCTACGGGAGTGTTCTATTCTCGTTGACCAGGGGTAATATGTCGACCAGCGCTTTGAGCACGCAATGTGCATGGATATATGCACTATATAAATGGTCTATTATTAATTTACCGCTGTGCCTAAGAATTTCAGTGAAAGCATTGGCTGGTATTAGTGTACCATGGGTTTTAATGCACTGAAATTCAGCATAACTTTGCACCCAAACCTTACTGCTTGTAATTGCCCCTGGAGGGATTCAAACCCCAGACATTCCACTGCCCTATGACTTCCCCACGACAGAGAGATTATATGTGAAATTATGACTTAAAAACATCTTTGAGGAAAGTATGAAGCGTACTATGACATTATTTTCATAAACTTATTCAATGAAGAGAATATTGCAAATTACCCTATATATGAAAAGTAGCATATTCTTTGTGTTCTTTTCTTGCAATAAAGTCATTATCAAGGTATACATGAACATTTTTAAGTCAATAAATAAATAAAAACCACTTCTCAAGTTACAACTGTAACAATCTGAAATTTAATTACATTTAATTACAGACATGATTAAAATCACATGATAAAAAACTTGCATCCTCACTTTAAGTCAATCTTACGAAAGCATTTTCATAATAATTAATAGACATAATTTTCATAAAATTGCAAAATTCAAATACTAACATTAACAGACACCTGTAGATTCAATAAAAGTCAATTAAAAGTTTGTGAGATAAAATCCAAATATTTTGCAGTAGCTGGTCTCCCATTCATGAATAACAGTACAAGAAATTAAACACCATCAGAGCTCTAGATAAGCTGTGCATCTGTGTAAAATATATGAAATTTCCTAAATAAACCTTCCAAATTATTCATAACCTATTTAAATCAACATAAAAACATTGACATATTTTTATTTTGGTTAATTATTATTCTACACCTGTATTCAAGGCAATTCTAATACCGGTAGGTTTCATGAATTTAACTCACGGATACCTGGCTATAGTTTAAGATAAGACAATCTTTGTATAAAATGCATTGATATTCCCCCAAAACACTGACAATTTTTTTTTTAAAAACCCACATTTATTACCATGGCAACACTTTAGATAAGCTCTCTGAGTAAAAGATCATATGCACTAAAATTTCTAAATTGACCACCGAAATAATTATTTTCCAAATTTGCAAAGATAGTTATAACAGAATGCTGTAGATAGTTACTGATTTGTGTAAGCTGAATTAATAGTAAGAACATCAATGCACAATACACAAACCAAAAATAAAATATACAGACATTTTCAATTTGATCTATATAACAATACTTCCATCATGTTGTTATCCAAACATTCTCTGCAAGTAATAATCCGCGCCTATCTCCATCACTGGCTTATGTCAGCCTTGCTGCATTTTGTTGACTTTTCTGTGCTAGCATATCAGTATGAAGCTAAGGTGCAGTGTGCTGCTGTGCTAACACAGGAAAGTAAATGAACTGCAGCAAGGCAACATAAGCCATAACATCAACAATCACATCTATAGACCTCAAGGGTATTGGAAAAGGAGTAATGGGTTAACATGGGTAAATACCCAGATAAAAACAGGTGAATATCCAGATTTCAAAAAGCTTATCTAGAGCTCTGGAAAAATCAAATTAATCATCAAGCAAATTTAAATTTGCAAAATATATACACAATTGGGTTGTTATGAAACTGGGACTAGAGAAAAAACTCTAAATAGAGCTTTAATAACGCTATAAAAAATATTGTATCTCTTTGATTAAGATTCAGTGTGAAACATGAAAAGCACGAAGATCAAAAAGTTGAAATATGAAAATGATAAAGCGAAAACATTTATGAATAAAATTGTCTAACAAAGATAAGAGGTACGGTAAGACAGCATGGATAAATATCACTGTTTATCACATATAGAATATCTATAAAAGCAAGAAAATTGGTAAAAATGTTGGCATGAATTATTCTGAAAATATGACGTGTGATGATATTGCAATATTTCTATGTACTAATGAATATCATAATTCATAGGACCAGTTAAATGTGTTTAAAAAGTTTTCATAAAATTCCAATCAAAAAAGCATATTGTTTTCAGAACTAAAAACAAGCTAGCTTTAATTGATAAAATTCTTAAATAAAATTCTAATTCTTAATGATTTGAGAGATTCAAAGAAAACCCTCTTTCTATGGCTACCGTATTTGTATTAATAGCCCTGGTCGTTTAGAAAATTGAAAGGGGGCACTTATGTTAAATGTCCTTATCATTCAGTGCAGTAAGTAAAATGCTTGAATATTTTCGATCTACATACAGACGATTTTATCAATGTACGTATTTCAAATAAAGGTAGGAATCAATTTTGCAATATCACTGTTTTCAAATGTAATATATAATAACATAATTACATAATTCACATATCAACATAGTTTATAGGTTTATCACTATAGAGGCACTAAATTTACTTGAGTTAAAAACATGTTCAGGGGATGTTTTTAGAGGGCGATAATTACATTGATTATGGTAATAACCTATTTTAAGTCTATTTAAGTTGGATCTGGCAAAGAATGAAATAAATTAAATATTCTTTGAAATGAAGGTTGAAATTTAGTATTTAATTTTACTTCACAACTATACAATTAGAGTAGGATGGGTTCAGATTGCAATAAAGGTATAAAAACAAGAGATGAAAATATCACTTGCATTTGTTTTAAGATACATGAAAAAACAAATTATTTACTTGTTTCATTGAATCCATGTGTTTGAAAAATGTTGAAAAAAATCGTACTTAGAATCCGTGTTTATTAAAAATCTTGCCAAATTTACCAACAGACTTATAAAGTATTTTTTAAATATTATTTTTCAATATTATTTTTGAATGAATTCTTTGCCTGTGTTGCTGAATTGAAAACTTTCAAAAAACATTTCCCCTCACTCAAGTAAAAAGTTATAACTCGAGTCAGTCTTTATCACTGGCTAATTTAACTAATTTAGCCAGTGATGGAGACTGGTGGGAGATTGAGACAAAGGACAAAGGACTTAGTTGCTTTTTTTCCTTCTGACTTAAGGCATTTTACCAAAGAAATCCGCAAAACAAGTAATTCATTTTTTCTGCCTTAGCCTGATCTGGTTCTTCTAGTACAAATTCGAGTGACTTGTAATGATTATAGTTCAATTTTCATGAAAATTTAAAAATCACTCATTTGGGCTGGCGACTTTTCAGGCATATTTCATACCCTACCATTATATTTATATATTTGTATTTCAGTATGTTTGTATAGAAATCAGCAAGAATCAGCTCACGGAACAAAATTGGCGGCTCTTGAAAACATTGCTATCCATGTTGATGATACAGGTTGAATAAAACAAGTTGTTACAAGAAGTTGTACTGTGAAAACAGAACTTCAAACAATTTTCAGTTGAATGAATATAGAATAGGATTAAAATCTTAACATGATCTTGAATTTTAAAAATAGATAAATTGATTATATGCTTTGCGGTGAGAGGCTGGGCGTTATGTTTGCTAGAGGGGCCAGTGGTGGATCCAGTGGGGGTGGGGGAAGGGGGAGTCCAAGTTTGCTTTATGGAACCAGAGTGGGACGGGGTGGTGGATGATTGCCAAAAATGAAATGCACCCTCTCCAATCTGATTAAAATCAAATCACTTTCCAAGGATTAAAAGATGCAAACACATATCATTCAGAGGTTTTTCTCTCCAAACAGTCTGATGATAGCCAGTAGTCTCACATGTTCTGACGCAATTCAGGTAGCCAATCACAAGACCTCCTACAAAAGCTTTCGGTGAAAAAATTAGGGTAAGTAACTCCAGACAACAATTTGTCTGTTTCCATAACATAAGGAATGTGTTAACGAATGATTCCGAATGTGTTGGCATTCGTTTGTAAACTATGACGTGATTGGCCAACTAATGACTGGGTTTTGTCTGCACTAAACTGTACAGAACATGCGTCTATATGGGGGTCATCAGACCTCATGACAAGAAAACTATAGAACCAGTTTGTTTCTCGATAGATGTATTATTTTTGCAGATTTTACTCCTTAGAACATGGCTGATTTTATTCAGACTGACCCCTCTCGAAACAAATATCTTAGAAACCTCTGGCGACGTCAAAAGAACGATACTGTCCTCTGTCCAATGTCTCTGCTACAGTCATTATGACACCATTCGGCGTTGCTAGGTGACAGTGTAACTGATTTGAATATGCCCGAAATTTCTAAAGTTGATTTTGAGGTTATTCACCACATATTCCATCACTGAAGCATATAATAAATAGACTAGTTTACCTTGAGGCACACACACATGAAGAAAATGAAGAAATTGAGGCTTATTTTTTCAGTTAGTTATCACTTATTTCTTAGTAAAGAACTTTTGGTATATTTGTGGCAGAGCCAATGGGGTGTTCAACTTCTTACAATATCTTGAATAAATGCCCATGCAAATATAATTTCTACATCTGCCTACATATATTAGCATCCAAGGTTGTAAACTTATTGGCCTTGAGCTGTCCACAATGAAAGATAAGTGATATTACAGTAAAAACATGAAAGTCTCTGTATGTATGTGACCAAAAAGGAATAAATTTATAAAACAAAATATTTTTTAAAATCTCAATTTCATTATATTCTTCTAGTTGGTTTGCCACAAGATAAACTTCTCTCATTAAAGGAGTGTTACTTTCATGCACAAATCTCGGAAAGAAAAAGGACTAAACATTAACAGTCAAGGGATAAACTTTTCACTCTCACTGAGTGCAGGCCTATGACAAATATATCTCACAGGAGAAATGTTCATTATGACGAATGACACTTATGAAAGATACATACATACATCTGCAACAATACTGTGGATACCACTCGAGGGTTACGATAAATTCTTTGAAAAAACGTGAAGGAAGCTAGCTCGAAGTGAAGTTCTTCCTCGTATAACAATCATACAAAAGAATAATGATTTTCAACAGCTCGTCCGTGGGATAAATTTTGCGACCCTTGAGCCTGTTCCCGCACAACGTTCTCTATAGATGATGTTCGTGATCTTACAGATCCACTGATAATTACAATGTCTCGATTATTATCGAAATGTCCGTGATGTGCTGACAGGGAGTTTCTCAGTCCTCCTGCATTTCCGTGCGACCTTGGTGACCCTCTTGGCAAGGTCGTAGGTGTCCGAGGTCGCTCCATGGCGACGATATAGTCTGTTAACGTTACATCGGACGACCCTCCAGACTCCAATGGTATAGGATGAGTACGGAAGTGTTCCAACATATCGAATATCGTTTGAAACCACAAATGTTGCACTCGGCATTGTCCTTCATTGTTTATTGTCATCCTCAGATGCTGGAAGAAAAAAGAATAAAGGATATTATATGAGTGTCTATGTCATGCTATGTTATACTATGTTATACTGATATTCAAGCACAAGTGTCATAAAGTATTGATATAGATTCAAATATAATGTTATATTTATTACCGAGGTCACAACTTCCAAACGCAAGGCATAACTCTTGCCAGTCTGCATTACTGGCTGATTTAACCCTTGCGGTATTTCCCTCGCTTTGTTGTGTCAAGATAGTGAATCGCTGCACCAGAAATGCATAGCGGGCCTGGATTTCTAAACACAGATTTCTTAAGGAAATACTGCAAGGCCTAAATCAGCCAGTAATGGAGACTGGCAAGAGTTATGCCTTGCATTGGGAAGTTGCTGAGGTCATAACATTAAGGAATATGCTAAAATCTACTTTCAATCATAGGCATTTATAATGCAACGCCATTGGTCAAAAGTGACATCATAAAATTGTTTATAACGTCACGGCATCATGACAGAGTATGAAAAATATCAACCCCATTATCATTTCCAGTGTAGGTAATAATTTAATAATTTATTACATGAGAGATATGTAAACACTTCCACAAGATATCAGCACTCTAGGGTTATAAGTTCTTATGAAGAAGTCAAAAGAGATTTTAGGGCAAAGGCCTACAACCCATTAGCTAAGGTACTTGAACACAAAATTTAAATCAGAACTTAGCAACCAAAATGTATGTAATATATGTCACATAATGACTGAAGCACACATAAAATATCAACTCCCAGATAGTTTTCATAGCGACAATGAATGCAGTTTTGCAGATTGCAAAAATAAATTTTATTACAACCATTCATGATTCCTCTACCATCTGAGGCAGCATATAAACGCTATTTGGCAGAAGTATGCTATGATTCTAAGCCTTGATTTTCAAATCTGCCTTAAAATGGTGATTAGCCTATGTTAATCTGGGGCTTATAACCATCTTAGCACTAAGAGAGATTTGAATATCAGGACCTGACTCCTCGATTGTTTTAGAACTCATAGTACTAAATCATAATACCATACATTCCCAGGGTCTATCTTAGTGCTAAAACAGCTTTGAAAATCTAGCTCCCAGGGTCTATCTTAGTGCTAAAACAGCTTTGAAAATCTAGCTCCCAGTGTCGTTCTTTGTGCTAAAACAGCTTTGAAAATCTAGCTCCCAGGGTCTATCTTAGTACTAAAACAGTTTTGAAAATCTAGCTCCCTGGGTCTATCTTAGTGCTAAAACAGCTTTGAAAATAAAGATCCCAGGGTCTAATTTTCTCTCCACATTTTTATTGGTTCATTTCTATTAACTAACAGGTTATCTCCCTTACCTTTGCTCTCCCCTGGAAGTTGAAAGTGAGGACATATTCTCCCGTCCTCGTCTCACTCTTGCGGACCAGGAAGACCCCGTGTCCGACTGGACCCTGTTGAAGTACGAGCTGAGCGGCCTGGGCGCGGGACAGAGTGCCGTGGAACCAGGGGTACTCTTGTAGCATGGTGTCTATAGACCCCTCACCGACCCCCTCCCGGTGCTCTGGGGACATAAGGGTTAATCAAACTATATTACCCACATGGTTGAAACTTACCGAGTTAATATTTTCAATACAAGCACATGTTGACATATCACGTTTGCCTATCAACCATTGTTTCAGTGTGAGTTCCTGTATTTCGTGACATCATTGTAGCTTGCCATCCCAAGTGAAGTAGGCCATTTTCTGCTTATTTTCAATCGATTCAAATGAAATGGTATAAGTAATAAAGAAATTTCACTCGAAAGAGCGCCATATGACTTTTATGAACTTGTACATTATTTTTTATAACCCTTGCTCTTGATAAAAAATCGTTTCGTGAAAATCATATGGCACACTTCCTCAGGTAATAATCTCTATTAACATAGATTTTTAATAATGAAAATAACAACTCTTTATGTTCGCAATTCAATGTAAATTGGAAATACGGTTTGTGCATTTTGCTTCCGGCAGTAACAGTTGTAACGCTGCTCTGTTGTTATAATGTTGATGGTCAAGCAAGGAACAACAACTCTCATCTATTAACATATTTTGGTAAGAGGCGACCAAGAGTCAACCACGTGATCAGCAGACACTCTACCAACTTAGCTATATTTGGCACACCTTTCCACTTACAAAGAATTAATGCTTAAGGTACTAATCACAAATTATTACCATGAAGGAATTGTACTTTTGATGTCACTACAAAACGTTTCGATTGACCATATAGGTGCGTACTTCCCGTGTTCAGGTACCCTCATAAACAGCTGCATGGACTGATTGCAATGTGAATGAAGCCCCTAGCCCATGGGACACCGTATGAGACCCAGGTCACAAACTTTCGATGTCTCCACCGGATTTGAGGTAGTGATGGTGAGATGGTGTTTCACACTGTTTTCAAGAGTATTTCACTTATATCACGGCTGCTAGTATTATGGCAGGGAGAAAGCCATGTGGCTATGCTTTTCTGTGAAACCTGCAAGAATCGGTTGGAACTAGCGAACCATGGGTGGTACTACTCTGAAATTCAGTGTAGCATTTCACCCGAACTTTACTGAGTGTGGAACAGTTCTCCACAGCAGACAAAGTTGCTGTGCCCCTGGCGAGATTCGAACCCCGGACCTCTTGATTCGAAGTCGAACACACTACGCTATCCCGCCCCCTCAACCAGATTCAAACCTGGGCCAGCATGCTAACCACTGCACCTCTGTTAATACTAGATAACCATTTTTCTTCTTTAATCATCATACTGCCTTGAACTGGATTGCCTCGACACAGATTGCAAAATAAGAGATCCTATTACAAAGAGTTTTTGGCCACTATCAATGGCGCTGCCAATTTTTTAATTCAAAATAAAGTTATTGAGTGATGTCACTGAACAATTGTCAATAATATGGTCATAACATCAGCAAAAGTGGCCCTGGTTAAGGATTTTCAATTCACTGTAAAATTTGCTTCACCTAAAAATATTTTCTTTGGAACAAAGTATTTTTCAAATGAGTTAAAATTAATATGAATTAAAGAAAGGTTTAAGAGTAGCTCAGTGTGGTCCTAAAAATGTCAAACCACTTGGCAATTGGCTTTATGCCTTACGAAAAATTGAGGGGAAAACTATATGTTATTGTAAAAACTAATATATACGAAAATTAACAAAACATTACATTGGAAAAATAATAAAACTTACGGAAATATGAATAATAGTAAATACAGCACACATGATATAGGCATGCTCTTACAACATAGATATCTAGCTCAACCAACACTGACATAATGACGTGTTTCACGGCACGGTCTCTTTATACGGTGCATCATTTTTTTAGAATACGGAAAACCGTTTTCTAGGGATACAGCTTATCGGCTCATGTAATTAGTTTTACCCATTAATGTAGCAAAATATAAACTTTGATTACAAATGGAAAATTTGAGAAAACATAATGTGCAAAAAACATGCTACAGTGCCTTTAAGCTCTAGAAATAGGAAGTTGTAAACAACCAATGACTTTAACACCATGGTGGCTATACATTGCGGTGAAACCTGCAAGCATCGACTGGAACTAGCGAACCATGGGTGGTATTGGCTGAAATTCAGTGTAACCTTAAAACCTTACTACATGTAGAACAATTCTCCACAGCAGACAAAGTAACTGAGCCCCGGACCTCGTGATCTGAAGTCAAACTGCGCTATATCGCCCCTAGCTTGGTGCCTAGGGCCATGAAAAGGCTAAAACCTATTGAATAACTGCTTCAAACTACATAAATGACTAAAGATAATGGTTTGCTCGAAGATAAAAACTGAACACATCCTTTTTAACTGTTTGAGAGGCATTCTAGAAGTTGGTGTGATGACCTTTTTGTAAACTCTTATTTTCTTAGAATATACATGGTAGGGCTAACATATCAAGTTAATGTACATACCGAGCCCGCTTTCATATCGTGGTGACCCTGCCACGTCCGCTGCACTAGATACTCGGCTGGAAATAGGGGTGTGGTGGGGGGTACTCCAAGGTCGTGGAGAGGGGCGGGGAGGGACTTCGGGGGGACCCGCACCAATCGAACCCTGCGAGGAGCTTCGCTGTTGAGAGTTGATGGGGGATGACTCTGCAATGAGGCAAAGTATTTGAAGAAATTAAGTTAATCGTAGGTTGATCTCTTACCTTATTAGTTATTTCAAAGTTCTAAATTGGGTTGTAGACTAAAAATGTCCACATCAACATTTGAAGGTTAACCAAGAAATGAATTAAAATGTGGAATTTATAAAATATTCTGGATAAATATATCTAACGACCAATTCTGGATTATAACCTTTGATACAGAATTGACATTCCTGTAAAGTGGCCACTCAGAAAGCTTTGACACTAATTTACACTTTCGCCGTTGAAAACAGTGTCACAGCGTTCAGAGTGTTCAATTTACAGGAATTCCAACTTGTAAACAAAGAGCATTATCCTGGATTCACCATAAGCTTTCCCATAATGCACCTGGACCAGCAAATAAAGAGTGAAGCGTAAAATAGCAAAATTTAACAAAAACGAACAAACATTGCCAAGCTGAAAAAACTTACGTTCAGGCAATCAGACCTTACATCAATCACTGTTTGTAATGAAATTATTCTGAATTTATTGAAAGAATATGAAGAAAGCCTGGAAGTATGTTTACTAACCTTTCCTTTCAATGGAGCCTGACGGTGCCGTGGGTAGTCTCGGCCTCCTGGGGGAAATAATTAAAGTGAATATTCTGGGTTTATTCAATGACACGTACTGTTTTGAGGAAAAATGGAGAGATTTATGATAATTGCTATTTCGTTAGAAAGACCCAAGAGCTGTGCAATAGAAACTACGCTCAATCAACAGCAAGATGATAAATATCAAATAATTTTGAACAAAACAGAAAATATCAAATGCAAGAGTTTTAACCATGCACACTTGTGCAATAATATTCATAGCTCAAAAATTACTTTCTGAGCTTTTGCTCTGAAAACCTTCTGCTCCATCAGCGAATTTGTATCCGCCACCCTACAATACCCTGATTCGCTGAGCCCAATAACCCTATTGGCCATAAATAACCAGCCAATCAAAAAACTTAGATTCTAGCGATATAGGCAGTTACTGGATGAGATGAGCAATCGTTGATGTTCAATCAGGACATTATATCGGCTGAAAAATTTACATGCTCTGAGTTTGTCGTCTGAAAATCGGTAACCAGGAATGGCTTGGTACAAACTAGATGCTGGATTTTAGCGAAAAACCTTTTCAAATCTTGATCATTTTCCATAGTGGATATATGCCAAATAAGAGTCTCATAGTACAAAAACTCTTTTAGTTTATGTGTTTACAAGGATTTTTTTTAGTGATTTCAAAACCTATGACCTTGAATGTGAACCTGTGAAAAACATTTTCCAGAGGTATAAGTACAAAGTTATGTATATGAGTTCTTTAAACCTTATTTTTAAGTTATAGCCAAAACAAATTGCACCTTGGTCAGAGGCAGCAGAAACTGCACAAAAACTTTCAAAGGTCTCAATTAGTGATTACTTTTAAATCTCTCTTGAACGCGATTGCTCAATGTAGCGCTACGTAGCAAGGCGAGCAAACATCGAAGGATTGCACCGTGTCGTTCAGGAGAGAATGAGCGCTACATTGAGGAATCAATGAGCAATTATAAGCGCTCGCTGTTATGGAATGGAGACCAGAATGGTTTGGCACTAATTAATTCAGCACTTAAAGGGTTAACTGTAGTGAGACATATTGAGACGTACATAGCCTGTGAGTCGTCGTCAGTGCACCTGTTCTGTGAGAGCACACCCTGGACCAGCTCCAACCAACTCTTCATCTCCGAGTACGAGCTCGCCTCCACCACATACTCGATCGAGCCCTCGCCCTGCATTGTCAGAAATTTTTTAAAGTGAGACAAATTTTTTTTATTCAGATGGTTTATGAATCATCCTACCTTGATTTTGACAAATTTTTATGAAATGCTATCTGAATCCCTTTCAAATGAAAATGTACAATGCTATATATATTTAAGAAATAAAGTTCTTACTTACTCACCAGGACGTTAAAGTACATTTATTCTATTGTTCAAACCACTAGGCAATGGAAAAGGGGGGTCCAATCCCCTCCCCCATCATACACGCCCATGCAAAAGTTTTTGAAAGGGGGGACCCCCTCGACCCCCCCCCCCCCCCCCCCCCACACACACACACACACACTTTTTTTTTTAATATTTAGTTACATTTAAATCTTTAGCATTGTAATTGTCAACTTCTCTGATGAAGTGGCATGTTGGTTATTTCACCTCTAGTGGCATATGCCGTTTCCTACACCAGACTCACAATCAAGCACAGCCTTTGATCCTGAAGTACTGGCTATGCTTGATTTGTTTAAGCAGCGTATACACTGACCATGTGACCGGCGTACGCCATTCCTGGACCAGGCTTGAATCAAGTGTAATGGGGTACAGATAGGAAGAGGTCAGCTTCAATAAACATTTTATTTATATCATACAAGTTTTTTGGGTTTTTTTATTTTTCGAAACATGGATTAACATTGTATAAGTATGTAATGGATTGTCTGGGTCCCGAATCTAGCATAGCCAATGCTTCAGAATATATTCTGTCTTACCTTCATCACAAAAGAGTTCTCATGGTCCGGCATCTCGAGTGCAGTTGTCTCCCTTGCATCAGTGATAAGTATACAAAACAACCCAGATTTCGGCTTCAGGGACTGAAAAGACAGAAAATAGAATAATAAAATGCTGAATAGACAAGAATAAAATTGTTACTGCTTGTATTTTTACAATAATATACTCTTTTTGAGTGACGAATTTAATTTCCGAGTTGGGTTGTATCCATCTGAAGAGCTCTGATAAACGAAGAGGATATAGAGATCTGGAGATTAACTAAAGGAAGACAGGAAGAGAGCAGGAAGGTAAAGGAAGAAAGAGTCACGTACATCTCCATCCTATAACGTTTATTAATTAACTACAATTTTTGACGTATTAAGTGCTCTGGGCCCTTAGGAAAGGAAGAAGCGCTTGTTAAAATGACCTTATCATTCAGTGCAGTAAGTAAAATATTTGGATACGTTTAATCTACATACAGAAAAAAAGACGATTTTTATCAACATTTCAAATAAAGGTCAGATTTCATTTCGCTATATCACCATTTTAAAATATAATGTAACATTATTCAAATATGGATTTTTTCTTCAGTTTAAAACGCGGTTTGGGGCACTTATAGCAAGAAAGTGATAATTACGTTGAATACTGTACCAATCGTATGGCATGTATATAGAGAATACTAAGCAACATCCCGTTTATTGACATATGAGTGAGTGGTTTGGTATTTGACAAACGAAGGTGAGGTGAGTTGGGGTTTAACGCCGCTTTCAAGAGTACTTCACTTATATCGCAGCTGCTAGTATTATGGCAGGGAGAAAACCTGCAACGCCATGTGGCTATGCATTGCGCTGAAGCCTGCGAGCATCAGCTGGAACTAGCGAACCATGGGTGGTACTACACTGAAATTCAGTGTAGCATTGCACCCAAACCTTACTGCGTGTAGAACAGTTCTCGACTGCAGATAAAGTTGCCGGCGGGATTCGAACCCCGGACCTCTTGAACGGGCTAACCACTGTGCTATCCCGCCCCCTTGACGAATGAAAGCGAGTTAGATACCGATACCATTCACAACTTTCATAAATATGTTATTAAACAGAACCGAGTTACGGATTCGAATTTAGTATTTCATTTATTACTCACTGATTTACATCTGACTTAATTGCACAAACTCATCAATAAATGCGACACACTCCATTGCAACCACAGCGCTAGTATTGTGACGTCATAATTATTCCGTCATGATGTCACGTCAATCGGAAGCACATATAATAACATTGTAGATTTATTTAACAGGAACAAGAAAGTACCATACCATACCATACAAGTTGGCAACTGGGCCAATATGGCCAAACTGGGTCAAACTGGGCCGAACTGGCCTAACGCAGATAAAACATGGCCAATTCGAGACCAAGCATGAGATGAGTTACAGGTCCTCAGTCCGTCATATTTACATCTAAAATACTTGCTTAGCATAGTATACAGTTCCAGTTTTTAAAGTTTTGTCTTGAAATGAATATTATTAAGTTCTGTTCATTTTGTTTACACGGAGACCAAAACTTTTTGAATTTAAAAAATTACAATTTCAAAAAGCAAATCTTATTTGAAAGATACATGTATACATACATTAAGTTTCAGTAAAAGAGATTATATTTTCAGTATAGCTATATAGCAAGTCTATCCTTGCCTCTTCCAATCTTGTTTAATAACGAAAGGTACACGAACAAAACTTGAATGACACAGGTATAAAGTTTTAAGAAAATATATTGAACTTTTTTAAAGTTCTGATCCGGACATAAAATGTACATACATAAAAAGCCTTTTTGAAGTACACCTCAATAATAAGAAGAAATGTTGTACGATCTCAACATTAAGGGCGATGTAACACGATTTTCTTACTGAAATTATGTGAGCCCATGAAAATGTAAATAAGTGTTACCAATGGCTAAATAATACTCCTCATTCAATAAAAAGAGTTCTTAAATGAATGACATGGTTCGGTAAAGCCATTCCCTTCGAAAGGGTCATTTAAAGGTGTTCACAATAAAATGGCCGCTTATACATGCTTAAGCTTTCTAGTTTCATACTTCAGCCTACCAATTGGATAAAGTATTACAATATCTTACAAATTAGATGTTGGAGATCGACAAAACAGGTATCTAGGTAGGGTAAGGTAATAAGGGGGTGGGGTACCTGGGTAGAAATCTAAATATTACCTTAAGTATATACAAATACATTGTCAAATGACATCTGAAGATAGTTGTCATCAATCGCTAGTAATAACTTATTCCATTGTTATTTTCACTAGTGACTGAAAGCAAGGTTTATTTTCATAATAATATAATGTTATTAATTAAGTATTTTCGTATTGGCCTAGTTACAGGTCCGAGACCCGTTGTATTGGCCCGATACAAAGTTGAGGGCCAATACAACGGACCGAGGACCTGTAACTCTATCATTCTGTAACTCTATCATTCTATTTGCACAACACTAAACATCTTATTTTTATTGAAATAATAATTATAAACAAGATTGATGAAGAAATAACACGGATCAAAGTTGTGAAGCGACAGCTTCAGGCTTTCAAAAATGTGCAACTGCGCATGTTCAGACTCATATTGGCCCAGTTTGTCCCGTATTGGCCTGTTTTTTTCTGTATTGGCCCAGTTGCCCCGTGTCGGCCCAGTTGTCGAATCATATGGTCTAGGCCGTAAATGCCATATAAGTACCATAACATTGACCATAACATTGATAGTTAATTAATAAATCCAGGTATTTCACAGGTAATTTTGAAACATCTTATTATCCCAAACTATTATTACTAAAATGTATTACAAATTATTATAATCATAATTATAATAGATATCCCAAGAAATGTTTGTTATCAAATATTGAAATAATAAAATTTACTACCAATTATTATCATAATAATTATAATACTCATTCCATGAAAGTTTTGCTTTAAAAATATTGAAATGAATAACAAAGTGGTAAAGAAACCTAGAATTAATTTAAAACTATTTTTTTTCGAAAATTCACTAATTAAAACAGATAACTTATTTAAATAAACATGACAGTCTTTGTTTTGTAAACAACAAGCAGTAGTTCTATGATCCATCAATTATTGTTTACTTTTGCTCAATGCTAGATCAATAAATATCATGGCCTACATAAAGAATGAAAAACCAATAAAAAGCAAGCAATAAGAGTTTTAGCCCCTGGGCACATAATCCCCAACCTATAAATCATACAAAGCACTTTTCATACTCATCTGAAAACCTATAATTCCCAACAAGTGACTTTGCCTAATATATGAGTCATGACATAAACTTGTTTTGATAGAAACCCTGTAAACATTTTCATACAATGAGTAATCAGTGTGTTACCTATATGTTTTTTTATTTCATTTGTAAATTTTTTTTACAAAGATGGACAAACAACTACTTTTATTTATTAGATTGGAGAGTCTAGTAATATCATGTTACCAATGAAGTATTTTCGTATTGGCCCAGTTACATGTTTGAGGTCCTTTGTAGTGACATGAGACGAAGTTGAGTGCAAATACAACGGACCGTGAACCTGTAAATTTATGAGAGTTTTATTATTAAACCTCATTTTATTCTATTTGCACATTAGTAAACATTTCATTTCTTTTGAAATCATAATAATGAAGAAAACTGGTGTTGAAATGAAATTTTGGCTCTTTCACCAAATGTGCAGCTACGCATGCTCTGTCACCTATTGGCCAGTTTGTTCGGCCACGTTTTTCTTGTAGTGACCAAGTTTTGCCGAATTGGCCCAGTTGTTGTCTCATATGGTGTAGGCAGTAATCAAAGATTATTACCCAAAGAAGTGTGTCATATGACTTTTACGAAAATAGTGTAAAACATTTTATTGCCCAAGTGAGAGCAAGGGTTATACGTAAATTTGCATGAGTTTCGTAAACTTCACATGGCACACTTTCAAGTGTAGTAATTTCTTTATTACCCATTCTATTCCATTTGATTCGCGCAAAAATAGTCCGGAAACGGCCCACTTTTCTTGCGATGAGAAGCTACAGTGACTTCATAAACAATTGTTTTATGACGACACAGGCGACAAAATACAAGAAGTCAAGTGAAACAATGGTTGCTTGGCTACCGTGATACTGCACATGTGCTCATATCAATAATATTAACTCGGTTATATTCAACTATACCAATCAATTGATAGTGAATTAAAAATAGGTGGTACAGCAGGGAATTTCAATAAGATACTCAACATATAGTTAACAAACTAGAGAGACCCCCCTCCCCACACAAGAGAGTTCCAAGTATAGTAAATGGCCATTGTAACCTTAAGCCCTGTTTATACGGCGAATTTGCACATATGCAAAATTGCTTATGGAAGCAATATACACACGTGAGTAAAAGTAAATTTGCTATGCGTTCATATGTGTTTAATGTCTGCCTATGCAAATGGGCTTCCAATTATTTTACTATATGAATAGAGAATTCCTAAAACATACCAATTAATATTTATTAGAAAAAACTAAATAAATGACATTAATTTATATCTGTCAACATTGTTTTGACTATTTCGCCCTAATTATATAATGAAAATCGGATAGTCAGATGGATTTCGAAGGTCATCGCGTGCAAGAAGGAGATAATGCTATATATATATATATATATATATATATAGAATTTGAACCCTTAACATGCGGGTCCCGGAATTATCCGGGCGGGCTATAAGCGATTCCGAGGTGTCTGTATACGGATCCCGGATCACTTACTTAGAATAATTCACAGCTGTCTATGCACTTGGCTATCTGCCATACCGGGTCCCGAGTCGATTGTTTCCGCGACTCGCTGCATGTATTTATGCTGTATTTATGCCTCGCAGCCCGCAATGAGAATAAAACTTTCTTCAGTGTCTGGTCAGAACGTCCAGCAAAATTCACACCAATTTGCGTGTGCATTGTTGACCCGTAACGAATCGATAATTAGCTTTACAAAAGGCCAATTTTGTCCTGCTTCGCTCCGATGGCTACACTGCCCGGCGGCTAATTAGCACCTAAGTGTCTGCACTGCCCCGGGGTGAGATAGGCCCGTACAGGCTTATCTGTCTCGCATCCCGCCACATGGGCAGATAGCCTATGCTTATCTGTCTCGCATCTCGCCACATGGGCAGATAGCTTCTAATTACGGGAAGATATTGCGATAAGCTACCTTTCTCTCGCACTTCGTATCATATGAACCAATTGGTTGTTTTCATTTTTTTTTTATACCAAAATAAAGAGGAAAGAATGGCCTTTATTCCCATATAAAAATCGCAATTGCGCTAACATAACTGAAAATACAGCAATCGCACAGAGATAGGTGACTTTCGCACTTTTGAATTTTGATACATGTGGCGCATTTACCCCAACATGCCTCGGCGCTCTATTTCTAAGAAACTACTTGGGATATTTTCATAATTTTTTTATCAGTATATAGATAAAAGAATTGTCTTCAATTCCATATAAAATACGTGTATTTTCGGCAATAACTTTTTATGCGCCAGGTGTCGCGCAGAAGGTGATATTCGGCTTTGAATAAGTGGCGCTCTTAGCATATACCATCATTACGGGCTTTATAACTTGTGAACCGCAAGTCCGATTTTTATAATTTTTACATCATTGTAAAGAGAAAAACATTGTCTTCAATTCCATGTATAATGCGCATGTTTTCGGGAAGAACTCTGCATGCGCAAAGCGCCGCGCCAAAAGGTATAATTTTCGCACTTCATAACTTTTGAACCGCAAGTCCGATTTTTATAATTTTTACATCATTGTAAAGAGAAAAACATTGTCTTTAATCCCCAGATATAATGCGCATGTTTTTGGGAAGAACTATGCATGCGCGAAGAGCCGCAATATTGATGTACGCATAAGTGAAGAAGTATGATAATATATAACTAAAATACTGTTCTTTTGATACGCAAATATAGAGCTTTATAAACGATGAACAACTGTCATGACGGAATTTTGTTTCCAGTTTGGGAAAAAAAAATATAACATAAAAGTGAAAATATATTTGAGTACGGGACCCGCCGCTCGGGGAAAAGCCTTTTCGTGGGAATATTTTCTCAGGAAAATATTTCACTTTTCGGAGTTTCTAAAAATGCGTGAACATTTTTGTTACTGATGCCATTTGCGAAAGGTTTTTATTTCTAAAATTCAAATGCAAGGGCGCACCTTTCCAAAACATTTGAATTGAATTTATTATTTTATCTTTTACATTATTGAATAAAAGACGTTTCATTCAATAAGATTTGAAGAATTATTTATATGTGTAGCGGACTGAACTGAGCAGATAGAGAATTTGATTCCTCACCACTTTTATTACCAAAGTTCTTTTGTATCACAATTACTTTTTTAGGTATTAGTTTTTTCGTGAGCAGGGGAATTTCCGACGGGATTCGCCATGACATAATGAGAAAAAATTCCCATGAACATGGGCGTGGTCCGTCATCTTCGGGACCGACCCACAAGTATAAATATCTACCGGGGGGTGCGCGGACCCCCCCGCTTTTGGTCGCCACCCCCCAAACTTTTTGTGCAAATTATTTTTTTTTTTCTACTTTGAAATAAAGGTTCGTGTCATTCCGAGGTATGAAGGTTTCTGCTATATATGTCGAGAGGGCATGGGAACCCATTCCCAATAGAATCCGGGGTTCGTCCCATAGGATTGTTCCTCGGAGTCTCTCGTTCTCAAAAGAGAACATGGGAAACCTGTCCCGCGATTGAATCCGGGGTCCGCCGCGGAAGACGGGGACGGGAATTCCCGGAGAGCATGGGAGTATGCTCCCATGGGTCCGGGCTCCGCCTCGAGAGACCGCTCCTTGGATGCTCTGCTTCTCGAAAAGAGAAGTCATTCGGCAACTGACAACCCGAGCTTCCCTGACATAGTAGTTTATTTTCCGGGCCTCGCGCCCGGTGCTACACGTCGCCGAGGAAATCAGAAAATGGTCCGTCAGTAAAATCGGCGCGATGTCAGAAGCCGTCGGCGCCGTCGGCGCTTGCGGCGCAGTCGTCCTAGATGCGCCGGGAGGTTCTGAAACTGGCAAATGAACGTCCATGAAGCTCACATTCATTATCTCTGTATGTTTATTGTCTCTAATCACATGTTATATGTTGCATACATCTAACGCATTTTCAATCATTTACAGGTTGAAGCAGAATGCTGCGCGGACGTGGACGCAAGGCCCTGCGACGGCCTAGGGCGTTGCATACTAGGACACGCAGCTTTGAAGCCGTTTCAAGCGACGACGACTTCATCAACGAGATCCATGCTGATGAAGCCTCTGATATGGAGTCAACTGACAGTGATGGTAGCAGTGGTTTAGACAGTGATGATGCATATGATCGGGACACTGTAATAGATAGTGAACATGGTGACACAGATGCTCTGAGTGATATAGAGACAGAGATTGCCAGAAAGATTCTAGCCGCCGGTTATTCCACCGAAGAAGACTTTAGTGGTTTTGAGGAGGAGTTTGCCGAAATACCACAATATAATCATGATAATTCACAGACGTTTGATGAGTGGGTGGATGGTCCGCGGCCACGTGTAAACTTGCCTTTCACTGGTCAAACTGGGTTGCGCCAGTTCATAGAACTTCCTGAGAACCCTGAACCTATTGACTTTTTCAATTTGTTTATACATAATGATGACTATGAGGATATGGCAACGGAAACCAATAGATATTTCAAACAAGCAATGGAGGACAAAATTCTAAGACCCCGTTCAAGAATGCAACAGTGGCAAGACACTAATGCAGAAGAGATGAAGGTATTTGTAGCCATGACAATTGCCATGTCATTGGTTGTGCAGAGAAACTTTGCTGATTACTGGTCAACAAGTGATGTTACCTCAACGCCTTTCTTCGCCAAGTGCATGCCCCGAGACAGGTTTTGGCTTCTTATAACCTACCTACACTTGGCTGACAACAGGAGGATGCCGGGCCGTAACACCCCGTGCTTTTCACCAATAAATAAACTGGGACACTTGTATAACCGGATAGTTCACCGTTTTTCAAGAGTGTATAAACCGCATCAAAACATTTCAGTCGACGAGGGCATGGTGCCCTGGAAAGGTAACTTATCTTTCAAAGTTTATCTTCCCGACAAGCCTAAGAAGTATGGGATAAAGGCTTTCATGTTGTGTGACTCGCACAACGGATACGTTTGCAAGTTCAAACTCTACACTGGAAAAACGAATGAACCGGTTTCTGAAGGTGGCAAAACTTATGATGTAGTCATGGACTTGGTGAACGACTACGTTGGACAGGGGCATCACATCTTTATGGACAACTACTATTCGTCCACAAATCTGTACATAAATTTGTGGGAGCGGGGAATAGGTGCCACTGGGACGTTGAGAGCCAATCGAAAGGGACTTCCTGATTCAGTCAAGAAACCTAAAAAGAAAGCCAAGCAAGGGGACATGACAGTTTCTCACAACCATGGCCTACTCGTTCTTCGCTATGAAGATAGAAAATCAGTGCTTCTCATGTCTACTGTTGAAGATACACAACTTGAACAAACAGGGAAGAAGAACCGGGCAACAGGGGAACCAGTTCTCAAGCCGCGCATTGTAACAACGTACAACAAGTACATGGGAGGTGTTGATCGGGCCGACCAGATGTTGTCGTACACGCCGTTCCGAGTGAAGACCCTGAAGTGGTGGAAACGGGTTTGGTTTCACGTTCTCAACGTTGCCATGTTGAACTCTTACATCGTTTATAAAGAATACAGCAAAGATAAACCTCTAAAAACAAGTCGGGAATACAGGAAGGCTTTGGCGCAACATATAGTAACATTTGCGGACAAGGAACAAGTTCCATCACTTTGCAGACGTCCCCGTGGTCGGCCGAGCACGAGCGACGAGAGTGTCACTCGTCTTCATGGACGTCACTTTCCGACGAAGATTGAGCCTGTCGGAAGGAAGAAAAACGTCACAAGGATGTGTGTGGTATGCTCTAAGGCAAAACGCGCCGTCCTCGCAAAACAGATTGAAGAAGGCAATGGGCCAGCAAGGAAGAAAAAACGAGTAGGCAGAGAGTCTTCTTATGAATGTACAGATTGTAATGTTTCTCTGTGCGCCGCACCATGCTTCAAACTGTACCACACCGCCACTGACTATTCCAGGGCTTACATCACTGCCACGGAAAAAGAAAGAAATGAAGAAGGGAATGAAGAAGAAGAAAATTGAAAGTAAAGAGAGCCGAAGTGTGGACTAGTATATACACATTATATACATACCTTGTTAGGTCCCTAAAGCTGTTCTGCGCACAACCGCAGGTAAATATTGTGTATATTTGTACATAAATGCATTGTAATTTCATTGTTATACATGTCATTGCAAATAAAATATTCTTTATTTTATCAAAGAGACAGAGAAAGTGAATGCGAGCTTTCATTGGAAGTTCAGCCAGAACCGCATCATAAAAAACACCCATAAATGCTGAACCGGGTGGCCGATTTTCATAAAACTTACATGGGGTAAAGAGGAAAGATTCGGCTTTGATTCAATATAAAATTTATACATGCGCACGAAAAACTAAAGTTGCGGCACGTGCCCCGATATTCGCGATAGTCAAAAAGTTGCCTCAAAGTACCGAGGGTACCTTCATTTGGCACGCTATAGCTTCCGAACGAAGTTGCGCATTTTTTTTCTTTTTACATCATCGTAAAGAGCAATAAATTGTCTTCAATTCCATGTATCATATGTATATGCGCAGCGAAAAATAAACATGCGGCAAATCATGCGCCAGATGTCGCAAAAAGTTAGTTTTTCAAAAATGAATTTTCTAAGTACTGGGGGTGCCTTCCTTACGCTCTTCATATATTGCGAACCATTTGACGTATTCCAATAATTTTTATATCATTGTAAAGAGGAATAAATTGTCTTCAAGTACATACGTGTTTCGCATGCGCGCGAAATAATTTACGATTTTATAAAGCTGGAAATAAAGACAAACTTTACACCGCGCAACATGTATTGCGTTCGCCGCGGTGATTAGTGTATGCTGTGCTCATTAGTACCCATTAGTTCCACGCGCGCTCGGCTCTGGCACCCTCGAGGAGGTCTCGAGGAGGTCTCGAGGAGGTAACGGTACTGTAATTAGCACAGTCCCGGGGGGACCAAGCAGTGCCAGTAACTTGGTGCGCGTCGGGACCATTCACGTGGTACTGTCGGGGTAGCGTCACTCTCCTTTGGTTGGTTATATTTTCTGAACCATAAGTCGTATTCTAATAATTTTTATGTCATTGTAAAGAGGAATAAACTATCTACAAGCACATATAAATTTCGCAATATGCGCGCTCAGGAGTTTTGATTTCATGAAGCTGGAAATAAAGACAAACTTTAGATGACAATAGAATTATAACCATAGGTCGCATTCTAATATTTTTTATATCATTGTAAAGACAAACATCTGGTCTTCAAGTCCATATAAACATTTCAGTAGCGCGCTCCAAATTCATGATGTTATAAGGCCCGAATTAAAGACAATCTTTACAAAGTAATAGAAAAGTAAAGAAAAATCGTAAAAAAATAATTCAAAGATGCGGGTATAAAGCAACCATTTGTGTACGGGTGCCGCGACTTGAATTTGTATTCAACGCCCCTATATAGCCCGTATTCGCCATGTAGATGCGGTATATTTCGTAAAAACGATACCGGAATCGCCGCCTGGAAATTCCGCCAGCAGAGCTCGTTAGTGCCTAAGCTCAAACTACTGCTGCGAGCTGCGAGCCTGTAAATTCCGCCACAGGGGCTAAAAAGGGTAAAATATATATACGCAACGTAAGGGTTAAGAGTTTCTAAAGTTCTCGTATATATTTTCTCAACCTGTGTGAAGTCACTATGTCTGTATACGACGAACTTTTACTAGAAAAGTGAAAATACCATATTTACTCACGGTAGTAAAAAATTGCACCTGCACCTGACTAGGTGCAAATTTGCTTACGGTAGTGAAAAGTTTGCTTACGGTAGTAAAATATACATATGTGCAATTGCGTCCATACGGCGAAGTTTGCTCATATGAGCAAATTTGCATATGTGTAATGCTTTACTCATATGCAAACGCTCGCCGTATAAACAGGGCTATAGTCAAAACAGGGGTGCAACTTTCCCTCCAAGTGACTGATTGGATGTCATACCTTGCTGATGACAAGGTGATTGACAGGTCGTATATAACACTGTGACACATTACACGAACATAATAATCCCTAAGTCGCAATGGCCAAAACCCAATAAATGTCAATCCTATCAAAACAACTTCAGAAATATTCACTGAGGGTGACTTTTTTGTCATATTATTTCTGGTATAAATTGTTTGGAGTTTATTTTTCTAGTTAATTTATTTCCGGTACTGAAAGGACACAGGCCTGTAGTTCAATACATTTCAATAATTACGTGTACAAGCGCAAACAATACAATGAAGATGATTTTCAACAATAAGGTGTAAGTTATATTATATTATGTTTTGAAATAAATTCTGTCCTGAATAACATAGCATAGTAAACAAACAAAGTTTGCATAATTTCCTAAATGACAGATGTCACCAAATTTCAAGATAATTGATGCTAAGGGTTAATAACAAGAGGCTGAAAGCCAGTCAAAGTGCTGTGGTGACCTTGAAAATAAGGTCATGGTCATACAATTCGACTTGTGTCTGCATAGTCACCCATTGTAGGCTGGTACCAAAATTGAAGACACTGGATGCAATGTTTCATGAGATATCGCAAAAACAAGAAAAAATATTTAGGGCATATTAAAACGTAGATATCCATCTTCTATTTAGTTAAGATTACAAAGTCATCAAATTTGATTTTCTCTTTAATCTCTCTCATTATTTTTATCAACATAAATGTTCACACTAAGAACAATCCAAAGCAATTTCTGCTTTACAACTTTCCAATGCTCTCTTAAAAAAACCTCGGAGATATGTGTTCAAAGAATAAATTTGTCTTTAAAAATGTTGTTGTCGTCACTTACAACCTTCAACATGCCCATCCTATTCCCTGAATGAAATCAAGAGCTATTTCTGAACTCCTTGTCTATTTTGAATATGATTTTCTTTCATGAGCTTGTTTGTTGTCAAATAGCCTTCATTTATAGGCTAACAGTGATATCATAAACATATCCTTTGACAGTAGCTTTGAAACTGGTTATGATTGTTTATCATGTGATGTTGATGTTGTTGTTGTTGTTGTTGTTACCATAAAACACAACACCTGGTGGACAGGTGTATTGGTATCACGTCATCATCTTCATTGTAATCTTCATTGTAATCATCGTTATAATCATCATCGTCTTCATTGTCATCATTACCTTCATCATCATTATCTTTATTGTCGTCAACATCATCATCGGCATAGTAAACTTTTTTCGGTATTCTTAATTTATAGGTTTTGTCGAATATGAAGTGATTTTGTAATTGTATTTTTCTCTGTACGTGACGGTTTCGTTGGACATAATTAGTATGTTCATATTTTATACATCAATACACTGTACACGCCATGTTTATTTATTGGAGTGTTAATGTACAAGATTGTTTTTCATATGTTTTATGTATGCCATGCTTGCATACAAAATATGGAATATTTAATAAAAAAATCACTGTTATTGTTATCATCATCATTACCATCATACGTCATTATTGTCATCATCATTGCTGTCATCGCCATTATGATAATTATCGTCACCATTGTCGTCGCCATTATCATCATACATGCCATAATCATCATCATTGTTATCACTGACATGTTGGCAAGACTATTATCATCATTGTGTCACAATCATTATCAGCATCACTATCTTTTCACCAGTGCTGTTCTGAGATTTGGAGTAAAGTACAAGTACTTGAAATACAAATTGTATTGTACTTGAGGTAATTAAGTACTTTAAGCATCTTTGACAAGGTACTTGTACTTGCACATGACTACACTGAACAAGTACTTGAACTGACAAGTATTTTTCAAGTACTCTACTAAGTTACTATGAGAAAAATCACTCCAACATTGTGTTTAATGTGTATTGTTATTTATCCATTTATACCCTAATTCATATGAGCATAATTTGATATATTAGCATTTATATAAACATACTTGCATAATGTTTAAAATGCTCATCATTACCAATCATTAAAAGATCAATTCTAAGATGAGGACATAAACATACAGTAGGACATCCTTGTTGAAATTATCAGTTGTCGCAATTGTCATCAAAATTGTCATCAAAATCGTCCTTGTCATCATACTTATCATAACAAATAACTAAGCAGTGCATTGGTATGTGTGCTGGCCTCTCACGCCAAAGGCCCGGGTTCGAATCCCGTTGGAGACACCAAAACTTTGTGACCTGGGTCTCATATCATGTTGTGTCCCTGGGCAAGACATTTATCAACATTGCACTCAGTCCACCCAGCTGTTTAAATGGGTACCTTGACACGGGAAGTATGGACCTATATAGCTTTTGCGCTGAATTTGATGTTAAATTATCATTATCATTATTATTATTATTATTAGAAAAACATTACAGAGCTCGGTTTAAGTCTGAAAATTAACTCATCTCAGAGGCTCCTTATTATTTCATACACATTTTGAATTTTGAAATTTTACAATAATTTCAGAGACTTAATGACTGACTGACTACAGTTTTCCAAACAAATCTGCTAGGTGAGCTCCAAACAGAATGCACCATAAATCCTTGAATAATCTCTGGGTCTAAGCCTTCTTTGAAATAAATAATTGCCTGCGTTGAATAATCGCTGGGTAAAATTTAGAAAATGTAAATAAACTAATAACTCCTTTTTTTAAATAATTCCAGCATAAACATATTTATGCAAAGTTTAATCTCATGACATGCACTTCATTTACAATATTCATAATGTACACCTTGAATAATCGCCATGTCAAATCAGTGTTATAATTGCCGGGCAGTTATTCAAGGATTTACAGTACTTAGAGGCATGGACCCATAATTTCTAAGCTCTCTTAGCACTAAGATAGTCATAACATTGACTTACGACTATCTTAGCACTAAGACAGCTTCGAAAATATGGGCCCTGTTCAATGTGACAGAGTGGAGTACTAAAGTACTGACACATCTAGATACCTTACTTAACTACACAACAACAATATCATCAACACGATTACATTAATTCCGGGTCATCTATTCGGCTGATAAACAACTAACAAACAAGTGAAGTACGTCAGAGGACTGCAAGTGTGCTTAAACTGTAACACTAGTTGTAACACATTCATTATCAGCCATCTGACCTTGCCATTGATCTGAACTTGACCCTTGACCTTTCACTGGTATAGATGGTCAGTGTTGACAAACATCAGGCCTGGTTGTGATCAGCGAGGCAGTCAATGAACTGAATGGGGTAGTTTCACACATGGGCTGAATTTGGATTGGGCTAGACTTACTTGGGTTCTGCTCGGGCGCTTATCTATTTTCTCTACTATATTTCATAAGATGCTAGAATTACATGGGCTTCATACGGGTTCTACTTAGGCTCCTATTTATTTTCTCTACTTCTATAACTTGCTCTCTACTCCCTGTAAACAGAGACCATAAAATAAAGGGACTGGAATCAGCCGCAGACGAGAGTTTTTGTGGGCCTCACTAGAACAAAATGGCGTCCGGGAAAAATTCAAAAGTGGCGAATTTGTTTCTCTTACAACTCATTGAATATTAAAATATTTCCTTGGTTACCACGATGTATGAAATAAAGATATGACAAAGTTTCATTTGGTGTATTGTACAGTTTACATGTTTCCAATGTTGACTTTTTGCAATCACAGCAGGCTTCATTAAAGGATAGATGAAATGACATATGGTCCAAATCGGATTCATTAAAATGTGATGTCAATTTGACAA
Organism: Gibbula magus; assembly: GCA_936450465.1. Lineage (NCBI taxonomy): Eukaryota > Metazoa > Mollusca > Gastropoda > Trochida > Trochidae > Gibbula > Gibbula magus. Next base: position 43,952,421 of record OW388295.1, read on the forward strand.
TTGCTCGATTTTAAATTTCTGAAATCGGTCCATAAATTACTTATATACGGCTTTTTAAAAAAACACTTGATTTAGCCCCGGCGACCAGAATGAAAGTCTGCGGGGGTGTGATCCGTGAAGGGATGACTTCTGTGACGTATGTGGAGGAATTTGATTTTCAGCGATAGTTACAATTCAACGTAATTTCGCAACATTTTGATTGTTAATTTCACAAAGATAACTTCAATAAACCAACTTAAATTTCCCATATATCGAATGTTTAGATATCCAACTAGGTAATTCCGCAGATGACAATTACACAATTATTACATAAACATGTCTTTTTGGCGATGTAATACACCTCATAAATTCATTTAGCGGCAGTGATAATCATCATTAATTAATTAACGAGACATCGGCTGAGTAGCTATCTAGCCGCCCCGCAAGTCGCTTATCACAGTCACGCCTCAGTGAGCATTTTCAAAAGGATTCGCCGAAAAAATTGCGATAGTGTTAAAATGGGTGAATTAAAATCGTCTTAATTATCAATTGCAAGAGTATATTGTCTCGATTTTATGCTCAATTGATTCCGATATACAATATACGTAGAGGTAATCATCTGTCATTCTTGAGAAAAATGCATTTCATCTATCCTTTAAGTCAGGTCGATTACACATCTGGCCGAGGCACACATAGTTGATGTTATAAACCTAGGTCGGATTCTGTCTGTTGTTTTGTAGGTATCTTCTTTTCTTGGAATAACCTCTAATGAGGTCTTACTTCCGAGAATAACCCGGTATGAGGTTTTACTTTTGAAAGTAAGACCTGAACCTAAGGTTTTTTTTAAACTAGTAAGACCTGAACCTAAGGTTTTTTTTAAAGTAAGACCTGGAAATGCACCTAGAATAATTTTTCAGACTTGCAACGCAATAGCCAACAAGCAGCAATTTTTATCGAAAATTATACACAGTTAAAAATTTCCAAGTTGAAATAGCTGGATTCGAACCTGGCACCCTTCGTTCTCTAAACTGGCGCCTTAGACCGCTCGGCTATGCAGACCGAGATGATGAGTGGAGTTGAATCACTCCATTTATAGTCATACCGTCTTTGCCTCGATATAACGCAACCGAGGGCGACATACCCTTTATAAAAACACGATTTGGGAATCACAAATTATAAAATGTAAATTTTTACATTTGACGTTTATAAATAGGAAGAAAACATTCCTCCTTCGTCTTCTGCTTTTAAAATGGTCTAAGCGGAGGAATTAGGCCCTTTGAGCGTCCGAGACTATACCTCGTAAATTTTGATAGTTGACGGTTTATAAGCTAGAGAAAACACTCCTCCTCGGTCTTCTGCTCTGAGAATAACCTCAAGGTCGGGATAGCCCCTCGGGCTAACGCCCTCGGGGCTTTATCCCTCCCTTCAGGTTATTCTCAGAGCAGAAGACCTCGGAGTCATGTTTTCTCCTTAACATAATATATTGCCGAGTCTAATCCCTTTATTTTATGGTCTCTGCTGTAAAACATGGAAACAATTCAGCAGGCTAAAGGTTAAAGTCTTCTATCGACTGAGTAGTTTTACACATTTGTTGTACAGAATAATAAACCAGACTTTTTGGCTCTACGTTATTTTTTGGAAAACCTCTAAGACTGGATGGGTAGTTATATATGTTGGCTGTAAAGAGTAATAAACAAGACTTACTTGGGCTTTACTATATTTTTTTTAAAGCCTCTAAAAATTGAATGGGTAGTTTTACACTTGGACTGTGAAGAGATATAATTGGGCTTGCTTGCAGTTCTATTATATTTAATATCAGATTTCAATGGATTGAATGGAGTAGTTTTACACATGGGTTAAAGTAGACTTGCTTGTGGCTCTAGCGGATTTATTATCAGGCGAGGTGAGGTGAGTTGGGGTTTAACCCCCATTTCAAGAGACTTATGATGTCTCCCTGGTTAAGTGACCTTGTTCAAAATTTGTCTCTGTTCACCCAGCAGTACAAATGGGTACCTGGTTAAGGTTGGGAGGGGGGTGACCGCCTGATGACATGGATGATCAGGGTAAAAATGTTGGTAGCGCCTTGAGCATGAAAACAAGATGTGTTTGTTAAACACGGATGCCCCCGGATATACCAAAGTTATGGCCAAGGTTAAAGCTTTCTGAAGATGTCCACTGCGGCAAGGTCAAGGTCACAAGGTCAAATATGATGACCTCATCTGAAAGGTCTCATCACAAGGTATGCATATGCCAAGAATGAAAGCCCTAGCTCTGAGCAATCCATAGTTATGGCCATGATTAAAGTTTTTGTGGACAAACACACGGATAGACGGACAGGTGAAAAACATATGTCATTTTAAATATCCATTTTATTATTCATTATTATAAACCTTGCTATGACATGAAATTGTTGACCAATGATTAATCATCTGTTACATGTTAATTCAGCTTTTTTTAAATTTCACATAATGCACAATATATAATATCCCTATTTGAGTGAGTGAGTGAGGTATTATTTAACGCCACTTCGGCAGTATCGCAGCGATTATTTGACAAACATCATCTAGATTCTAAAACCATGTGGCGACTTGCATCAAGTCTATGGCTGCTGACCTTGAATTGTTGTGGTCAGTCTGTGCTGTGGCTGGCCAGTGGTCAAGCATTCCTTGCTTTATTAGATTCCTGTACACAGCCTGGGAGAGCCAGATAGCGTTTCCCTATCAACACACTACATGTCTGTTATTGGTGGCGGGTTGGTCAAATTGGTCTGTCATTGATTTCCGGAGAAAGGGGAAATTCTTATGAAAATGGGGGGGTTGAAAAATCTTTTCAGTGTCAGCAGTTTTTTCCTTTAAGTCACAGAGACAGTTCTGAAAATCCTATTTTTTAGTAAATTCTTTTGAAAAAAAGAGGCAGGTCATTGACTTTTTTTGGTGATTGTTTTGGGCAAGTTAAAGGTAAAACTTGGAAGGTCAATGACCCCAGACTAACATATCGCTGAAAATCATTAATAAGTTTGTTCATTCAAAATACATAATTTAAGTCACAACTTTACCATCTAATGAATATTAACTGGATAATCTTTGCAACTGCACAAAAGTATTGTGTTATATAAAGTAGAAAATAAAATTGCAATAAGTACCCCAAAAAAGATCTCTTCTGAAATAGATTTTATTTTACTCCTTGGAAACATTTTCAGGAGCATGGCCGCTCTTTGGATTAATGATTTTCTTTTTAAACCTAGAGCAAAATGTCAAATTGATGACCAGCCCAGTCTAGAAAATTATAGCAAGGAAACAGGGCATCTTTAGGGCTCCATTTTTTAAAACTATATGAATTGTTTGTAAAAAAAAAAAATTTGGATAAGAAAAAATTATTTCTGAGACTATATGTCAGTCTAGTTAGGCCTAAATTTAAAAAAATACCTTAACTTTTAATATGTCTGGTTTTATATAAAAGGAGATGGAATTCTATGGCTAAACATCCCCAATGATATGTGACTGTAACAATACACTTCAATACTAAAACTGCACAGGACTAAAATGTCAACTAATACTGGGAACAATACATTAAAATGCTCAATGAGGGCCACGATGGCGTATAAATAATTCATTGGGTATATATTATCTTTAACAAGATCCCAAATGCATGGGACAATGGTCAAATGGCCTGAAACAGGTGCTTCACGTTATGGTCATTATCCCAGGACAATCTGACCATTGTCCAGTTAAATCAGTGGTCATTGATACTACAAATGTGCAATTAAATATAAGCATAAATTTCTGAATTTAAATAGTTACACTGATAAGATCATTTTTACGACACATTGTCTTTAAACTAGTCTGTCAACGAGACCTAAAATTATATCAAAGCCTTGGCAAGTCTAGAGAGCCTGAAAACAATTATCTTGCATTAAATAGCTGTAATGATACGCTATGGCTTTTGAAGGCAACTGATTTAACTCCTACAAACACACACACAATGAAACCTCATTTATCTGGACCCTGTTTATCCGGAAACCTCGCCATTCACACGAAAATATTTAAAATCCTCTCTATGCATTTCTGTACAAATGATGATTCGCTTAACCGCACGACTCACTTTCCAGGCATTATGCAACTGTAACGAAATCGTGCGGATAATTGGGGACTGACTGTCTGGATGCATTTGGGCCAACAGCATCGTACTGTATTATGTCTTGTCTGCCAAAAATGTTAACTATGCAAATTTTCAAATCAAATATTCAACAATCAATCAATTTCTCACAACTGAAAGCTTGAATGCTTCAGGTATTCAGATTATGTTGACATAGTGCATAATTCACCAAAATAAACAAAACAACACTGACTCACTCATTCATTAACATATCAAAGAAAATTTGTCACCACCGCGCAAGACGATTTCCCTACGGCTCATGTGTCATGGAGTATTTTAGAGACAAATGTTACATAGCCAGAAGATTAAATAAACCAGCAGTCAAGGACAGGCTAATTGAATTGCGTAGGAGGTGAAAGGAACAGCCGTAATTGAATTGCGTGGGAGGTGTAAGGAATGGCACAAGATGCTTGGGAAGCCCATACATGCTGTTATTGAGTGGTCGATATCCTGAATGGCTTCGAGTACACGATGATGAAATCTGGTGTAGCGACAACATAGGGTAGGGAGCATTCGACTTTAACAACTGTTGAAATGCTTTAATATGGGAATCATGAATGGGATGGTGTTGAGCTGTCTTTATCAGTACCGTCAGTATTATTTCATGGTCAGCGGAAATAAAATTAAGTTGGTTTACAGATTTTTCTGCCATAATTATACCAATTAATTTTATTTTTTTTACTCATAATCACTCTGAAGCCCACCCACCCCTGATACCTTGGGATCCACAAGAAGTCTATAAATCATTTCAAATTGTCAAATTAAAGTCATCGAACTTATATTTTATGGTTATGTAATGTGTTTTGATGATAAATATATGCACAAACACAAATTTATCCCCTCGAACTGAAGAAAGGGGATCCCGCCGGGGACACAGCAACTTTGTCTGCAGTAGAGAACTGTTCTACACGCAGTAAGGTTTTGGTGCAATGTTACACTGAATTTCAGCGTAGTACCGCCCATGGTTCGCTAGTTCCAGCCGATGCTCGCAGGTTTCACCGCAAAGCATAGCCACATGGCGTTGCGGGCTTTCTCCCTGCCGTAATACTAGCAGCCGCAATATAAGTGAAATACTCTTGAAAGCGGCGTTAAACCCAACCTCACCTCACCTGAAGAAAGGGAGGACACTTGCAGCTATATTCAATTTAAAGGGGCAGTAGCACGTTATTTCACTCAAATATGTTGATGAAATCTTTTTGAAAAATATTGTCACTAATAGTAAAACACCCTTCTTTTTTCGTGAAATCAAGTTAAAATATTAGTCTACATGGTTCGGTAAGGCCATGTGAATCGTTTTTGTAATTCAAAATAATAAAATGTGTTCACATTAAAATGGCTGTCATGCAATTTTTGCAATACCGTTATTACCTTAGGCAAAGTTGGTTTGTGTAATAATAATAATATAATGAATAAAACTATCATTATACATGGGAAATTTGAAAAAATAACTTTTGCAAAAACTATGCTACTGCCCCTTTACGGATCGACTAACAGTGGTGTTTTTTTATCTTAAAATATCTTTCTAATTTCCTGTTTTACTCATGTATAATGTTTGCACAGAAGCAGAAGTGAATGTCATATTATTTCCTGATGTATAATTCATGAGGAAATTAGTTTGATGATACTTTGAATTAAGGCTCATTTAGGCTCAATAAATACGTCAAATTTACATTTGTAAAAATAACTGATTTTTTAAGAACAAATTCTTCTCAAGTTTTGAAATAGCTTTGATATGAACAAACATTTACTATATTAAAAAAACAATTCTCAAATCATTATTAACATAATATTATTAACTTAAGCTATTTAAGTCATCATCATACTTCATCTATTTATATTCAAATAAGCAGTTCTAATGTTTTCTTCATAAAGTATCAAGTCTGTATATCAAGGTTATTTCAAACTTAATGAATGGAAAAACATGTTTTTCTCAAATATTTTGTGAAAGATAAAGATATATATAGAAGCATTCGGCTATCTATGGTAAAGAACTGTGAAAATAGATAAGATTTTCATAATAATCGTAAACACTTATAATTTGATAAAAACATGTTATATGCTTTGTATGAAAATGAAGACATTATCACACAAAACTAAATTTAATCTTTTCAAATCGGTGTCCCAATTTATTACTCGGCTGTTGAAGATACCGCTGTTTAATAAATCTACAATGTTATTACACATTGTGCAGCGTGTTGAATGTGAATATTTTGTTTATGAAAGGCATTCTGTTATACTGAAAAATCCTAATTTATAGGTTCATCATTTTTTTACATTCATTGAAAAATATTGTTTTTTGGTAATACATGATCCTGATGAAAAAATAATATTCTTAAAATCAATTTAAAATCTAATATTCCATATCTTAAAATATTCCTAAAAATTAGGAATATTTACTGATAAATTCAGAAAGCTTAGGTTTTAACTATAAGCTGCTTAATTCTTTTTTTGCATGTGTGTAATAGTATTACATTGCGTAGATTACATTCACGTAACATCTGTGTTAGATTCTATCTGTTGTGCAAAACATGATAATATGAACGCCCATTGAAAATTTCAGACACTGTTTGCTGTACAACTTACAACATTAGTGAGAGGACCTGAAGTGAATGTCAACAGACTGAAAGAAGAAAGAAAATTATTGAACTTTGAACTTTGGCATTTTTGGGTTTGATGCCACTTTCAAGATTATTTTACTTGTATCATGACAGATAGTATTATTCAGAGGAGAAATTCTGCAACACCCTTGTAATTTGTATTGTAGTGAAATTTGCATGAAGCGGAATTTGTGAGTCATGGTGGGTACTGTATTTTCTCCCATAAATCCCCAACCCCCATCCATTTTATCAAACATATCTTCGAGACCGGTGTCCATTATTAATTTGGCAATATGAATCACCGACAAGAAATATAAAGAAATGCAATGACAAGCCTACTTGAAAATAAACAATCAATTTGTTTTCGTTAATTTTTATAAATTATTGAATTTTAAAAATTTCATCTGTAAGAGATCTACTTAAACATATACATTGCAAAAAATTGTTGCTCGTCATAGCAACAGGCATCTATTAAAGACCAAGCTACTATTTCTTTCAAACGGTCATATTGTCATATTCTCGTGTCGTGCAGACGTCAATTTAAGACGAGGCATCTACTCAATGAAATACGGTACTTCCATGAATTCCTAACAATTTATTACAAGGCTTGTACTAAATTTTGCAAAACAAATTTCTTATAATATACAACAATATGTTTTTCCAATGAAGTTGTATCAACTTTCCACTTTGCTCCTTTAATTAATTGATAATTCATTAGTAATAAAGCTTCCGAATACTTACCTTAAAATATTATAATAAACTTAATGATATCTACAAAATCATTTTAACGATGTTGAAAGATATAAAATTATTTGTACACAACAAAGGCTAATTACAATTTCCTGGTAACTATATGGCAACAAATAATATCTATTTTTGTATGTTTCCGTCATAAAATCAAAAAAAACTTTTTTACAAAGAGAAAACAGATATTTCGATCATAAAGCCTGAATGGCTAAAACTCTTCCAGGATGAAAACTAGCAATTTAATTCATTTATTTTTAATTATTATAGTGGAACAGTAGTTAGCATATTCGAGAATATCGTATAAACTGTACTGAAGAGCTCGAAGTCCATAGGATATGAAACCAAAACTCTTTCAACTGTAACTATCTCAGATTTAAAGAGATAGTTCTATCAGAATATCCGCCATTTTGTTTTCGAACATTTTGTGAAATTAGAAAAAGCCAGTATTTCTACCACAGAATATCCATAAAGTTACAAATAATTTTTCATTATTTATTATTTATCGTAACAAAGTAAACCAAACTTTCAGTGAATGGCTTCACTTCTCATTATTTTCATTTTTATATTTCACTATTCTTTGTCTAGTTGTCAAATTAAAGTCCCCAATAAGATACACTAGGTAATATATTTCAACTGGATTTTGGTACAATTATCTATTCATTTAGGAAATAGTCATATCTGACTACAACTTCAATTTAAAGGGACACCGCGTCGAGGATAAAAAAGACATCACTTTTATCTACCTATGCTGATTAACATGTCTGCTAACCAGCTACACTTTGCTTCACTGTTTACATGCATAATTTTTATTACTAATTACTTCAATTGTCTGAAATTGGGGGTCCGGGACTCGTTACCAGACACTTAAACCAGCATAGATAGATAAATCTGATCGCATATTTATCCTCGACGCAGTGTCCCTTTAAATTTAAATTTGCAGCTTTTATGATCCTAGACCAAAATTTAGAGTATGAAATTTTTATAATAACTATTCCTTTATCCTTTGATTACATATTTTTAATACTTTCAGTTACATGTTTATGTGTATTTAGACTTGCTGAATAAAGATCTAGACTGTATTAAAGGCTCCTATTTTTTACATAGTCATGGGCAGGACTTTTTGATCCCATTATATCCCATTATATGCATTGGGTTGTGACAACACTGAAAGAGTCTGCAACCAAAGTTGACTAAAATTTTACACCAGTCACAGGTGGACTCGAATCTCGAATAGAGAGCTAATAATTAAAGCACATGAGGGAAGTATGAACTTACATACCCGCACGTAGCATTTAGTAACAGTTCCAAAAGTACAATCACCTGGGAGGTGAGGTGAGGTGAGGTGAGGTGAGGTGAGTTGGGGTTTAATGCCGCTCTCAGGAGTATTTCACTTATATCGCGGCTGCTAGTATTATGGCAGGAAGAAAGCCTGCAACACCATGTGTCTATATATTGCGGTGAAACATGCAAGCATTAGCTGGAACAAGCAAACCATGGGTGATACTGTGCTGAAATTAAGTGTAGCATTGCACTCAAACCTTACTGAATGTGGAACAGTTTTCTACTGCAGACAAAGTTGCCTTCAGGATTCGAACCCTGGACCTCTTGATTTGAAGTCAAGGGTGCTAACCACTGCGCTATCCCGCCCCCACATTCAATCAGGATTATAATTTACTTCATGTACCGCCAGTGAGCAGCATTTGTGTTGGATATTAGGCGTTAAAATTATCTTTGTTATTTAAAGCAAGCTAAAGAGTAACAACAAAACCAAAATGTTGCATTTATCAAATATTCTGACATAACATGAAATAAGAGGGGAAGCAGTGTTCACCGACTTGTTGTTGTCAGTTTACTTGCAAGCCTAGTCAAAATATCAGCTTAATTGTTCACACTTCAATGAGTTTGTCCTAACAGCAGACATTAGGAATGTGGACATGTCATGCTTGATTAAACTTGCATAAATTAACAAGGCGCAGGACATTCAACTGTTTATCAACCCGTCTTTCAGGTCGGTGTAACTATCGATTCACCGTATTCATCGTACTGCATGTCCTGGGGTCCTTTTCTAAGGATGATCCTTGAGGATGTCAAAATTAACACTGAATAGCATAACTCACGAAAATATGCACACATTTACTCCCGCACTGTGCACACATTCACCCACGCACTAACACGGTTTGTGTTGATAATTTAAAACTTGATTCAAAATCTATAGCTATGGGAACAGTTTGAGTTCAAACACAAATATGATAGAAAAGTTAGTCAGTAGATAAAACATGCTCGTGATTTAGGACTTCAGTTAGAGTGTCGCTAAGCAAATTATGTCATATTTTATGTCACTTTGATTGTTCAATTGCTAGTGATTATGACGGAAGACGGGAGACATTACTATTTTCAAAATATAGTTTATACAAATAACATAATATCTCAACAGTTTTTATATAAAAGCGAGTAACTATTTAAGGGCATCTCATATAAGAAATAGCCTTGTAGTTGTGCTTTGTCGTAGAATAAAACATAGCAGAGAGCATAAAACACACAGGGCTATGCCCTTGTGTTTTATGCCCTCTGCTAAGTTTTATTCAATGATAAAGCACGCAAACTTGTTTTTTATTTCTTAAATAAGTCAACGTCATGCGAAAAAAATTCAGAGTGGACAAGTCTGTGAGATGCAAGAAAGTTTCTGAAAGTTTTGCAAGTCTAGATTGACCTTTTGGAGAGGGTATTCTAAGACTAAAAGCTTGATCCTAATCCTCATCAAAATGAATAAAATATGTTTAAGCCATGTTTAACCTTTTTTTCATATCAGTTCCATTTACTACTAAGTTGAGCTTTGGACAAAAAAACATTCGTCAAGTGCATCATACAGTGGCTGATCACGAAGGATTCTGGGAGTATTTGGGATTCGAACCCTCTTGACAAAAGCAAATTTTGCCTGTAAATTTGATGAACCCTTGACCCCCCCCCCCCCCCCCCCCCCACTATGTACATTATATATCTAATGAAATGAGCATAAAATCGAGACAATATACACTTGCAAAAACTATTTAGAAAAGTCTATAACCCAGTTTGAGAATAGTTGCAAATTTACTCTGACAAGCGCATTGAAGCGGGACTGCGTGATTGGTCACCTGTTCGCCTGTGACTGTGTGCCACGCCACGTTAATTAGCTTTGTAATGAATTGTCACTGCAATTACATCAGATCATGGGGTATTTGTTATTGACTATTAAATCACATGTTTATGCCATGAGCATGCAAATGTCATTTGCGAAATTACCAAGTTAGATACCTAAAGAGATGATATATCAAAGATTTTAGTTGTTTTGATGAATATTAGTTAAATCAACAGGTAAAAGGTGTTACACGTTAAAATATCATGTGCGCTTATAAAAATGATGTCAAACCCGACAGACACGCTTCAGTGACTTCAATGAATCGTTAGTCGGTAAGAATTAGGCAGTGAAATTAAAAAGCTGTATATGAATATGAATCATATAAGCATTATTTCATTTGACAAATTTCAAGGTTTTGTATAATAGAAGCTAAGACTGTTTATGAAAGTTCAGCAAGTCAAGATTTTAGATCGCCCAGAAATACGATATTTTCTTTCTCACGGGAGTTGACATTATTCAAGACATTACCATCTAATCCGATCCAAGCTACTGACACTAAATATGTAGATAGCAATGCAGCATTACTTGCCCTGTTTACGAAGCAGGATAAAACTCGTCCTCCGAACCAGGAAGTGAGCCAGTCTCAAGGTAAACCCTGCAGCATGCAGTCTACGAGTGATCTAATTCTCAATTTTACCTATGTGTATGTGGGTAGCCTTGGGATTATTTGAGTTTTCTTTGGTCCAAAATGAAGATCACTCGTGAGAGGAATTAGATTATAATTATGTATATGCATATATCGACTAAATGCTAATCTATGAATTTAATTTTTTTTTTTTTTTTTAATTAGATTTTACCTCTTTTTTTTAAAGTTTGACTTTATAACTTGTTACATCTAGATTTTATACAAGATCTTTTAAATTGTTAAAATTAGACTTTCTACAAGATTTTTAAACATTTTTAAACTAGCTATTATACAAGATTTCTGAATTATTGAATCTAGACTTTATATACCGTAAGACTTTATAAATGGTTTAATCTAGACTATCTATAATCTATACATTTAGACAGACAAACAAATAGACTGACGGAACAAGAGATAAAACACTACACCCCAATACTTTTTAAAAAGAGGTATAATTACTAGGTAAGAGATACATTTTTATTATATGGCGAGCAATGAAATACCAGGATTTATCAGTGAAATAAACTGTCTATCAAGCTACAGTGAAAATAACTTATATTCTCACTGCGACCAGTGACTGATATAATTTGAAGTCATAAAACAATGGTCTGACACAGCGAATTGGCTTGTACTACGTCACAGTGTTAATGACGGGCTGTTCCTAGCGACCACTCTGCGTGAAAACGACCCTGTTCGAACATAAATACAAGGATAACATCATAAAATATATAGAATATCTGTCAATTATTGACAAATACCATGTTTATCACATCTCTTGTGGTAGAAAAGTTAAATATTTTCACTCGATGAGATAAACATGGTATTACCGGTAGTCAAGAAAAGATAGATATCCTCTATACATCTTTAAAAAAAAGTATGTTATAAGTCTTACAGTTTTAAATATATAAACAAAGACCAATGATATCACAAGGTAAGTATTTTTTAACAGATGCACATACATCCAAAACAACAAGGTGTTATTGAGTGCCGTTTATGAATATATAAACACAGATAAAACAAAGTCTAGATAATCCCAGGTAACCATTTATAAACAGATGGCCATATGTCCAAATCAACAAAATGTTATTGTGTCTGCCGGTTATGAATATATAAATAAAGACTTAACAAAGTCTAGATTTCACAAGGTAAGAATTTCTTAACAGATGCACATTTGTTCAAAAAGATCAAAACATATTTTAATCAGCAGGTTATAAATATATAAAAAGACCTAACAAAGTCTAGCTATCGCCAGGTAAGAATTTCTGAACAGATGCACATACGTTCAAAAACATCAAAACATATTTTAATCAGCAGGTAATAAATATATAAAAAGACCTAACAAAGTCTAGCTATCGCCAGGTAAGAATTTCTGAACAGATGCACATACGATTAAAAACAACAAGATGTTATTGAGTCTGTGAGTTCGGCTGAAGGTGAGTCAGTGAAAAGACAGATATACACCTGACACTGCGAAGCTTATCTTTAAGGATTTGTAGACGAGAAATCCTCTAGGGTGTAATTGTACAAAATTAGCTTTCAATGTAAGCACAATGTATTGCAAACGCCCGCTGTCCAAAATTAGCTTTCAATGAAAAGTAATTGTTGCACATGCCTTAGCAGTAAAATGAATATTTTTAAAAACAAAAGTGCTTGGTGATTATTTCTTCTTTACAAATCAGGGAATCTACGACAAACTATATTTTCTACTCATTTATAAATTCATAACCATATAACGTACATGGAAAAATGAAGAGCCAATGCAATTTTAACGAACCCAAATGTCAAACTTCTGAGACATGTCAAAACATCTTAATTTTTGTATATTTTGGTCCTGTTTATGTCCAAATCTTAAAATAAATATCCTCGCCTTTCTAAAGCCTGTGATAAACATTTAAACTGTTTACGTTTCTCTCTCCAAAAAAGCGTAAAGCAGTGGGAGGAACAAAACACTAACAACAAAAGATATTTTAAAGAAAATGTCGTTAAAATTCTCTTTAGTTCCATTGTCGACAGATTTCATTTGACAAACATCTATTTTCTTTCGACAATGTCTAGTTTCTGAAAACGTCACCAGGAAGATTTTGTTCAAACAGAGCCTTCTGTTAACTACCACTGAGTTTTAAATATTTTCAAGATTTAAATATTTTTAGGATTTAAATATTTTTAAAATGACAAATATTTTTAATTCAATTTTAAATATGTTAGAGATTCTTAAAGGTGTGTAAACAAGTAAATTTTTTAAGGGTTTATGAAAGTCAAAACCAAAATGAATGAACCGTTCACCAACCCATTTATCGGTGGCTGAGTTAGAGGAATCTTCATCAACAAAAAGTATATTCAAGGATATCTTAACCCATGAAAATAATGATTTCTTTATACATTTTATACAACCAATCAACGTTCAGGAACAGTGGTAATCTCCCTACAATCTCATTTTAATCAGATCGAACGTAGTACTCATACCTCGCCACGTTTCTGATCTGAGTACTGCACCATAGAGGTCATGTCAGGTGACCTTTTACTCCAGCCAATCAGCGACGAGGCTAGAAAGCCATTGGACCTACTTGAGTGGACATATGAAACAACCCATTCCATACCTAAGAAGGCCTCTGATTGGCTGAATTCATTGAAGGTGGAAGGTCAAAATGAAGGTCACCTGACATGACCTTCGCAGGGCAGTACTCAGATTGAGGAATGAGACATTTGATCTGATTTAAATGAGATTGAATCTGCCTAATGCTTATAGAAAAAACACCCCTGTGTCCCTTGTGAGACAGTTTAGTTACCTGTGTCATAAATTTTTTTTCATATCTCGTGTCTACTTTAACATGTGCAGAGAATTGGGTAATAAACATTCTGTGTTTGAAAATCGGCATTAATGATGGAATTGAAATAGCTATAAATTTAATTCAAACTTATACGCCAAGTAGAATCACAGTAGCCAATCAACTACATTGCAAAGTTACGATAAAATAAATCAGAAATAAAATTTCCTCCATCAGTTTCCTGTCCTTTCTGGTAATCTATTTTAGTTGACATTTCCTTGTTTTGTTAATATATTTTTCACATTATTATCATTAAAAACTTGAGGTGAGGTGAGACAAGGTTTAACAACGCTTTCAAGAGTATTTCACTTATATTACGGCTGCTAGTATTTTGACAGGGAGAAAGCCTACAATGCCATGTGGCTATGCATATCAGTGAAACCTGCAAGCATCACCGGAACTAGCGAACCATGGGTGGTACTCCGCTGAAATTCAGTGTAGCATTGCACCATAACCTGCGTGTAGAACAGTTCTCTCCTCCTATCCTCCGACTAACGCTGCCGGTGTTGAATAACAATGAATGCTGGAAATTTTTGGAAACGCAACTATTTATCTTATACAGTAGAGCATAGTGTTGTAGTGGTAAGCATGCTGGCCTCTCACGACAAAGGTCCGGGTTCGAATCCCGCTACGCATGGACATAGTGCTAAACAGATGGACTATCATTATTATCATTAATTGAATATTTCAAACAAAATTTAATTTTTAATTTTTTTATAACAGTTTTGACTACATGTTTTGTATTTGTAATAAGCACACCAAACATCTTTTCACTGTTACGGAAAGGAATTTGACAATAACATTGGTAGAAAAGAAAACAGAGGTCTGGAAGGCTGTCGGTGTCGCCATGGCAACGCTAGTTTTACCTATCATGACTTTAATACAATGTCTTATAGGCTTGATAAAAGTTACGGATATAAATGAAATTCAAACAACTTTTACGATCAATACAGCACCTTTATAGATATAATAGGTCACTCTGACCTTGCTTCTAGTAAAAATAATGAACTTGAAAGCTAAGAAGAACATGAAATGAATAAGCCTATCTTTGTTCATTTGTTTATTAAAAGGTTAATTTTTTCTTTGATCTGATGACAAATCTTTGTCACTTTTCTCTAAGTGTGGGATATTTTTATATGATTCTTTATTATCTAGAATTTTATTTATTATTCAGGATAACATGCTATGTAATTCAAAAGCTTTAACTTATGAATTGAACAGTTCTAACCATTCTGAATGATTAATTCACAGGAATAAAAATAGTAAATGTAAAAATGTAAAATAGTAAATATTCAAAAATTGGCTAATGTATTGGCTACAGATGAGCTAATATGAATAATTCAGGACATGGGGAAAATTTAATGTTTAAAAGATGTATTTCAAAAGAGCAAAATTACATTTTCCTCCTTATAGAGAAATAACACTTTGAATACATATCATTATTGTTGACGTCATATGACAATGACATGACACCAGTTGGCCATGAGTAAAAGAGATAATCTGAATAAGGCAATTACTTCCAAATTCGCTATGTGGATTATATTGGAAATATGAGGACAGAATACATGACATTTCCTGTTAGATAATCAAGTCAATGCTGCTGATTTGATGTAATCACTGAACCCAAACCTCATCCACCATTTAATGACCCGGTCTTTATGATATGTAACCCCCCCCCCCCCCCCCCCCCCTCTCCTTCCCCCACTCCCCTAAAATTCCTGCATCCTATTATAAAAACTACATGATGATGAGAAAAGTTCAACATTCACTCTGTATCAATTTCATATTTCAAGTAGAATAGAATAGGTATGTACACCAATTTAAGTAGTGAATACTCAAGGTATTCACTGCACAAGTTATATGGGAAGATAGTACATAAACACTCATTAATGTGTATACACAATTACCTAAGACTACATAATACCTAATTAAGGGCTATTTATAACAGGTGTCAAATGTGTAACGACCCATACCAGAGTTAATGACAAGAGGTCAAGGTATGCAATAAATAACTTAACATCCCAGTCATAAATAACAATGTAATACAATATTGCAATAATACAACAATAGTAGTGCAATATTGCAGAAAGCAATACATTGTAATCATATTACATCAATCAGTGCGTATGTACAACACTTCATCTACAAAGAATACAAAAGTACAACATTGATGTATAGTGTAAACATTTCATGGAAAATGGAAAATGTGTGAATATCTCTCTCCGAAAAATATACATTGCAAATAGATTAAAAAAAACGTTGGTCACGAAAAATTGGTCCACCCACACAACTACACAGAATAATCAGATATCGTTTAACCCAGTAACATCCTTCGACAAGATCTCGGTCTACAACACATGGGAAAAGCTGAATATGTAGAAGAGTAAATTTGATTACATTACAAGCTTTTGTTCGGGTTATGAATGACAACTGGTTTCGTTTCCCATGCTACCATCGACCGATTTAAGCCAACGGTCTGTTATTGGTTCTGTGTGGGTGACTACTGTTCGGGCATTACACTTCCAAATATTCAGCGGGCACGCATACATAAACAGCCCTGAAAATAAACCGTATTTCTCGCGTCGGTCAGTCATAAAGGTAAACCGATTTGTCGCAGGGTCACATGTAGTGTAAACAAAGTCGAGAATCATGGAATGTCAGGTTCGGTAAACAAGCGGATTACATCATGCGCGGGCTACCTACCTTGGGGGGTGAATAAAATTCCAGAAGGTGACCGCCTGTATTCTTCAAGAGGACTAGCCTCGTCCGCTCCCACTTAGACCTCCCTTTAGAATCTTCACCGCTAAGTACATGCACCAAACCCTCTTTTTTAACCTCCAACTGGCCGTCTTTGCTTGATAGTTTCCCATGTTTTGTTTTCTCGTGTTTGTGTTTATGTTTCCTATGATTCGAGTCATTACTATCCATATCGTCCGATGACTGTTTGAACAATCTCCCTTTCCTAATATTTTTGAATGATAATCGGCGTAAAAGACTTTTATGTGTTTTTTTCGACGGACTTGCTTCCTCGAGTCGTATTTCCTGGTCTGCATAATCCGTCTCGCCATTTTCATGCAGTGGGTTGTGATCGCTCACAGATAGCTTCACGTCTCCACTGTGGTCATACACAAATGACGATCTACGGATTTCAAGGGCAAACTGGCGTTGAAAACATTCCACAAATTTCCTAGAATAATCGTAAGGGTCCCGAGAATCCGTCAGTACAGAGGTTCGCTCGTACAGCAGAAATGATCGGACGAAATCCTGGGCCGCTACGGTAGCGTGTTGCTCACAAAACACATCCCAGGGCAGTCGAGGGGGTGGGGATTCGTCCCCGTCCTCCCCATTCACCGTGGCCATCACGATTCCGACCGGTCCGGCAGACCCGGTAACGACATTCGTAAGTGTCGCAGTCGTGTGATCAACTGGCTCACTCTCTCACCGAGCCTCGCCGTGCTGTTACAGCGGAGATACCTAATCGCGTAGTCTCTCACGGATGCTACTGGGAAGACAACTACTCATAAAACTCGAACTCGCTTGCCGCGCTCTGTTGTGATTTAGCTTCTGCTGGCGATATAAATAGATCTATGTAAGGAGTTGAAGAAAAAATGAAGTTAACTACAGATGCATATGTCTATGGTTCTTCGGAACACCTAACGGATGTTATTCCGACGTGCTTCATTGTTGTGATGGATCTAACAGTTTAAGATGCGTAGGCCAAAAGCCTATCCTGTCCGTACCGATTCACACGTGGAAGAAAACCTCAAGGTGTAATTGCGACACTATCCGTAGGCCGTAATGGTTTGGCCTACACGAGTGCTATTAGGTCATATGAACCAAATTATTATTTCTCGTTATCGCCCAACCCAAAAATTCGACCCGATCCGGATTTATACAAAATAAATTTCACTTAAGACATTATAATTGTAACCCTAGAAACATTCTGAAGTTGGTGTAATATATAAAGACAAGGATCGTTTATGGATTCTCAACTTCTTTATTTCACAATGGCGACGTTTCGGTATAGATCCGTATACCGTTATCAAACATGAACGACAAGAGACGTCGCCATTGTGAAATAAAGAAGTTGATCATCCATAAAATATCCTTGTCTTTACATTATAATTTCGCTTCTCAAAATATCGATGGAACTTTTAACATTTTAAGGTTTAAATCATTTTTTAAAAATTACCATATTCATCGAAGTTTATTACCTTTAAGTGATAAAAAGTATAAATTAAACCGACTAACCTATTAAAAAAGTAAATAAAATCGATATTGTGTGTGTAATACCAGGTACATCCGGGTTGTTGAACTATATATAGACCACAACAGAGGTTTGGGTGACATCAAAGTTTATCGCCAGTTCAACTTGCCCTGCATATAAATAAGCTTCGGTGAACAACCGTTATATAGCCAATACTCATACAGTGGGGCAGACGGGTCGGAGTGACTTCATTCCAGACACTTCCTGTCGTATCCTCTCTCTGCAAAGTTTATTTCTCCGTCAGTGAGAATATTAAACCCATTTACAATAAAAAAAAATATATATAACCAATTGTTGAATGAAAATTATATCTTCGAAATAGAGACGGGTCCGGCACTCATGCACTTTTGACCGAATTCTCTCATATGGATTTATGAATAGATATAAACAATAAGCCGGTGTAGATTGGCCTGTCTCATATCGCCTACACTCTATATATCGCCTACATTATTAATTAACTATCAATGTTATGGCATGTATACGGCATTTACGGCCTAGACCATATGATTCGACAACTGGGCCAATACGGGGAAACTGGGCCAATACGGGAAAAACTGGGCCAATACGAGATAAACTGGGCCAATATGAGTCTGAGCATGCGCAGTTGCACATTTGGTGAAAGCCTGAAGCTATCGCTTCACAACTTTGACCCGTGCTATTTGTTCACCAATCTTGTTTATAATTATTATTTTAATATAAATGAGATGTCTATAGTGTTGTGCAAATAGAATGAAAAGAAGTTAATTAATAAAATTGTCATTAATTAAGTATTACCGTATTGGCCGAGTTACAGGTCCGAAGTCAGTTGTATTGACCCAATACAACGGACCTCGGACCTGAAACTGGGGCAATACGGAAATACTTAATTAATAACATTATACTACTATCCACACAAATTATGGATGAGTGCAGGAGTAGAAATCCAACACTGCTCTATTGAAATACACACCCCACGTCATGAAGTCGCACGTGCAAGTCACAGTCTGATTAAAATCGGCCTTGTTCCGAGGAATAAAATTTGCAAAAGTTTGCATCTGCCGGGATACGAACAGGTTCTGTAGATTCCACGCCACAAGGTCTGAGAACACCCCGTATAGGCGTGTGTTCAGAACCAGTTTAGCGCAGCCAAAACCCAGTCAAATAGCTGACCAATCACATCATAGTATTTAAACGGTTGCGGTTTTGAAAGCATTCGGAACAGACAAAAGGATAGCTGTTTGGAGTTATCTGCCCCTAGTTTCTCGCACCGAAAGCATTTGTTGGGCATCTTTTGATTGGCTAGCTGAATTGCGCCCGAACACGCTAGTGTACGGGGTGCTTTCAGACGGTTTGGCGTGGAAACCCACGAACGAGTTCGTATCCCGGTAGATGCACTATTTTGCAATTTTTATTCCACGGAAAACCGTCGATTTTAATCAGACTGGTGCAAGTCATGATGATCGTGCAGTTTTAGCGACATATCTTTCGCCGTAGGGCGTGCTGCACGTGCACAGTGAGATAAGCATTATGCTTGTGTTTGATCCAGTCGTATTCGTTCAGCTGTCATGGTCAAACGTGAGATATGTGTCCACCCACACCAGCGCTCCGTTCCATAACAGCGAGCGCTTATAATCGCTCAATATAGCGCTCAATTAGCGCTCAACGTAGCGCGTTCTCTCCTGAACGACACCGTGCGATTCCTCGAGGTTTGCTCGCTTTGCTACGTAACGCTACATTGAGCAATCGCGTTCAAGAGAGGTTTAATGTAGCGCTCAATGAGCGATTATAAACGCTCGCTGTTATGGAACAGAGCCCTGGTTGATATATCAATGTTCATTTTTGGAAGATTGCGGGTTCGTGTCTCACTTTGTATGCACAGAAAATGTATCGTATCGATGATATTTTTCAATTTGCTGCTCAGCTTCGCATTGGCTATTGATTCAGGTCAAATTGAAAGTCTACTGTTTGATGCTTTGGCTTATATTGTCATTATTGGGTTGAGTGCAAACACGAGCATATTAATATATAGAGAGATAGCTAAATAATATATTACTTAAAGGCGCTGTTGCACTTTTTTTGTATATTATGTTTTCTCACATTTGCCATTTATTATCAAAGTTAATACATTATAACGTTTGAGGGTAAAAATATAATTACGTGATCCGATAAGCCGTATCCATTCAAAACGGTTTTCTGAATTGGAGAAAAGATGCGGCTTGTACAGCGACAAATTTGTTGAACTCGTCAGTGTGAGAGGTAGCTATAGATTTGTAGGTCTCGAGCGATTTTGAGCGTTTATAGAACAATTTGGTTGACTATTCCATCATTGTGATATATTAAAATTTTACTCTACTCTGACTGTTTATAGGTATCGCTACATTAGTCGTTTAATTGTGTAGCCCTTCATAATTTGAGAACACAATATTTACCTAGTATTTTAACATCATTTCCGACTATATCAAAGTTCATAAAAATGTTATCTACTAAAAATACCCAAGACTTAGTTAATTTATCAAAATATATTGTACATCTCTCCTCTCTTGTTAGAACGAACCATGTCACTATTTAGATTTCGCCTATCTGTTGTTTTGAATCAAAATTTGTATTTATATTATATCATATTTTGTAAATATGCTCTTGTACCACCATGGTGGTTTTTGGAGAATAAAGAATTGTATAGTCAGATCACTTGAACTGCCTTCGAGCGGGCATTTTAATGTGAACACATTAGAATGGCCACTGGAAGGGAAATGGACTCGCACGCATGTACATTCGTTTCAGAACTCTTTTTATTAATCCAGGAGTGTTATTCAGATATTGGTTACACTTATTTACATTTCCGTGAGAGCACTTTATTTCAGGAAAAACAACGTGCTACAGCGCCTTTAAAGAGACAAAGTGTTTGAGGTATACATTATATCACACGTATATGGTATGCCACTGTATCGAGTAGTATTGACTGCTGCTGACATAATCATCTTAAAGTTAATTTAGTACAGTGACAAAAAAAGATGATTTTTTTGTTGAAAACTGGCCATATAGTATAGCGCGGAACGCCAATTGGTCAAACGCAATTTTTGAAGCTAATCTATAACATATGTATACGAAAAGACAGATGTGGATTGGTAATGTGTACTTGGTCGTATAACTAATTATAAAGCCCTGTTTATACGGCGAACGTTTGCATATGAGTAAAGCATTACACATATGCAGATTTGCTCATATGAGCAAAATTCGCCGTATGGACGCGATTGCACATATGTATATTTTACTACCGTAAGGAAATTCTTTACTACCGTAAGCAAATTTGCACCTAGTCAGGGGCAGGTGCAAATGTTTACTACCGTGAGTAAATATGGTATTTTCACTTTTCTAGTAAAGTTTGTCGTATACAGACAAAGTGACTTCAAACAGGTTGAGAAAATATATTAGAGAACTTTAGAAACTCTTAATACTGTTTTTCAAATTCTCTATATTGGATAATCTCCTTCTTGCACGCGATGACCTTCAAAATCTATCTGACTATCCGATTTTCATCACATAATTAGGGCGATATAGTCAAAACAATGTTAACAAATATAAAGTAATGTCATTTATTTAGTTTACATCTAATAAATATTAATTGGCATGTTTTAGGAAATCTCTATTCACATATTAAAAGAGTTGGAAGCCAAATTGCTTAGGCAGAAATTAAATGCATGAACGCAAAGTAAATTTACTTTTACTCACGTGTGTATATTACTACCATAAGTAATATTGCATCTGTGAAAAGTTCGCCGCATAAACAGGAATTAATTTACATATACATGAAACGTTTAATTTTGACTTCTGTGCATGATATATATATATAAGGTTGTTGCTCGATTTGCATTGAAAACAAGTATTGGGTTTGAATTATGCAATTCGGGGTATAAATCATTTGAAATTAAATTAACACCTGTGGTATTTCGATATGAGAAAAGAAGTTTTTGTGACAGAGTTCTTCAAAGAAAAATTACTCTATAGTTGACATTTTTAGAAATTGGGACTGACATTGTAATGGTACTGATTATTACGAAATATAACTATTGTCCTAATTGTGCCTAAACTACGTAAAATAAATTAGATTACAATTGTCAAAAACATCATTTTTGTTACCAAGTATATATATATAGAATTTCACACATTTTTTTTGTGGTGTCGAAGTGAAAAAAGTTACTAGTTGGTTAAATGTCATCCTTGTTTCAACAATTATTGACAACTAAATTTTTATTTGTAAAATGGCTATAAACATACGATTTTTAATGCATTTTTATTCTTTCCAGTTCAAGCCGTTCATTAAACTCTTCTCTTTGTTTTAGAGGGTCAGTAAGTTAACACTGACCAGATTTCGTCAGCAGTCCACTTCGATTTTGTGATTTTGATGGTTCATATAGTGTTATTACTAATGCCTAAGAGTTCGACACCAAAATTTGACCAGTTGACCTGAAAGAATGGAATTACTCACAGTACCTTCCAAACAGTACAACCAATACTCACTTTCTTTTCTCAGTATAACGTATATAACGTGACATTTTTTTGGAGACCAAAAGAGAGAGAGAGAGAGAGAGAGAGAGAGAGAGAGAGAGAGAGAGAGAGAGAGAGAGAGAGAGAGAGAGAGAGAGAGCTAGAGGGAGAGAGAGAGAGAGGGAGAGAGAGAGAGAGAGGGGGGGGGGGGGGGGGGGGGGGGGGGGGGGGGGGTACTCATCTTAGCCAATGCATGTATTACAACCCCGATGTCTTTTAAATCACATGAACAATTCCTGAACTAAAAAGGTTTTATTTATTGAATGTTTTCTTTGGATTCAATTCAACAGAGATACCTTGGAGAGATTATTTATTTTGGTCTCAACTAATACAGTATACAGTTGGCACATGATACGACAATAAAAATGTAAAATACACTAAAATGACAAAGCATGTTGCAATAAAAGTATATTAAAATGGTTTACATATTAAAATAATGTGCATATACACAGTCATCCTCACCAACCATACATACTCATTCAGTCACTCACATTGTCTTGCCCAGTCATTCATTCACTAGCAACCTAACCACACACCCCATCCGTCAATGTCTTCTGCCAATACTGATATAAATTTCCTCATAAAGCCACTCATACTATAACCGATAACATTCACCCATCAATACAGGCACCCTCACCTCACTACCCTTACCTAGTCATTTACACAATATCACTACTATCATATAACGTCATCCTCGGTTACCCAGGGTTTTATATATGCTCCGTTACTCTCCACTATATCACCCATCGTATGACCCATGGGTGATATAGTGGAGAGTAACGGAGCATATATAAAACCCTGGGTAACCGAGGATGATATAACGTTTATAAGGGAAAAGCCTGAGAGAGTATTGAATTGAATCCATGGGATTATTAGAGGAAATACGGTGTGCGCAAACATGTGTAAACTTGAAGCCGATTTACCAAATTGTATATGCGAATGATATTCATAGAATAAGTGTGATGTTCATCAATAAATTTTACAGAACAATTTTTTTCATCCCGAAGATAAACAACAGCAATGTTATCTCGTCTATATTTAATCACAGAAAAACACTATTTATTATTGTAATGCCCACTCATGCATGAATAAGTGACATGAATTTTCGATACAGAAAACACGTTGCAGGCATACTTTCACACTTCAGTATTGAAAATAATTACCGTTTGAATTGTGAATTATTGTCGTTGTTTTTAAAAAAAATTCTTTCCTCATCAGATGATACAATCCGTATTTATTTTTATGTCTTCAAGGAAGTATTTTTATTTCATTTAACAGCCCCTCAAATCATCCCAACAACAATCTCTGAAATATAAATCTATAAGTATCACATGTTTGTGTTTAAATAAATTCAATAAATATGACTCTATCAACGTTTTTTTTAATCGTTTTTAATATATATATATATATATATATATATATATATATATATATATATATATATATATATATATATATATATATATATATATATATATATATATATATATATATAGATATATAGATATTTGTTTCATTGTTTATCTTACGATTAATGCATTTGAATGTATGAGGGGGTGGCGAGTGTTTTGGGAAGGGTAATTTACTTTAATGTACTCTAAATGAAGATAAACAATTTTCGTATGAGGAAGTTTATGACACATGACGCGTCTTGACAGTTCATACTACGCACTTATTCTTCCTCCCACGCCAGATAACCGTCCATAATGACCTTTCTCACCTGGGGTTGTTAACCCGAGTCAGTGCCCTATAGCCGTCTCTCACTGGTTTACTGGCCAAAACGAACTGACGGACGTCAGGGGGTTAAAGGGGCAGCAGCACGTTTTTTTTGCTCAAATAAGTTGATGAAATGTATTTAAAAATAATATCACCAACAGTAAAACACCCTTCTTTCTTCGGAAAATCAAGTTGAAAATGAGTGCATGGTTCAGTAAAGCCATGGGAATCGTTTTTGTAATTCGAAATAATAAAATGTGTTCACAATAAAATGGCCGCCAGGCATTTTTTGCTTTATGCGCAAATGTTTTCCCCCATACCCGCCGATGCAAAAAAAAATTGAAAGAGGGGTCCGGACCCCGTCGACCCCCGTTAGAGAGTATAATATGTTTCTGTCTTTAGGACTGAAACAATGTTATTCATTATATCCCTCCTGTAATATAAGCCGGTGTTTATAGCTCTCTTATTGCGTCCGTTACTTTATGGTTCTAGCAAACATATATTTTGTGCATAGATTCCTTGGCAAATTGCGATTATAAATTGTAGATTTTGTGAATCTTTGGCTCTAAATAAGAGCCAGGTCATGACCTAAAAACCGATTCCATATTTTTCTCCAGAACGAAAAGCCCTAGAGGAATGAAATGTTGTTTACAGACTCTTTAGTCAATAGGGATTATAAAGATTTTGTGACCCTGTAGCCCCATTTATGGGTCACAGGGGTCATGACCTAAAAACATATTTTCATCTTCTTCTCTCGTATGAAAAACCATAGAAAGCAATTGCATTTGGTGACCATGTGGCCCAAAACTAGGTCACAGTGGTCAAAACCTGAAGACCTATGTTCATATTCTGTTTGTTTACGTAAAACACTTGAAAAGTGTTTTACCTATTATAAATTATTCTGAAAATTTACATCTTGAATCTTATTTATTGTTTAAAGCCGAATGAGCTACAGAGTCAGTGACTCTATTTTTACAATCAAAACTACTGTTCTGATTCTTGCAACTCTCTTTGTGAATTTTTTTATTTACAATTTGCTCTATGTTTAACGTAGTGGTATTCTTAGATGTAAATTATTGTCCGTGCGATTTTGAGAATTTTTTTCCGTATCATTTCATACTCTTACTTCTTTGATATGACGGAGAGAATTGTTTTTAGATTGGACACTGATAATTACAATAAATCATTCAAATGTATAAATATGATCGAGCTATATGGAATCTAGCGAAGGTACATAGCTCTGACCAATGCGGTAATGTAGTGGAAACGACAGGGAGAACGCAATACCTGTATGTTCTCTTAGCTATATATATGAAATCATGTCAAATTTATTTGTTATAATCAAAAGATATTGTACATGAAATTTCGGGGGCATAGTGAGCCACGCTCACTTTTTTGCTAGCTCCCTATTTAATTGTATATATAATTATAAATATTTGATATACTATTTGTAACTATATTTTATAGTTATTGCTTAGTACCACAGCCACTTTGTGAGCCAACTTGGCCAATGTGGATTATGAATTGTAGATTTGTTAATCCTAAACTAACAACTGAAACCTGATGAGCTACAGAGCCAATGGCTCTATTTGATAATATATCATATTGACGAAGTCTATAAACATAAAAATTACAGTATATATGCAGTAAGACTTTTATACAGTTGCGTACCGAAAGTTTGTTCACCTGGTGGTGTATTTTAGTGCAAATATCGTATAATTTGGCATGTCTTTGAAACATCGTATCAACGCGAAACCTAAACCGATCAGTTTACATTTTCGCATTATAAAAAGACAGTTGAGTGTTCCATAACATAATCTGATTTGAGATCTCATAGTAAACAGTTACAATGTTGGCAGCTCTTTACAGTTTTTATTTTCTTCTGAGAGATATTCAGTAAGTGATCAACTGAGTCTAACATACATCATAACTTCCTCTTATACTCATGCAATGTATTTGTGATGAATTTGTTCTCATTTAGTCAATCTGATAATTATTCGAAACTTAATGAAATTTGAATTTTCAAATTTTACCCCTTCCGTCTTTTTCATTATGCCACATTTCATAAACATATACCACTGGCGAGCACAGGATATGTTTAAGAATGATTGTTTTACTCATGGATATATGATGATTCATTGTCATTGTATGTGATGTAATTTTATTGACGTTATAATATATTGACGTTTATGTGTTATGCCCTATGTATAACGATTTAAGAAGAAAATATATGTTTACTTGAAATGTAAAACTAGAAAAATTCTAGCTACTCTGTTGCAAAATGAAAATATCAATCGTTTACATGTGTTTTCACACTATATCAAAGAAGCTTATATGTTACGTTGTTCACTATTGTAAATTGTATGTATATATCAAGTAAAGCCTGTAAACAAATGTTATGATGTTTCAGTTATTGCACCAAATCTGGTAATTTAGTCAAATGAATTTTGTATATTGTACATGTTGTACATGGCCTTTATACTGAATGAACTATTTCTAAAAATCTCTCTCGGTTTTTAATGAACGTGTGCTGGTCTTTATCCAACTACATGCCAAAACAGTCATCAAAATATTACCCCCAGGAATGTGTTTCAATTGCATTGTGTTATAATCATGTTGCAATAACATGCATGTCATAACAGGACTATCTTCTCGAATTTCGTTTCCACAAAAACTAAATAGGCGTCAGACCCTAAATATACGTATACCCATCTACCTATCTAACATATACAGAAGGTGGTAGCCTACACTTTCCGCCATCTTGGATCTTGCCATAGGACCGAAAATTGAAACTTGGATCAGTCTAGGGATATTTCAAAGCGTATTTGAACAAGCAAACCAGTTTAACATTTCCCGGCGCCTGCGAAAAAATACCCCGGTAGAACTCTCTCGAAAAACCGTTAGTTCCTATCTTTGCTCTATATCATTCAATACTGTTATGCGAGACCTTTTCAGGAAAGGGATTAAGATGCTAACTTTAATTTCTCAATCATGTTATATGCCACAACGTGAGGGAATAATTAGAAGAAACGAAAAGCGATATAGTAAATGGTTCAGTTTACAGTTCGCTCAACTGTGCATATATTCCATGTGCTTGGGGAATGGAGTTGACCTGCCGTCTGATTATATTCGCTCAACTGAGCGCTCCTGAACGACACAGAGCGAAACCTCGATGCTTGCTCCCTTTGCTGCGTAGCGCTGTGAGTGAGCAATCGCGTTCAAGAGAGGTTTAAAAGTAATCGCTCAATGAACGCTCAATCGCTGAACGACACGGATCCAGTCTGATTAAAATCAACGGTTTTCCGTGGAATAAAAAATGCAAAATAGTGCATCTACCGGGATACGAACTCGTTCGTGGGTTTCCACGCCAAACCGTCTGAAAGCACCCCGTACACTAGCGTGTTCGGGCGCAATTCAGCTAGCCAATCAAAAGATGCCCAACAAATGCTTTCGGTGCGAGAAACTATAGGGGCAGATAACTCCAAACAGCTATCCTTTTGTCTGTTCCGAATGCTTTCAAAACCGCAACCGTTTAAATACTATGATGTGATTGGTCAGCTATTTGACTGGGTTTTGGCTGCGCTAAACTGGTTCTGAACACACGCCTATACGGGGTGTTCTCAGACCTTGTGGCGAGGAATCTACAGAACCTGTTCGTATCCCGGCAGATGCAAACTTTTGCAAATTTTATTCCTCGGAACAAGGTCGATTTTAATCAGACTGGACACGGATCGATATATCGAGGCTTGCTCCCTTTGCTGCGTAGCGCTACATTGAGCAATCACGTTCAAGAGAGGTTTAAAAGTAATCGCTCAATGATCGATTACTTTGAACATGGCCCATGTATCTAGGCCAGTAATCAATAAAGACAGACAGACATACAGAAACTGATATTTGGTCAAGCCACAATAAATACTAAACGGGCTCTGCAGCTGGTTATGTTCATAATAAAGTGAAAGCTTGATAAATTACAAGTCCGAAAGTATGATGCGGGACATTTTGAATTTTTAGCTAATATATGGCTTTATAAGCATAATACATTCTCAGTTCGTTCAATATTGTTTTGACGAGAAGTTATAGATTACATAAAAATATCCTCTAGAACGACGTTTCAGCAGTGAACTCCAGCGAAGTATCACACATTGTTCGCTTGTTCCAGACGCCCCTTACAGGTTTCACCGCAATGCATACCCACAAAACTTGTGTGCCCATACTTGATTGTCAACGTGATGCCTAACAAGCTTGCGAATTGAGACTATGAAGCAGCATTGTTGATTATTGTTATGACAAATTATATGTGACTTTGTGAATAAGTTATCTTTACGTATGTTTTATTAATTAAACAAATTAAAATTAGAGAAAACACAGAATTTTTCATCTCACGTAATGCAAAAAGCAAGATGGCAGCCAGGGGGCGATAGAAACATCTCTTTAAAATATATAACAGACATAAGAAGTATTATTATTGAAAATTTATTCCGGCACAAATATAATAGGCAGGAACTAACCTATCGAATATATCAAATTATAAAGACGATTGATAAATTAAAAATATACATGTATTCATTATATCTGTAAATATCAATACAAATCACCGTTTCCTGTGTAAGAGTAAAATAACAATTATATATATATATATATATATATATATATATATATATATATATATATATATATATATATATATATATATATATATAAGTGTGGACAGTTCATATTTACACATATTACACATATTACACATAGTTCACATATTACACACACTATGTACACACTAAATCGTAAAGCTTAGCTTTAAATATACTTCTAATTTTCATAAACACCCCATTGTACTTTCATGACGAAGAGTAAAAAGATTATGTATATACACTTATTGTTCTTCATTAATGTGAAAAATCAACGGGACCAACATACACAATAATGTTTCAATATACATAAACAGAAATATTAACACATACTTGGTGACCGTAGCCATAGAAAATGACGTATGTCCAGTGAATAGCCACGTGGTAAAAGTAACCTGTGTTATATTCATCATATATGCACTGGTGCAAGAATCAGTCAATGGAACATTAACAGTTTTAAAAAAAACACCGAAATGCCAACATTTATTTTGAAGAAGTACACTCAAGAAAAGACAGAGATGACCAAATTTTGAAAATAAATTTACTAATTTTAGAGTTTTAGACCAAAGACTGGATGTGTAACCAAAACACTATCCATGGATACAACTGTGCAATCTATACAACGTTTACATCAGTACTGTTACATAGAGGTTTCATCGATCATGGAATATGAAGAATAAATATGATTTGTTGGATTACGGGCTGATTGTTATCCAAACACAACAGCATAAACAATCTTTGAACATGTTGCAATATGGGTATTTAAAATCATATACATTTTACTTGAGTACTTTATAGAGTACATAAGCCGTAACAGCGACAGGGAACGCCAAAAGGAGAGGTCGGATGTAGGGGAACCTGGCAGGAGACTCAGCATCAGGAGTCTTGGCATCAGTAGACTCGGCATCTGGAGACTCGGCATCTGGAGACTCGGCATCAGGAGACTCGGCATCAGGAATCTCGACATCAGGAGACTTGGCATCAGGAGACTCAGCATCAGGACTCTTGGCATCTGGAGACTCGGCATCAGGAGACTCGACATCAGGAGTCTTGGCATCAAGAGACTCGGCATCTGGAGACTCGGCATCAGGAGACTCGGCATCAGGAGACTCGGCATCAGGAGACTCGACATCAGGAGACTGGGCATCAGGAGACTTGGCATCAGGAGTCTTGGCATCTGGAGACTCGGCATCAGGAGACTCGGCTTCAGGAGTCTCGACATCAGGAGTCTTGGCATTATGAGACTCAGCATCAGGAGTCTTGGCATCTGGAGACTCGGCATCAGGAGACTCGGCTTCATGAGACTCAGCATCAAGAGACTCGGCATCTGGAGACTCGGCATCAGGAGACTCAGCATCAGGAGTCTTGACATCAAGAGACTCGGCATCATGAGACTCGGCATCAGGAGTCTCGGCATCAAGCGACTTGGCATCAAGAGACTCGGCATCAGGAGTCAAGGCATCATGAGTCTCGGCATCATGAGACTTGGCATCAGGAGACTCGGCAACAGGAGACTCGGCATCAATAGACTCGGCATCAGGAGTCTCGGCATCAGGAGTCTCGGCATCATGAGACTCGGCATCAGGAGTCTCGGCATCATGAGACTTGGCATCAAGAGACTCGGCATCAGGTGTCTCGGAATCATGAGACTCGGCATCAGGAGTCTTGGAGTCAAGAGACTTGGCATCAAGAGACTCGGCATCAGGAGTCTCGGCATCATGAGTCTCGGCATCATGAGACTTGGCATCAGGAGACTCGGCAACAGGAGACTCGGCATCATGAGACTCGGCATCAGGAGTCTCGGCATCAAGAGACTTGGCATCAAGAGACTCGGCATCAGGAGTCTCGGCATCATGAGTCTTGGCATCAGGAGTCTTGGCATCAGGAGACTCGGCAACAGGAGACTCGGCATCAGGAGTCTCGGCATCAGGAGTCTCGGCATCATGAGACTCGGCATCAGGAGTCTCGGCATCATGAGACTTGGCATCAATAGACTCGGCATCAGGAGTCTCGGCATCAGGAGTCTCGGCATCATGAGACTCGGCATCAGGAGTCTCGGCATCATGAGACTTGGCATCAAGAGACTCGGCATCAGGTGTCTCGGCATCATGAGACTCGGCATCAGGAGTCTTGGAGTCAAGAGACTTGGCATCGGGAATCTCAGCATCGGGAGACTCAGCATCAGGAGTCTCGGCATCATGAGTCTCGGCATCATGAGACTTGGCATCAAGAGACTCGGCATCAGGAGTCTCGGCATCATGAGACTTGGCATCAATAGACTCGGCATCAGGTGTCTCGGCATCATGAGACTCGGCATCAGGAGTCTTGGAGTCAAGAGACTTGGCATCGGGAATCTCAGCATCGGGAGACTCAGCATCAGGAGTCTCGGCATCATGAGTCTCGGCATCATGAGACTTGGCATCAAGAGACTCGGCACCAGGAGTCTCGGCATCATGAGACTCGGCATCAGGAGTCTTGGAGTCAAGAGACTCGGTATCGGGAATCTCAGCATCAGGAGACATGGCATCAGGAGTCTCGGCATCATGAGTTTCGGCATCATGAGTCTCGGCATCATGAGACTTGGCATCAAGAGACTCGGCACTAGGAGTCTCGGCATCATGAGACTCGGCATCAGGAGTCTTGGAGTCAAGAGACTCGGTATCGGGAATCTCAGCATCAGGAGACATGGCATCAGGAGTCTTGGCATCAAGAGACTCGGTATCAGGAGACTCAGTATCGGGAGTCTCGGCAACAGGAGTCTCGGCATCATGAGACTCGGCATCAGGAGACTCGGCATTATGAGACTCAGCATCGGGAGTCTTGGCATCAAGAGACTCGACATCAGGAGAATCAGCATAAGGAGACTCAGCATCAGGAGACTCGGCATCAGAATTCTTGGCGTCATGAGACTCGGCAACATGAGACTCAGCATCAGGAGACTCGGCATCAGAAGACTTGGCGTCATGAGACTCAGCATCAGGAGACTTGGTGGATGGAGTCAGGAAGACAGCATATTTATCTGGTGATTCCTTGACATCTGTCAGGGGAGTGAGCGACAGAGAGGATGATGTTGATGCTGAGACTGTAGTAAAGGTGGATGATGCAGATATTGGAGATGATGAAGTATTTAGTGATGTTGATGATAGGTTTGATGATGCATCTGGCATGAAGAGGACTATTTCCTTTGAGCCACGAGAAAAGATTTCATCAGGTTGAATATCAAGCTGGTCTGGTTGGAACAGGAGTATCTCCCTTGAAGAACTTTTGTGCAAAATGTTTCTATGTTTCAGTGTTGCTGACAGATCTTGAATCGGTTGGAACAGAATTATCTCCCTTGAAGTACTCTTCTGTAAGGCCATTCGATGTTTCAGTCCTGTAGGCACATCTTGAACTTGCTGAGATAGAATGATCTTCCTTGATGTACTCTCGTCTGAGGACACTCCGTGTTCAAATCTTGATGATTGAGCAGGATTTTCATGTGACTGATCTTCATCCCGAAATCCCAGCGCCCTTTCCCCGTCCTCTTTTGCTCTGTTGACATCATCTTCATCTCTCTCAACATCTTCTCTTGTCTCGGCCTCTTCATCTTCCCTGACCTCTTCACCTCCCTCTTCTCTCTCAAACTCTCTACTTTCTTGAATCTCTTGAGATTGTTCCACAGACTGAGATTCACAAGACTTGAGCTCCTGAGAGTAAACTTCGGACAAAAGTTCAATCATGCATGACATATTGATCCGTTCAATTGGGCTTTCAATAAGGCATTGCTCGTAAATTGGTTTAAGAGCTGATAATGCGCTGGCCTGAGGAATACTTTTCATGATATGTCCAAGCCCGTACACATCGCTGGCTGTCGATGTCTTTGTGTAGGCCTGTACCTCTGGGGCAAGATGGGTGAACCTCTTCATGTTCGTGTCGTTGAAGGTCACCCCCGCCCCATGAGATGCAGACCCCATGTCGCAGATTTTGACCACGAGCAATGGACTTGAAAAATCTACCAGCACATTGTCAGCTTTTAAATCATTTACTAATACATTCATGGCGTGAATCTTGTACACACACATTGCTAGTTGGTAAGTAATTTCCAGCCAATCCAGTACAATAACCTTGTTATCATTGAACAGGTCAAGCAGGGTTAAACCTGATCCAAACAGTTCCGACACCATTGCCCAATATCCGCGCTCATTCGACAACAGTCCATAGCAAACAGGGACGCAGCCAGTCGACTCCAGGTACATCAATATTCTGGCTTCAATAACTATATCAGTTTGGCTGCACTTATCCAAAAAATGTTCCTTCACCACGACCTGTTGAGCTGTATTAGGGTACACTTTCATTTCAGCCTCTAAAACCTGTCCAAAACATCCTTTGCCAAGAATACAGTCCGAGATTCCATCCAGTTCAGTGAGAAACTTCATTTTTCTGTTTGGCAGAGTTGGTGGATGCAGGTGGTTGAACTCCTTGGACACGGAGAATTGTGTTCCAAAAAAGGTTCTGTGCACCTCCTCTGAAGTGAAGGCTGTCTTATCGTTGATAACGCTAGCTGAGTCTTCTGAGGAGGTGTACATGTCACAGCTGATACCAGAAAATACCTTTGGTTGTGCTGCTTGACCCAGAGACAAATGTACATACGGAGAATCTTTCTTCTCGTAATCCCCGGTGTGGTTCAGGAGATCTTCGTTGATAGGAAACTCCACAACATCAACATAAGCATCAGCATCATCAGTGAAGTGGAGCAGCTCCAAGGGGCTGAAGTGAGAAGGTCTTACTTATTATATTATATCATCATTGATCTCATTAAAATTAACACTCGTACCTTGATTCGTCAAGATCTGACCACTGCCCGACAGGGTTCATGTCACGTCCTTTACTCCAGCCATTGAGCAACGATACTAAGAAATCTGCTGTAAGACGCGATATGATTATGAATATGGGCCTGTATTAGATTGTATGTATGGGAAGGGAAGGACAAGGGACATGGTCATTGTCAAGCAGTGATCTAAAGAGCAACATGTGTTAGGTATGTTTTAATGTTATCGTTACCATCACCTTATCAGTGTATCAATTCATCATCATCATCATCATCATCATCATCATCACTGTAAACCAATCCATTTGACAATATAATCAGGTATGGTATAAAATACAATAATACACCAATGATTGCACATGGTATATAACAACTTACCTGAAGGCGGGGTGAGTAGGCTCAGTACCATTGAGATCCAGGCCGAGTCTCTGGGATGGTTCGCTGTCTCCCAGATCTAGGATTACAGGAGTTGATATTTCATCCAAATGTTGAAACTGTTCACAGTTGACCACACTGTCACTCATTACTCCTGGGTGACTCGTCAGGTTTAGAAGGACCGACAATTTGGAGTCAAATCCTCCATTCAGGAAAGGAGTGAAGAGTTCTTCAAACACTTGTTGTTTCATGTTCTCTGGCACCTCTGATGCTCTTCTGAATTTTGATATTTGGACAAAAAGGTCTTTTAGCGCTGGCAGATTAGTTCTCTCATTTAAATGGTGTGTTCCAGGATGATTATCTTGATTTGACAGAAATGTGAACTTTGTGTCGTCAAAGTGACTGAATTCAACGTCTTGCTGATCGATGTCCTCATAAACAGGTGCATGCATTGCTCGTGCTGGAGGTGAAAACTGATGGGTTGTGGATCCCTGAAAACGGATGCCACTCATTGACAGGCATGGCGAGTATTTAGGATATCTCAAGTTGCTACTGCTTTCGAGGACAGCTACATGAAGTGCTCCTTCTTGGGACGCCTGGTCCTTTTTCGCTTGCGCTGGAGACAACTGGCCATGTATCACCTGTGCTGAAGTCGTCTGGCCATGCATCACCTGTGCTGAAGTCGTCTGGCCATGTAGCGCCTGTGCTGGAGTGGTCTGGCTATGTATCACCTGTGCTGGAGTCGTCTGGCTATGTATCGCCTTTGCTGGAGTCGCCTGGCCATGTATCGCCTGTGCTGAAGTTGTCTGGCCATGTGTCGCCTGTGCCGGAGTCGTCTGGCCATGTTTCGCCTGTGCCAGTGCTGGAGTTGCCTGGCCATGTATCTCCTGTGCTGGAGTCGTCTGGCCATGTATCGCCTGTGCTGGAGTCGTCTGGCCATGTATCGCCTGTGCTGGAGTCATCTGAACATGTATCACCTGTGCTGAAGTCGTCTGGCTATGTTTCGCCTGTGCCGGAGTCGTCTGGCCATGTTTCGCCTGTGCCAGTGTTGGGGTTGTCTGGCCATGTTTCGCAAGTGCTTGTGCTCGGGGCTCCTGGCCATGAACTGTTGGCGACAGAAGCTCTAGGTCAGTGTTGCGGGGACGGTTAGATGTCCGCCGTCGACTCTTGTAGCTGTGTTTAGAGATCGAGAACACTGTAAGCTCGCTCTTTGAGAGACGATTTGTAGCTTGTGCTTTATCGCTTGATTGTAGACGCATTTCCGGCTTTTCATTGCTGTTGTTGTTTCTGTCACAAGACCATTTGATCTTAGGGAGTTCTCCATGATCATTGAATGTGTCAGAAATGTGTGATGTTGACGCGGACTTCCAGATAGCGATGACCAGAATCTGAAAGGCATGGTCAGTTGGTCACTTGGGTGTAATGTATTGCAAGTGACATTGATTATGTTATGTTTCTAAAATGCCGGGCAAAATAAAGTACTCACTTCTGTTGATTTTATCATATGTATGATTTTCAATAATATTGGAGTTTTCGATGTCAAAATCTAAAACTGAAAAGAACAGGTGTTTAGTCAGAAGTCAAAGAATACTTCTACATGTTTTTTAATTTGTTAAAAAAATGAAATTTCCTTCTCTTTTTTTGTATTTCTGCAAACAAATAGTTTTGATGATAGACAACTGTTCATCGACATATAAGACATATTCTATGTGAAAATAAATACATGTGCCTGATTCTGCATACATTTACAACAATTTAAACATGGTAGGGGTCACGTTGGTGTAACTTTCATTTATTACACCTGTTATTAAACAAAGATATTTTAACTAAAATTTAACCACAGTCACCAATTAACTACTGCAGATAAGTATTACTGTATCGTGCCATAGTCAAATGCATCTGATTTATTTTAACTGTTGAATTCGTGGTGAGTACTTCTTTTGCCAAGTAGTAGAAATAGAAAATAATGCGTTTCAACACATGTAAATGATACCAATCACTTGAAAAAATATTCTGTCTTCAACATATCGTGACAATGCGATGTTATTTGCTATCAAAGACACTTACCCTGTCGACAAGCTTATGCTACTGAATGTGATGTCATTTTTCGGAGTTACTGTATTCTATATAATTTATGATGTAGAGCACAATAACAAAGGTTTCCGAGGCTGCGAGTTTGTCAGTTGCACAGTCACTATGGCAACGCACGGGAAAAATGCATTTTTTCGACTATCATCGTCCTGCTATTGTCACTCATTGCTGATTGTAACGATAATTATTGTACATGTTTCTAAATGTTTTCTAATTATGCGTATAATTGGCATTTTATCTTTCCAAGGAACTTTATTATGCTTATACAAGAAACTGTGATACATATTTATGTATAAATTCTTCTTCATTATACGATTTGAACAAGGACCTATAGTTTATTGTTTCCATAGATAGGTGATAAATAGATAAACGCCAAACAATCCCCATTATATTTATATTTCCGTAAGTACCCTAAAGGGTTGGCGTCCACGGCTTTGAGTGGTGAAAGACTGGCAAAACCCTGTACTAAAGTACTAATTAGTGCGATTATTTCTCTTATTTGGGATTGACAAAACTGCAAAATAATGTTTGTGTATCTCTCAAAGAAAACGATTTTTGACAAAGTTTTTCATTAGCGAATCCAGAGAGGATTAATAATGGTGTTGTGTCTAGCATACAAGAAGAAAACAGTTGTTAATTCACGTTAAAACGCACATTACTACAGAAAAGTATGACATTAACTTCTAAAAATACCGGAAAATGGTGGAACATTTAATAGTCGATCTCAGAAAAATAAAATTTCTCAAAAGAGGGGGAAATATTTCCATAACTGTACATTGCAAAATATACATATCATTTAACCAGATAAAATTACAACAGATAAACTACATACTTGTCCCGTAGATTGAAAATACTTTGATTACGTATATTTACAAGATTATTTGTTTTAACTGTTTTCAAATTTGATAATTGTGTACCGTCAATTCACTTTCATGCAGAAAAGAAAGGCATACATTTCTAAAGGGGAACATGCAGTGATCTATCTCAGAAAAAAATATATAAATTAACATTAAAAAAGATTAGATTTCAAAGTATACATATCTTTTTCAGAGAAATATTACAACAGATAAACTCCTCACCTCTCTGTTATGAGTGAGCACTATCCCGCGGTGATGTCCGGAGATGTATTTCCCAATCAACTCTAGACAGGTCAAGACTCGCGGTCCTAGGTTCAAATCCAACTGGGTGGGTACCTGGGACCGCAACCTCTGAGGGAGAGACTGAATGGAGACAGAGACACTTGAAGGAAAATCTAAGCAGAAATTTTGACTGTCTTTGATACTTGCCATCTTCCGGTGCAGACGCGTCTCCATTTCGGGGTTCAAACACGTCTGAAGTGGTTTGTACAGCGTTGTAACGCCATCTTCTGGTTCCAAATTATCGTCAGACACATCTGGTAGCCAATATATGGCAGTACACATCGTATTGTCTGTCTTCATTTCGAAAATATCTGCAGAATTCTACGTCGCAAGTAAGAATGTCTTAATGATGCAAAATCTTCGTCGACAATGGCGTGACGTCATAGACTTAATCGACACCTCAACATAACCGTGACGTCACAAAATGTGCAAAACGTCACACAGTATATTGCGTCATGTGATCTTATGGCAATCCAAGGACGTATATTGTAAACAGACAGGCTGACAGACAGATAACTTATTTAAGTTTCACCTCGTACATAGACATATATATTTATACAATAAAAGGATTTTTTTTATTTTTTAAAAAATGTATTTTTTAAATTTTTGTTTTTATTATTATTATTTTGTTTTAATGTTTATTTCTTATCAGATTTTTACCTGTACATAAGAAAGAGTGGTCCTTTATATGGATACATCAAATGTGTGACATATACTGTGATATATAATATGGCTATGTTCAAGTACATGTATTGCAGGTTTTCTGTATCTGGCACAAACAATTCAAGTTCCATCATCGAGTTACATTTTAAGTATCTAAGATTTTACATAATTCTAAACAGTGTGTGGAAAGAAGACCAAAATGAAAATAATTTCGGCTGACCATTATTTGCAAAAGCAATATATTTACAAGCTTGGTAATATTTCAATAATTATTTTTGTATATGTCCAAAATTTGGTTTTTTCCCTTTTCTTCTCGCAGTGTAGATTTTATATTTTACCAATAAACAAATGGCATTTAACGGGTTGTTGTTTCTTCCCTTAAAACCAAAAATTATATTTTCAGGTGTCAGATCAACATATCCTTCAGCTAATATTTCCAGCCATTCTGCTAAATCTTTCCACACTTTGTCAGAAAAGGTACAATTAATTACATAATAAATGGATCACACTCTCGGGTATCTGTTTACAAA
Organism: Gibbula magus; assembly: GCA_936450465.1. NCBI lineage: Eukaryota > Metazoa > Mollusca > Gastropoda > Trochida > Trochidae > Gibbula > Gibbula magus. Next base: position 43,991,261 of record OW388295.1, read on the forward strand.
AAGAACACATAGGTGAATCAATATAGCCAATCTTATGTCAGTATTTGTTTGTTGTTAAAATATTCTGATTTATCTTGTACTGAAATACAATAAAAGGAATATCCGAGCCACCTATTGAGGTTTATCGAGAGACAAGATTTTCTGGAAAACAACTTCTTAATTTAGACGTTTCGGAATATATGCTCACTCCTTCATCGGGTGGAATGCATGGCATTTCTAGAAATAGAGTTAATTAGACGGTAAAGTCAATTAAACTTGTTGGGATCCTGTGCATTGTTGAAGTTCATCAAAGTCATGAACCGTGACCACAGGAACTCGATATCGTAAGTAAAATGTAGGTAAAACGTAGGTAAAACAAACCTACCCCCTATATGACATAGAGTACTTTATTCTATGTTAAATAGGGGGTAAGTTTACTCTATGTTATATAGGGGGTAGGTTTGTTTTACCTACGTTTTACCTACATTTTACTTACGATATCGAGTTCCTGTGACCGTGACATACATTATTCATTGGCCTTTCATTGGAACCAATGTCTTGACTACAACGAAACTATTTGAATATTAATTTTAGAAGCTCTTTATTATTAAAGGCGCTGCAACGCGTTTTTGCATATCATGTTTTCTCAAATTTGCCATTTATATACTCAAGTTTATACAATATAATTATTGTTACTTTGGAGGGTAAAACATCTTATTATACAATACAACTTAACAATATATCGCAGAAACTTTAGTGATGAATAGCAAATGTGAGCAAACAAAATATGCAAAAAAACCGTGCTACAGCGCCTTTAAAGTCGGTGTATCTCCTGGTATAAGTTTGAGCTCCGTCCGTCCGCCCGTCCGGGACAAAGGGGACAGCTTATCTCAGAAACTATTTAAGATTGGATAACTTTAGTGTGGGGCATGAATACCTTGATTGAGTTCGAAAATGAGAATGAGAATTATTTTTTGCGAAGTTATTGCTCTTGTTCTGTTCTTTGGACTCTGTTCATGATGTCTTCAAAGGGGACAGCTTTTATCATTAACTATTTAAGATATGATAACCAAATTTGGTATGTGTGTTGAGGGCATATACACCTTGATTGGGTTCGAAAATAAGAAGCGTGTGATTATTTTTTCCGGAATTATTGCCCTTGGTGATGTTAATGACTATGTCTTCTTGTTTCAATTAAAACGAGTATCTAACTACAAGAGTGTGGAGTTCTTCAAAAGATGAGTGGTTTGGCACCAGAATTCCCAGGGTAAATGTATATGTATTATGAACGAGTGACAAAGGAGTTGAGTTCTTCAAAAGAGGGCAGCGTTTGGCACCAGAGTTCCCAGGGTAAATTTATATGTATTTTGAACGAGTAACAAAGAAGTTGAGTTCTTCAAAAGACGGAGGCGTTTGGCACCAGAGTTCCCAGGGTAAATGTTTATGTATTTTGAACGAATATGACAAAGGAACAGGGTCTTCAAAAGATGGCAGCGTTTTGCACAAGCATTCCCAGGGTAAATGTATATGTATTTTGAACGAGTGACAAAGAAGTTGAGTTCTTCAAAAGAGGGCAGCGTTTGGCACCAGAGTTCCCAGGGTAAATGTATATGTATTTTGAACGAGTGACAAAGGAGTTGAGTTCTTCAAAAGAGGGCAGCGTTTGGCACCAGAGTTCCCAGGGTAAATGTGTATGCATTTTGAAGGAGAATGCCAAAGGAACAGGGTTCTCCAAAAGATGGCAGCATGTGGCACCAGAGTTCCCTGGCTAAGTGCATGTTTGGAAGGAGCATGCTGAGCTTGTGACAAAGAGGTAGAGTTCTTCATCTTTTGCACCAAGGTCTGCTGGGTCAAGTTGTATATTTTAGAAATAATAAACAATGCCAATCATGAAGTAGATAGTTTATTCACAGACAAGTGTGGAGGCTAGATGACCATTAACAGCGTTCACAGTATGATACAAGCTGCTTACCATACAACTACTTACAATGCTAATATCTCCAACTATCGGACATCTGGTGAACCTAACAGAAGCTCCACGATCTAATTACATTGTACAAATACCATCAAATCTCCTTTCCTTTCAACAGGACATGATTTTAATTCATAAATTATTTTAAAATGAAATAAAAAATTGTCCTTATCTGTACAATTCATGTAGATGTTTGTTACAATATAACATTACATAAAAGATCTTACAAAAACTATTTTGGTCAATAAATAAACACTTGTGAAGAAAAACTACCTTCCCTCTCACTTCCCTTCTCACAGCTTCTTCCTTCCAACATACAAATGTTGTCCAATTGGTAAATTTCAACACACAATCTAATAACCTAATATTTGTTTTTAGTTCAAATTCTCGACATGTTTTAAAACTACAGTAAAACACTCTTCTCCTTACTTTGAGGAAATCAAAATGTACATTCTTAGGGCAGGAAAGAAATTGACTGAAAGACTGTAAAACAAAAGGTGACAACATAACAAGTGATTCATTGTGAAACTAATGTTGTGAACAGAAACATTCATACATCCTTCCTGAAAATCAATTTCAGATAGGAACACATATTTCTTGTAAAAAAAATTCATTATCTAATTATCAAATATGTTGGCAATTCAATATTTTATTTAATAATTATTCAAATTTAATTTTTTATAATCTGAAAGTTCATTACTGATAATGTTGGTAATGAACAATATTTTCTTGAGAAAATTATTTACTTAACTTTGCCAGTTACACTTGATCATACTTTGATAAATTTAATTCTTCATGTCAACTATTAATTCTAAATGGATGTAATTGACCTACATGTATCCATCTAAATAATCACAATCCAATCAATCTAATGATACATGAACAAATAATGAACAAATTAAAATCACAAGAAAATCATTTGATAAAATATTGAAATGAAAGAAAGTCCATTTGTTAAGATAAACTCTGAAATTTGGTAACTTTCAATCCAAGTTAAACTTGCATAAAGCTCCCTTAGCATGGATACCTTAGCCAATGGTTAAGATCAACGTTAAGGAGGCTTTGTGAAGGAAGGACAAGGGTCCCGTTGCACAAAACCCTAAGGTGACCATAAGTCACTAAGGTAGCCTTAGCACAATGTTAAAATATGGCGCTATGGTTAACCTTAGTGTTAAGGTTCCGTTGTGCAACGACCACCAGGGGCTCCTTTCACAAAGCTAAGGTAACCTTAACTCCCATTCTTTAACATTGCACTAAGGTTACCTTAGTGATTTACGATCACCTTAGTGCTTTGTGAAAGGGGCCCCTGGACCTAGATTATTGAGGCTAAATAACGTAAGCTCTCTAACACTAAGATAGTCCAACGTACCGAAGCATGTGACTATCTTAGTGCTAAGAAATCTTTGAAAATCTAGGTCCAGACATGATCAAAAAAATCCTGTGATCGTTGGAACTAGTGAACCAAAGAATGTCCATGTAGCATTACAACCAAACATTACTGCATGTAGAAGAGTTCTCTACAGCAGACAATTTTGCAAAGCAATGCTGGAATCAAACCCTGAATTTCTTGATCTGAAGCCAACATCCTAACAATGGGGGTGAGACAGTTCACGGTACGATAGTAGAACCTCAATATTTCTGTACCAGAATACATACTTAAAGATACATCCATTGTGTTGTTGGGGGTCACATATTCCAAACGTTTAAATGGTGTTTCTTTATCGAGAAGTACCGACTGTTGCCGAAAACTACAATTTTGATGTAATCGACTAATGAAGATAAAAGTGGTAATTTCTTATCGAAAACCGGACAATGCATCGCAATTGACGCGCACAATGAGTCAAACTTAATTTTGGAATTTGATTTATAACAGACAAAATGACAAATTTGGTTTGATAATGTTTAATAGGTCATACAACTACTGTGCATAAAAATGGGATTACAGTTTCGGTTTCTACTCAATTTTAATTGGAAACTAGTAATTATGATATATTTGGCGATTGGGGATGAATATGCAAGCTGAGTGAATTTATTTGCACTGTAAACAACACATCTTGAGTGGGAACGTATTAAAGCCAAATAAAATTTCATGAAACACAATAGATGCACCTTTAATTGAACCTAAAGTGCACCATTTCACACCAATAGGTAAGATATATGGACATATTTTGTTTTTCAGTGTCACATCATATGTTTCTCCCAATGTAGATGGTATGGCTAACATTAACTTTAGCACAGTTTCATTCCTATCTTATACATTATAATACCGCCTGCAAAGTCCAAATAAAAGAGAAGATAAGAGAAACAATAAATGAGACTTTTTACAACTTTCGATGCCGTTATTACAGTTACTCTTTATTTCAGGTGGGATGTTATGAAGTTGAAGGACCACTGTCACGAACTGTAAATATCTCTGGCAGCGCCAGTCGGATTTAACCCACAGCATCCTAATACTTATGCTCACAATTTATTATGCATGCAGAATTTTAATTTTAATAAGAAAAGCAGATTTTAATCAAATATAGAAATATAAAGACAGCCAGGCCTCGTTTAACCGGACTCTGTGTTTCCAGAAACCCAGCAATTAGAATAGAGTACATTCATTCAAAATGAAAACAATGAGAAGTGAAGCCAATCGTCGGCGCCAGAAGTGTGGAAATCCTTTCTTCAGCATAACAAGACATTGTTCATCAGTCAAATGATATATTATTTGTTTGTCAATATTCTATCAATATTATTAAGTCAGACCTCGTTTAACCGGACCCAATTTATCCAGAAACGCGGCCTTCCGCACGGTAGTACTTCAAATCTTCTCTATGCATTCCTATGCAAATGATGATTCACTTAACCGCATACCTTGCTTTCCATACGAGTTCAACTGTAACCAAATTGTCTGGATAAACAGGGTCTGACATGTATCAATTTAAATTTTTACTGAGTTAGCTCATGCATCCGCTAGTTACCGCTGACATGATCTTCTTATGATCTGGGTTCAACTTCCAAACGCAAGGCATAACTCTTGCCAGTCTCCATTACTGGCTGATTTAAGCCTTGCAGTATTTCCCTCTCTTTGCCGTGCCAAGATAGTGAATCGCTACACCAGAAATGCATAGTGGGCCGGATTTCCAAGCACAGAGACCTTAGGGAAATACTGCCAGGCCTAAATCAATAATCGAGACTGGCAAGAGTTATGCCTTGCATTGGGAATTTGATCGTGGTTCTGAAGACTAGGATACCTAGAAGTTAGAACTATCATCTTGAGAGCAGTTTCAATGTGCGCGTCTAGTACTGTCTACAATACCATAAACTGCATGTCCATACGGTTTTACATGAATTCAAAATTAAGCTACCGTAACAAAGAATGCATTGCACACAAAGAACATTACGAAGGTTTATTTTCAAACCGACGAAATTAAATGGTTCCAATACATGATATAGAATAGTCTTCATAACCACAAAAAACATACCAAGTCTTGCCATGGCTTTCAAACGGACTGGGTAAAAGCCTAAGTGACTATTTTCAAAATGATCCTGCCAATATTTTGCGATACAATATTCAGAAGAGAAAAATTCCTCAAAAATGTGTAAGTGACATATTTGAGATATATATGATTTATTTAAACTATGATACTGTCATTTGTCAATATAGTACAATATTGCATTAAAATTAAAACTGCATGATAAGTTAAATTTTAACAGGACCCATATTTTTAAAGCTCTTTTAGCGCTAAGATAGTCGTAAGTGTCATACATTAACATTGACTTACGACCATCTTAGCACTAAGACAGCTTAAAAAATATGGGCCCAGACACGACTCCTTAACAACCATATGAGGTCCCACTTCATGATATAAGTTTTACAAGGTCGCAAAACTTAAATAAAAGAAGAAAAAAGGTTATAAACTCCACTATTTGTGAATATCAAGATGAACAGGTCTAACACATTTGACAAGCGACAAAAATTCAGATAAAATCTCGAGTTATGTACAAACAATAAATAATACTGGAGCTAACACTGCCCTTGTCGTCAGGTGACCATTCACTCGTCATGGTAACCGTTACAAGCTTTGTACAGATAAAAGACTCTAAAATACTGTACATTCAAACACAAAATATACAGAAAATGCAATCAAACAAAGAACCTGAACTCAAGCATTCATTCCCTCTTGCAAACAGTAAAATCAGCTGATCGACAGACAAAGCTGAAATAATCTCTTTGTACCAGTTCAACAAAGTTCATATTCTGCTGTTGTAATTTTAGGTAATCCAAAGTGAAAAAGCACAAATCTTAACCTGCTGATTATTAACACGTTTCCATGGCAACCAGTGGCAAAATTATTTTGCTTTTTTGACTTCAAGCTTCTTCTGGGTTGTCACAGGACAACATATAATTTTTGCTGGTTTCTCATCTAAACGTTTGCAGTCATTGGACATTTTATGACCAAATTAATTGAGACCAATGATTTAGAAATATGCAGAACACAAAATATGTCCGTTTTTCTGAAATGGCTATACACATCTACTCATGGTGGCAATAAATTTTGAAAAAATCTCAATAAGTTTGGAATGGTCCAAACACGGAAGATGTTGAATTACTTAGTGGAAAACATTCCTGAGTGGCCGATTGACAGGAATTTCAACTCTTAAAGGGACTGTAGCACCTTTTTTTGCAAAATTTATTTAAACAAATTTCCCATTTATAATGATTGTTTGTGGCATTTAAATTTACTTTAGAGGGTAAAACATCTTATGACACAAACCAATTATCCATAGCGGTTAAATACGGTGTTGTGTTGCATTTAAAGCAAAAATTGCATGGCTACCATTTTATTGTGGACACGTTTTATTATTTCGACTTACAAAAATGATTCCCATGGCCTTACCTAACCATATACACTCATTTTTAACTTGATTTTCCGAAGAGAGAAGATTGTTCTTACTTTTGGTGAAATTATTTTTCAAATACATTCATCGACTTATTTGAGCGAAAAAACGTGCTACTGCCCCTTTAAAACTAAATGAAACATTGGCTATCCTTGTCATTATAAACTGGCTTAAATACTCTCGGCATAAAATTATAACAATTTTAATAAAATAATTGTAATTAGTTCGGTTGAAAGAAAAACAATCCATACACTTCATTGGCCATTTGACAGGAATTACAAATAAAGGGAAATATCTGGGTCAATGTCAAGTAAGGGGTTAAAATGAGAAACTGCAAAAATATGGCTGTCCATGCAAAAAGTTGAAGAATGCTTTAAAAATCGTGTTTTTTGTCTTCAATCATCCAATCACATATACAATGAAAATTCTGAAATAATCTCAGTTTTTCAATTTTCTATCACAATAATTATGTCATGATCAATATACAAGCACAAATTAAACAAACAGCTTTACAATGCTAATTTCACTACTGTGGGCGAATCAAATACTAAAACACTACTTTGCTGAATTTTCAAATTAACCAAGTAGCTGTTTAAATACGAACTTGCGTCTAGAAATATTCGGTGAATTGTGTGCAATCTATTCCTTACTAAAATAAAACTGACTTGGAATATAATTCCCAATTTGGATGAAACGGAAAAGTTGAATTAAGGATGTCCGCTCCTTCCTGTTGAACTTCAAAAATGAAATACGATTAAGTAAAGATTTTTTCTCTTCTTTATTTACTTCATGATATTCTACGTCATCTACATACTTTTAAATAACAAATGAAATAAAGAAAATGTGACTTTAGAACCTCTAAAAGGTGCTGAAACAGCATAAATGGCTTAAATTTGACTAAAAATGGGGATTTTCAGGTACATTTTGTGTCAAAGCTTAAAAAAAAAAAACACTACCATATATATTTTTTCATCGATTTCGGTAGGGTAACATGAACTTTGTAACATATCAAAAAAGAAAAAAAAGTTTAATTCTAGAAATGTAGTATTTTAAAGTTTTTAGCAGTTTTTTTCTCATTTTCCCATAGACTCCCATGTTAAAACCCCACTATCTTACAGGCGTCATATCTCGAAAAAAACCACACTACCCCCTATTTTTTAATGCTGATTTTTCGATCATATACTTTGATCTTTTAAAAAATATAAGTTAGAAAAAAAGTTTAATTCTATAAATTTGAGGAGCGAACATCCTTAAGATATATTACAAGAACATTTTATCATTTTATCAATAAAAAAACCAAGCTATCTGAATGTGACTGTGCTAATATCAAGGATGAATTAATGGAAATCATGACTAGAAATCATAGAATGTCTGAACTTCAATATTCTCAATACTTAAACATTCAACGAAAACGTTACATCATTGTTTCTTTCTTATCAAAATAAATGTTCCCATTTCCCTGAAAAACATAATCCAAGGAGTTCATTGGTTTATACATAAGGCTGAATAAAAAGAATTAAATGTTTCTCGTGCGTCGACGCATCACTTTTATTTGTGCCCGTGACAACTTTTTATTTTCATTTGAAAAAATAAATTGAGAATTTGCCGCATCACTTTTGGTAACACCCCAAATCCCATTTGTCCAACAAATATATGGGTCTACAGGAACGGATGTGCTTCCATTTTGTATGCTTCTACCACTTTCAGGCTAAATTTTGATGGAAAAATAAAATGTACTCCTCCCGCATCATTATTTTTTCTAACAAAAAATAAAAATAAAGTCCTACCGCCCTCCTCACTTTTGAAATAAATTGTGCTCGAGAAACATTTAACTTTTTTTATGCAGCCTAACCGAAATGAATTGGATACTCTTCCGTCTATAATATGCTATCACTACCATTATCAACCTAAAAAGTGCCTGGACGATTCGCGAGAAATATTCTAAGGGGGCGTTAATTAGGATACCCTATTAAGGGAGCAGTAATTTAAGAGAAGGTTTTATCGGGGTAAGCTTGTGGAAACTAAATTTGAGGGGACATTCCCATTCGTACATGATTAAGTATTAATACATAAATATAACACAATGTAGTTTTCAACATTACTGAGGGTAATATTTTTTAGATTTTAATTAAATAAAGAATATAAATACAGTCAGACCTCGTTTAACTGGACTCTGTGTTTCCAGAAACCCAGCAATTAGAATAGCGTACATTCATTCAAAATGAAAACAATGAGAAGTGAAGCCATTCGTCGGCGCTACAAGTGTGGAAATCCTTTCTTCAGCATAACAAGACATTGTTCATCAGTCAAATGATATATTATTTGTTTGTCAATATTCTATCAATATTATACAGTCAGACCTCGTTTAACCGGACCCCATTTATCCGGAAACGCGGCCATTCGCACGGCAGTATTTCAAATCTTCTCTTTGTGTATGTGTATGATGATTGGCTTAACCGCACACCTCGTTAACTGGATGATTTTCAACTGTAACCAAATCGTGCGGATAAACGAGGTCGGACTATCTAAAAGTAAAACTACAGTGACTTTCTCATTTCACCTATTAACAAAAACAAAATGGCAGCTATTCCAATAGGACCCTCCCATAACAAGATACTCAGAAGGATAAATATTACAAGGGGAGATAATCATACCTGTTTTAATGATACCCTGATGTGGATGAAGTGCCTTGTAATGGGACACAACACAGTATAAGACCAGGTAACAAATGTTGGTGTCTCCACCGGAATTTGAACACGGGCCTTTGACGTGAGAGGCAGGCATACTAACCACTTCACAACTGTCAACACAAAAACCTGTTTTAAGGATAGTCCCATAGAACCTTTTCACTGATAGAACCTTCTCTCCGATAGAACGATGTAAAGTATCTTTAACATGATTATATTTGGGATAACACTACCTTCAATAGTACAAATTCTTGTACTTTTAGGGCTGAGTCCCTTGTGGAATTCGAACCCACACCCTCAGAGTAAGGCAACTATTGCCAGCACTGACTGTAAGAACAGCTTACCACACAACCTTTTTTAACATTGCACTAAGGTTCCACCTTAGTGACACACGATTACTTAGTGCTTTGTGAAAGGGGGGCCCTGGCGGATGTTTCTACGAGATGGTATTTTAGTTAAGAACAGATACCCCCACATTGCACATGGCCAATGATTGACAGTAAATGCTGAATTTGAGAAGGGGCTTCACCATGCTGGAAATTATAATAGGAGGGATCACTAACTATGTTGATAACGGTATTCATTCTGTTGTGGGAATCTGAATGTTAATAAATGCACTTAAGACTTAAATTATAACTTTTTGAAGTCGAACTAACTGGCATGCAAATTATTTTATACCTTTTTCATGATATATCATTCTTTTAACTTGTAGCCACACATGAGAAATAAATTCTCATTAACAATCATAATTAAAAGTCGAGATTTAAGTAACATAGGTGAGTGAAAATGTACAATCTCCTTGAAATGTCGTAAATAAATAAGAGAAAATTAAAACTATTTTCTAGTCAGGCGTAGCGGGTGGTTCTGTGCTAAAGTACGGCGTTGCGTCTTTTACCAGGATTGTATGACAGACGTCACAGACTTTGGAAGGTCGGAAATTTGGGCCGCTGTGAACTGTTTTTGACGTACATTCATTACAGAATATCCTCCCACAGTGGCGACAGTGGTGCTGAAATGGACGATATTGTCATTAATATTCATTTGATGTCAAAACACTATAAGGAAAAATATTTTTTTGGATAACAACTTCTTTATGGCGAACATTCATCATGTTCCAGAGTATATGCTTACATGCTTACATGCTTACAATGCGCTTTGAGCATGCACCTTGTGTATGGATATAGCGCTTTATAAATGCCCATTATTATTATTATTATTATTATTATTATTATTATTATTATGTAAATAAGATATACGATAATGAGCTTGAAATGAGATGAGATCATGAGACATCAGGTGAGACATCGGGTGAGAGACATGAGATGAGATTTGATGAGACACAATAAGATACATGTGATGACTAATGAGATGAGATGAGATGAGATGAGACATCAGACCAGATTTGATAAGAGACAACAGATTATATAAACATGAGATGAAATTAAGGTGTATGAGACATCAGAAGGGACTAAACATCAGACAAATTACACATGAAGAGAGTGAGATAAAATGAGAGACATCAGATAAGAGACATAAGTTCATCATATCATTACAACAGACATTTGAGATGAGATGAGGTGAGGTGATTTGGGGTTTAATCTAATGCCGCTTTTAAGAGTATTTCACTTATATCACGGCTGCTAGTATTATTGCAGGGAGAAAGCCTGTAACACAATATGTATTGCGGTGAAACCTGCGAGTACCAGCTGGCACTTGTGAACAATGGGTGGTACTGCACTGAAATTCAGTGTAGCATTGCACCCAAACCTTACTGCGTGTAGAACAGTTCTCTACTGCAGACAAAGTTGCCGAGCCCCTGGCGGGATTCGAACCATGCACCTCTTGATCCGAAGCCAAATGCGCTAACCACTGTGCTAAAAATGAAACCAACCTAATATTGTTCTCTTTATATGATTGTGGAATTAAATTTATATGTTAAAAAAAAAAAAAAATTGAGAACAAATAATTAAAGAGAGATTGAGATCCACCCACCTTCCTACGCGTGACAGTGAAGTTCTGTTTACAGTTGCTACAATCATCTACATCGTCCTCGTGCTGCCATCGTACCTCCGTCTCCGCCTGACGGATCTTCTCGAGCTGGATCTGCGGCAGAAATATTGCCATTGGCATCAAGTGGATTTTTGAACGATTCTACATAGGTGTGAATAAGCGAATGTCATATCAGGAAAATCCGCCATCTAGTTTTTTTTGTACATGGAAACAAAACCTATTTTACAACCATTAATTAATAAAAGTTATAGATGGAATATTCACGTGTAACACGTATCGGATCATAAAGATAATAAACAATTTTCTGTTATGCCAAAGTGAAGTTTTTCCAACTTGCAGCGGCAATGAATAGCTTCAGTTCTCATTGGGTTTTTTTTCCACAAACGTGCGCTATGAAATATAAAGTCATCAAAATTTTAACTTCATTATCTTTCAATGTGACTGTTTTTTAAACATGTATTAATGTCATATATGTGTAATATCCTCTTGAATTTCATTTCCACAAAAAATAACCCGATAAAACCCTCCTTTTAAGTATATAGGATCAGAAGCAGACCCAGGGGTGCATCAAATTTACATGCAGGGAGCTTTGAATTCCCTAAACCCCCCTCTATGGATCGACAATAAGTCCAACTTTTTAAAAATTTTGTTGGATTCTTAAACGAGGAATGAACCATTTTATGGATATACAGTTCCCAAACCATTCATAAAACTTTGTACTCTTAAAGGGAAAGTTCTATCACCCATCTATCGGCAGCATCCGCCATATTGGATTCTTGGCATTACGTGAAATGAAAAAACGCTATATTTATCCAAATTTAACACTTTTTTGAAAAATTAAACATATACAATGATAGAAAATTCACATAGTAACACATAACATATAATAAAACGAATAAACAATATGCGTTTAGTCCGTAGCAAAGTTTTCCCCCACTTGCAGAGCCGATGAATGGCTTCAGTTCTCATTGTTTTTATTTTTCAACAAATATGCGCTTGTCTTTATCAAGTTGTTAAATATTTAACTTCATTAATATATTTTACTTTTACTGTGTTTTCATCATGTCTTTATATCATAATTGTGTAAACGAGAACATCCTCTCGAATTTCGTTTCCACAAAAAATACCCCGATAGAACCCTCCTTTTAACCTTTATACTTTACAATCGATATTTAGCATATTCTTCAAGAACTGACCTGGAGAGACTGTGAGAGTTTAACAAAGTCTCTCTGTACAGCTTCACTGTTGTCGAGGTCGACCTGGAGAGACTGAATCTTGCCCTTCAAGGAATGCATGTCGTCTTCCATCTTCACCTGGGGTCAACATAAACGTATATGTCCTTATCAAACAGGGTTCCGTTGCAAGAAACAGTAAGGTGGCCTTAAGTCACTAATGTAAGATGGTACTAAGGTCAACCTTCGTGTTCAGGTTGTTTTGTGCAACACCTTCCTGGTACTTCAAGTGGAGATATTCCTTAAAAGTAGAGGAGGGTTTTTTGCAGACCGATACTTTTTGTATATGTTGTCCAGAGAAAAGGATGACTGAGGCCAACATCACAAGAACACACAGAGTCTAACTGAGCCCTGAAGTGTAATAGATAACATAAAGTCATCTCCATCCTTGCCATTGTTACATTGATCGTTACCGTATTACTGTCTTTTATGTTAAATAGTCGATGAGTACAGGGAGACATCATACCTTAGATTTCTCATGTTCCTCGACCCTCTGTTGTAGAGCATTGATCAGCTGTCTGGACTTGGCTTGCACGCTCTTCAGGGACGACTCGGCCTCTCGTAGTTTCGTGTCCAGCTCCGCCCGCACTGACGACTCACGCTCTAGCTCGGACTGAACGCTCTCATGACATGCTGGCAAACATGAGAAAGGAAAGTGAAAATCAAATTCACTGAAGATTGACTAAAGTCTTTTTGGATAAAAGCTAATAATCAGAACTTTACTGTATCGAAGTTCTAGAAACTTTATTCTGGATCAATGTCTTAGAACAGAATAGCAGTTCACGACCAACTGTTCTGGTATTCTTCTTGTAAATAAAACAGTTGCTTTTATTTTAACAATGGTCCTAATTTTAACTCCTTTCCCCCCATCACCCAATCATCCCATCAACAAATCATTCCCATCACCCAATCATTTCCATAGCCAGATCATTCCCATTATACCAATCATCCCCATAACCTAATCATTCCAATTGTCCAATCATTTTCACCGCCCAATCATTCCCATCCCTTAATCATTCAAATTACCAATCATCTCAATCACCAAATCATTCCCATCGCACAATCATCCCATCACCCAATCATCCCCTTCACCCTATCAAACCCGCCTCCAAATCATTCTCATTACCAAACATTACCATCATGCAATCATCTCCATTGTCCAATCACTGCAATTACTAATCATTCCCATCACACAATCAGTCCCATCACCCAATCAACTCACTCCCAATCATTCTTATCACTCAATCATTCCCATTACCAAATCTACAACACCATCCAATCATCTCCATCACCCAATCAATTCCCGACTACACCCGAGTGCCCCACTAACCTAGTTTCTCCTGCAGGGCGTTGATGTCCTGTGTCAGAGTCTCCTCTATGTTGTTCTTCTCCTGCTGCTCCGAGACCACCTGATCCTTCAAGAACAGGATCTCGCTCCTCAAGGTCTCCTCGGTGTGTTCTTTGGCTACTTTAGCAGATATAATCTCCTCACGATACTTCAGTAGAAGCAGCTGCATGTCCTGCAACAGATTCAAGAGTTATTGCTAGTACGCAGATCCAATAGGTTCCTGAAGATCATACTGTGTAACCTTTCGACATCCAAAGTGGTGTCAGACGTATCATTTTATGTATTTTCTCTGGAGGATGTCTGGAGCGTACTCATACGTATCAAATTTGTGACCTCCGTGTTTTACTGCAGGCTGAACCACGAATTGGCAATGGGATGGGAAAAATGTACGGGCGTTTAAGAAGGGGCAAAAAGTGATCCGTTTGAAACTGGATCAGCTGTTTCCCTGCAAAACAGTACCGGCAGCCGAAAGGATATGGCAAAGAGCAACTTCCCAATGCAAGGCATAACTCTTGCCAGTCTCCATTACTGGCTGATATAGGCCTTGCAGTATTTCCTTAAGATCTCTGTGTCTGGAAATACTGGCCCACTATGTATTTCAGGTGCAGCGATTCACTTGGCACGGCAAAGAGAGGGAAATACTGCAAGGTTTAAATCAGCCAGTAATGGAGACTGGCAAGAGTTATGCCTTATGTTTGGAATTTGGGCAAAGAGGGGATCTCCCATTTGCAGTTTATGACAGTTTTTTTTCCATGTTTGCTTAAAAATATATAAAGGATATTTTGTGTTTTTAGAGTAGTATCAGATACTACTCATCTGTTGAAGATATCAGTGTTTAGTAAATTTACATTGTTACTACACAGTGTGAAATAACATCGCATGCCAATTTAATTGATGCGAGATCTGGTTAATGGTTAAAATATGATGTTACAATGTCAGCGCCATGGCCATAATTGTCTGTGACCCGTCGACCGTCTTACAAGTAGCGTTGGATCAGTGACTTTATTGCAATTTCGCTTGGTTGAGATAAGCAAGTAATCAATAAAATGCTAAACTTTGTCTCGTTTCGTAACTTATTTATTAAACTTGTGAGGTATATTGATGTCTTTATAATTTGCTTTCGCTTGTTAAAGACCAAACCACTCGTTTCATGAATATGGTATTGAACGGAATGTTGTTTATCTCTCATTCAGTGATGAAGGGGCAAATGTTTGTGCTTAGAACAAAACATATATACATACATTTTCAAATTTATTAAAATTATTGAGATAAAAAACATAAAATAATTGTACTCAGGCAAAATCTGTGATCATCAGTTGGAATTAGCGAACTATGAATTTCAATATAGCTCTGCACCAAAGAAAATAAATTTGTTGAGTCCCATACAGATTCAAAGCCCGAATATTCAGCTTCTGAGTCAAATGCGCTTTCCATTAGTCAAATACTTACCTCGATATTATTGGGAAGATTAATATCCTCGTTCTGCAACTGTTGAGCTGTTTTTGAGTGTTTGCCGACCAGGCTATCGTTTTCTTCTTGTATGTGTTTTATCTGTGAAAAGTGCAAGCTTGTGATTATTCTAATATTAATAACTCTTCATTGTCGGCAATACAGAGTAATTGGAAATTCATTTGTGTATTTTGCATCTGGCAGCCACAGTGCAGTGCCAGTTATTCTATTCTTATAAAGCTGATCGTCAAGCAAGGAAGCAATAACTTCCATCATTTATCGTCTTTTGGTATGACGCGACCGAGAATCGAACCCCAGTCATTTTCTGTCTGTGTCAATATGTGACAGACATACAAAAAAATCAACCAAAATCATCATTTTAGATATGAAAATCAGAGCGATTTTAAAGCATGTAAAAGGAAAGGTTGAACATTGCTCTTGTCAGACACATTAAAATAATCCAGGTAATATTTTAAGAAAGCTCAGTGTCTTCTCATACCTCTTTCTGAATTTCTTCTCTTGAATCTGTTAATGATTTCTGCAAAATAGAGTAAAGCATTTAATATTCAATGTCATGGTTTTGTAGACAGAATGGCAAAGACTCTTTAATTACCTGAAACAGTTTTTTAGAAATGAGCTTCATCGAAGCCACAATACATTTTGTCAGCCATATACATATATTTTGTTAAAATTCCTATGAAGTAAAAGCTAAAATATTATTTTCTGCCTACCAGCTGGTCCTGCAGCTGAAGTTGTGACTGTACGAACTGCTGCTTGCACTCTTTCAGGTACTTCTCACAATCCTGCAACCGGTTCGTCAGGCTCGAGATCTGAAATCGGGCAGACTATCTTAAAGGGGCAGTAGCACGTTTTTTCGCTCAAATAAGTTGATGAAATGTATTTGAAAAATTATGTCACCAATAGTAAAACACCCTTCTCTCGTCGGAAAATTAAGTTAAAAATGAGTTTACATGGTTCAGTTAAGCAGTTTTTGTAATTCGAAATAATAAATTGTGTTCACAATAAAATGGCCGCCATGCAATTTTTGCTTTATACCCAACATCGTTATTACCACTACGGATAATTGGTTTGTGTAACAAGATGTTTTACCCTATAAAGTTCATTTAAATGACACAAACTATCATTATAAATGAGAAATTTGAAAAAAAAAAATTTTGCAAAAAAAACGTGCTACTGCCCCTTTAAAAGGAGGGTTCTATCGAGGTATTTTTTGTGGAAATGAAATTCGGGAGGATATTCCTGTTTACACATATATGTTATCAATGCATGATTATAACACAGTGAAATTGAAAGATAATAATGAAGGTAACATTTTGATGACTTTATATTTGACAACTTGATAAACACAAGCGCACATTTGGTGAAAAATAAAACAATGAGAACTGTATCCATTCATCGGCGCTGCGAGTCGGGGAAAACTAGGCTACAGCATAACAACAACCTGTTTATTAGTTTTATTACATGTTATGTGTTACTATGTGAATACTCTATCAGTATATGTCTTTAGTTATCAAAAAGTTGCAAAATTGGGTACAAATTACAATATAGTGTGTTTTCATTTCACGTAATGCAAAATATCCAAGAAGGCGACAGAACCCTACCTTTAACACTGAACCTGTGGAACAATTTACTCGTTTACAAACAAATAATTTAGGATGCCCACTAAAGATAGGATATCTCGAATTATTACCGGTCTGTGTAAGATAAGACAGTGTACTTTTTAAACGACAACATCAAACAGATGTAATATGCACATAGGAAATAAAATTAAATGTAGTTGTTACATCACAATGTCAGCATCTTACTTTCTAAGTTTCATTATACTGTCAGATTTTTTTACTTGACCAGTGTAAATAAAGAGATTTAAAACACCATAATGAAGCAATCGACATAAGCACGATAATGAGGAGATTAGCGCTATAACAAGGTGACTAGCGCTATAATGAGGTGACAAGCGTTATAACGAGGGGGTACCTGTTTCTCGGCCTCCTCCGCGGACTCCTTCAGAGCTTCTTCCAGCTCGCCCTGATACTTGGTCTGGTTGGTCAGGGCCTGCTTCTCGTGGTTCAGCTGTCTCTCCAGCCGACCCGCCTCGTTCCTAGCTGCCTTCAACTCCTCCTGTACCGTCTGTAGCTGGGTCTCGTAGTTTGTACACATATCACAGGGTCGACCCAGCTTCTCTCTAGCTCCCTTCACCTACACACAGGCAACACACATCACAGATAGAAATAGAAAACTGAAGAAACCAGAATAACACATGTAGTTATATGACCCATCGAACAACATCAACTCATATCTGTCATTTTGTCTGAAAGTTTCTAAAATTACGTTTGATCAATTGGCGCGCACCATTGTCCGATTTTTTTTATCGTTAATCGCAGCTTTCACCTTTATATTGTAACAATACTCAATGACTAACATTAAATTTATTATTTTCAGCAGGTTAGTACTTCTTGAAAAAATAATTTATGACATTTGACATAATGTGATTTTAAATTTGTACGATTTATGAATTTTTAAGTTAAATGTCAAACATTCAGGTCAAAACACATTTTGAAACAACAATTTTAACACCCCAAGTGTACTTGAACTGGCATGAAAAGCATTTAAAGTCGACTTTCTCTGACAGCAGTATTTTGTTTTTCATACAGGTGAAAATGTTCTTTAGCGGTTGTACTGTGTACTCAAGTGTCCTTAAAACAGCTAGAAATCGAATCTAATCTTTGTCATTTTTGTCTAACGAGTGGGGTTAGAGTTAGACTGTTTCATATTTCTGATAGGTAACAGCCGTGTGCTATTTGTTCATTCAAACCATATAATATAGTGTCTAACTAATGGGGTGTCTGTCTATTGGGGTTCCACCCGACCTGCATGTCATTTATCCTGAATACTTGACAGCATTGTTTGTAATATAACTAACAAAAGTCTCAAATTTGCTGCATATTTTCTCTTGTTGAATTGAAAAGGAACCGGGGATATGGCCACAACAAATCATTTTTTAACGTGATGAGTGTTTCTCATTTGGTTGCAGGTTATTGAGAATGAAAAAGTTCAAAACTCGCAAAGAATTAATTAATCTAATTATTTTGAGCTCAATTTTAATGACAAGTACCTCATCTTGTAGTAGTTTCCACTCCTTCTCACTGACGAGTCTCTTGCCCTCCAGGGAGAGTCCCTCTGTCTTCATCTTGGCACTGGCAAGCAGTGTCCGTCTCGCCTCAGTGTCGGGGGTCGGGTCTGTGCATAGATGTTTGTGATAAGAGAGTTCTATGGAGATGAGTGAGGTGAGTTAGAGTTTCATGCCACTTTCAAGAGTATGTCACTTATATCGCGGCTGATAGTATCAGCTGAAACTAGCCAACCATGGGTGGTACTACGCTGAAATTCAGTGTAGCATTACACTCAAACCTTACTGTGTATAAAACAGTTCTCTACTACAGACAAAGTTGCTGTGCCTCTGGAATCTCTTCATCCGAAGCCGAACACGCTAACCACTGCGGTATCCCACCCCCAAGTTCTATGGATAGTCAAGGTCTTTAGGGATTTGAATGTTTCAGTGTAGAGTGAGTGAGTGAGTTATTGTTTATCCCAGCTTGGGCAGTATTGCAGCCGTTAGCGGCGATCCGTGTAGATACTAACACCGCTATCAAGCAAGCAACACACATGATCATACATTATCCATTTTCACAATTTATCATATATAACATGCCACATTCGCCACATTTCAATATATACTGTACATCCCCTAATTACTGCACCATGTACATCAAACTATTTAACAGTACTTTAAACATCAAACCATTTCCTTCATCAGATCATGTGTATCACTTCCTGGAGTATTCGAACCCAGACCTCTTGATCCAGAGCCAAACACGCTAACTTAGCTAACGCCATCAAATCTTTAGAGAATAATTTTCAAACTTCAATTTAATTCTTCATAATAGAGGGAAGATTTAATAATATAATAATATGTCCATTTATAGACCACACTTATCCATCCACTCAGTGGTTGCTCAAGGCGCTATAGGAGTATTATTACCCTGGTCTAACCCAAGATCACCTCCGTAACTGCTACCAGGTACCCATTTGCTACTGGGTGAACAGAGGTACCCATTTGCTACTGGGTGAACAGAGGTACCCATTTGCTGCTGGGTGAACAGAGGTACCCATTTGCTGCTGGGTGAACAGAGGCACATTTTAAATAAAGTCACTTACCCAGGGTGACACCATAAGTCATGTCTCAGTGTGGGGCAGGGAATCAACCCTTGAAACTCTCAGTTTTATTCAGTAGCGGGTGACCCACTCATCCAGCGAGCTGAGCCAGTTGTTGCTCAACTGCACTGATAGCGGTCAACTGAGCTATGCACAGGACCACGTGCCACCACACGTTCATTTAACACTAGTTTTAGACTAATGAATTATAATATCTAAGACACTGACCTGTAATAGATTTCATCTGTGCTTCTGTTAGAGAGGGGAGATTCAACACTTTGTCAGGGCTAATTCTGACCGTCATCCCGTCCACCTCGCTCAGAGATTGAGAATCGTGCACTCCGCTGTCGAGGAACTTGTCATCAAAGTTGATATCAGGACTGGAGAGAGATTTTCCGATGTCGTAATCCCCCGACACGTCGAAGGGAAGCAGATCTTCAGATGTGGTAGAGATGAGAGAGCCATTTGAGCGGCTTTGTGACTTGTTCAGTATGGCTTGAGACTTCAGTTTCTGAAATGGTATAAGACAACTATTATGCATGACAACTCGTTCATTATTGTACATACAAAATTTTTTGGCTGTTTCATGCCTCTTCATCAGGCGTCCGTTCCATAACAGCGAGTGCTTATAATCGCTCATTGATTGCTCAATGTAGCGCTCATTCTCTTGAACGACACGGTGCAAATTCCTCGAAGTTTGCTCGCCTTGCTACGTAGCGCTACATTGAGCAATCGCGTTCAAGAGAGGTTTAAAAGTAATCGCTAATTGAGCGATTACTTTGAAACCTCTCTTGAACACGGCCCAGGTGAATGCAGACTGACAGTGATGGTGCTATGTTTAAAACATTTTCAACAATGGTTCTAACTGAAAGGGAGATAAATCTGTCATAAACTGTTATCGGCAGAAGGAGCAGAATTTTGTAGTTACACCTTTCAGGGGCTTACATCAGTCTCAGTCTGAACAGTCTGATGAAGGGGGTCAATCCTCTGAAACATTTAACTACAATACTGCCACTCCTGCGTAAAAAAACTTGTGTTAGTTAAATCCTTACTACATGGGTTTTTGGGGCTACATATAATACCTGCTTAGGATTGTAACAGGACGCAGGTCATCAAGAAACTTCTGACATCACTAGAGAATTTTGTAATCAAGGGAGTTTGTGGTTTGTCTATTGTTTCAAGTCTTATGCTATCCTTTAGACTGGATATGGATATAGTCATTTTAGTCCACACAAACGAGATTTAATTGTTTACCTCTTTTGCATCTTCTTTGGCAGCAGCTGCTTGTTCTGCAGAATAGAAAAACAAATGTCTGTCAACATACAACTTTTAACTTGTAAAATACTCATGACCCATGAGAGAAATAACTCAAACCAAAGGTAACTGGAGTAGGAAAGTACGAAAGTTAGTTGTGAAATCTATAGAAGAGAAAGAGACAGGGAGAGAGACAGGGAGAGACAGAGAGAGAGAAAGACCATATAATAGAGAGACTAAGATAGCTAAGAAAAAAAGACAGACAAAAAGAGAGAGACAGAGAGAGAGAAAGACCATATAATAAAAGAGACTAAGATAGCTAAGAGTGACAAAGGGACAAAGAGAGAGAAAGAGAGAGAGAAAGACCATATAATAGAGAGACTAAGATAGCTAAGAGATACAGACAGAAAAAAGGAAGACAGAGAGAAAGACTGTACAACAGAGAGACTAAGATAGCAATGAGAGACAAACAAAGGGACAAAGATAGAAACAGAGAGAGAGAAAGACTGTATAATAAAGAGACCAAGATATATAAAGAGAGATAAGAGAGACAGACAGAGAGAAAGACTGTATAATAGAGAGACAAAGATAGAGAAAGAGAGATAAGAGAGACAGACAGAGAGACAAAGAGAGACACAGAGAGAAAGACTGTATCGAGAGACTAAGATAGATAAGAGAGACAGACAGACAAATGTCTAAAAGACAGAGAGAGAGAAAGACCGGATAATAGAGACTAAAATAGACTAAGATAGCTAAGAGAGACAGACAGACAAAGAAGCAAAGACAGATAGAGCCAAACAGACAGATACGAACCCATGCGAGAGAGACTGTGTTTGCGGCGCTCTGCGTGCTCCTTCTCCTGTTTCTCGCGTGCCTCCTCCAGATCCTTCACCTTCTTCTCCTGTGCCTCACGCTCCAGATCCTTCTGCTGTAGCTCTGGAGTAGAGAGACAATAACTGTCATCATCACAATAGGAGCTTTTGTAAAGATAAGAAAACAATACCATGAATCAAGTGTACCAACTGCAGAGTTTGATGTAAACTTCAGAAGAATTCAATCCGACATGTTTCAGGTCATCAGATTATTACAGGAGGGATTGGTGAGTGTGTTATATTCTTTCAATATCTTTTATTTCAGTACTTAAAAGGCCTCAGGCCTATAGTACAAGATATACAGTGCACTGACATTTCATGAAATAATGAGATTTCTATGTACAAACGCATAAAAGATAAACATGGACAGGTTTTCAATTTCTTCTTTGTTTACACTGTTTAAAAGTAGAGACAATTTTATCTTATTTGGATTTACATAGTATTTTTCTTTGATATATTTCTTTCGGATGATGCTGTACAAAGGACAAATCAGTAAAAAATGGTATTCATCTTCTATAATATTAGACTTACATATTTGACAAAATCTTTGTTCTCTACTTATATTCTTATATCTACCCGTTTCAATATAAAGTTCATGAGACGAGCATCGGAATCGTGCTAGACTAGTTCTGTATTTCTTTACATTTAAACAAGATAAGACATGTTTCAGGTCATCAGATTATTACAGGAGGGATTGGTGAGTGTGTTATATTCTTTCATGAACAGTGAGCAAAATATTTAAACACTTCAGGTGCTGAATCAATTTGTAACTAACCATTCTAAGTGTTCAGTTTACAGGGATCACAACCTATTTACAAAGTGAACAATCTAGAATTTGCCACTGGCTAAAGATAAGCTATTCTGGAATATCATGGGACTCTATGAAAAGGCTTAAGATACTGAATTGGTACAGTTAGATTGCATCCAAAAGATGACAAGTGTAGGCCTACACTCAGAGCACATTAACCCTTTACAGTCAGACACTCCCATTATATAAACCCACTGCCCTACAACTTTGTCCAGTCCTGATATTCCGTCCACTTTTCAAATAAAGGCAAATTTACAGCCTATCCTACCCTTAAATCGTTGTCTTGTTTGGTTTTTTTTCTTACTAAGAATAGCAGTCACTTTATATTAGTCACATGATACATTAAGCAATGTTAAATGGTTGATACAATGTGACGAAGCTGTTATGTCACGACCTTCCTGCCCAGGAGACTTGAAAACGACATAAACAAGTGGACGAAATTATAATGCACAATCTCCAATACTTATATCTGTGTGGACGAAATTACGAGATTGTTGGACGAAATAACCCGACGCATACCCTTGCGTTTACGCTATTTCATTCAAAAATGTTACCCCCCCTTAGAATATCAGCCAATCATTTTACTTATAACAAGACTCTTCGCCTCGGGCTGATTGTTGACCGAGAAGTGCCGAGAGATGCCAGTGAGGGTTAGAATTCCGGCGAGCGAGGTCAGCCGTTAGAGTGGACGAAATTTGAGGACTTTTCTCTAGCAAGAGTTAAAACCCTACCTGCTATCTGACGCTGCTGCTCCTGGGTAAGAACAGTTTCCATACGTCTCATGTCCATCATCATGAGTCGTTGGCTCTCCAGAAACTGATCATTGGCCATCTGCCACGTCTGCTTCAGCGCCTCGTGGTTTTGTTTCTCCTCCTCCAACATAGCACAGACTGAAACAGGGGGGGACAACTCTTGGATAACTCTCAGCAACTGTGGATAACTCATTCAAACTTTTATTGGATAACTCTTGGTAGCAAGAAGTAACTTTCAGTCATAAGGAATAACTCTTATTGACAGGTTGGATAATAGTTGGCAACATGAAATTTACAATTCACAGTATAGAGGGAGAACCTCTTAATTAGGGGTGTAGAGGGCAAGTAATAAACCGCATACAAAATAGTCGTTGGCCATGCTTGATTCGGAGTACGCCTAAGGAGTGCGCCGGGTTCCAATCAAGTGATTTGCGGTTACGCCGCTTCCGGCGGCATACGACGGATAGTGCACCGGGTCCCGAATCAAGCATAGCCTAACATATATATCTAGTTTTAGGAGCCTCACTGTCGTTGAACTCCTTCTGCACTTTGTCTGCGTCCTCCTGTAGGACATTCTTCTGGGTGGTGAGGACCGCCACGTACATCTCCAAGTCCGTCCGCGCTGCCTTCTCTCCCTTCAGGATCTTCATCAGCTTTAGTACCTGGGGAGGGTATAATATGGATTTATCATACATGCAGTGTTATCATAATTTGTTTTTACATTTTGCAATATACTTATGTGCTTACCACTGATATCATTATATATACTTATAGTTAAGCTTACAATGTTACAATCTTAGCCCAGAAAGTTATATATATATGGTAATTTTCATTTCAGAACATGAAAGAAGTGGTCCACCTATGATTTCCTCCTAGTTTTCCATCAACCATCAACTGCTAGATATATGGTGGAGGCTCTAAAGAACTTGATATCTAGCCTGCCTGACACTTGTGTTTCATTGTTTCTTAGTCATTGAATGGAAAACTAAGCTAAAATGAAATTACAATGTCCAGTTATATCGGAGACCTTTAAAAGTGAAATTTTAGAAATTTATTACCTACGAGGGCAATCATATCGGGGTTCATATTTTTCACACGATGCTCTAGGGCAACATATCACTTTGTCATGGTGACGTGACGTCATAAACAATGCTATGACGTCACGTTTCGTCTATGACGTTGCGTTCTAAATGCGCGACGGCGGGTCGCCAGCTTATGGTTGAAAGTGGATTTTAGCGTGTTTTCATTGATTTACGACTTTGGTAATAAACAGAATATTATATGAGTGTCTATGCCATACTATGTTTATGACACTCGTGCCTGAATATCGGTGTATCCCTGGCTCTCGCTCGGGAAATACTTATATTCAGGCACTTGTGTCGTAAACATAGTATGGCATAGACACTCATATAATATCCTCTATATATCACAATTTGAGTCACTGACAAAGTCTCATGAGTAGAGGTTCAACTTCCCCGCAAATCATAACTCGTGCCAGTTCCGATCACTGGCTCATTTAAGCCTTGCTGCATTTTCTTTAGTTTTCTGTGCTAGCATAGCAAAGCGCAGTATGATGTGAGATATGAATACAAATATGAATATGAAATATTTAGCAGCATTCCACTATAGGGAAAAATAGCGAAATGCAGCATTGCTTAAATTAGCCAGCAGTGATAATTTACAAACATGACATACATAGTCCAGGGACATTAGCCAGCAGTGATAATTTACAAACATGACATACATAGTTCAGGGACATTAGCCAGCAGTGATAATTTACAAACATGACATACATAGTCCAGGGACATTAGCCAGCAGTGATAATTTACAAACATGACATACATAGTTCAGGGACATTAGCCAGCAGTGATAATTTACAAACATGACATACATAGTCCAGGGACATTAGCCAGCAGTGATAATTTACAAACATGACATACATAGTCCAGGGACATTAGCCAGCAGTGATAATTTACAAACATGACATACATAGTCCAGGGACATTAGCCAGCAGTGATAATTTACAAACATGACATACATAGTCCAGGGACATTAGCCAGCAGTGATAATTTACAAACATGACATACATAGTTCAGGGACATTAGCCAGCAGTGATAATTTACAAACATGACATACATAGTTCAGGGACTCCCTACCGCAAGAAAGTGTGAGTCCCAGCAGATATAAGTGAGTCCCTCAATAAGTAAGTAAATACTACATTAAACCCTTTGAGTCAAGGGGACTGGCAACTTAAATTTTTGCGATCCTTTCCAAATTTTATGAGTATTTGATGCAGGACTCGGGGGTAAATTTATCACTGAGCCAGTGATTGAAACTATCACGAGTTATGACTTATGAGTTATGAGTTATGCGGGGAAAGTTGGAAGAGGTTATAAACTCTGCAATTAAAGATGGTACCTTCTCCTCGGGATCCTTGATATCGTCCAGATCTGGTAGAGATGGAGATTTCTTCCCTTCCTGTTCGGGCTGCAGGCCTTCGTTTAGTAACAACTGAAATATACACAGAGTATGCTAAAGATTATGCTACGACTGGATCCGGATCTCTTACTTCAGAATTATTGCGTTATCAGATACTTGTGAGTGAGCAGGGCCCTAATATCATGAATATTTTACCTACAAGAGCAAACATATAAGTTTGAAGATTTTTCATAACATTGGATGCCTTACTGCAAGAGATCTCTTTTTCATGATAATGTGACAAAATGAGAAATATTGAGATGTCACAATTCTTTTAAGTCACCTTCAACAGAGGACATCACATTCTAGTCTACCTACATTTGAATAGATCTTTGCATATTTCATGATTAGGGCATATTTCATGATTAGGGCATATTTCAATGATTTGGGCGTATTTCAATGATTAGGGCGTATTTCAATGATTTGGGCGTATTTCAATGATTTTGGTAACACATAAACAATCTATCCGTGCAGATAACAACTTTGTTTACCTTGCAGGGTCTTATTCTTGGTACTTACCTCACTTTCAATAAAGAAATAACAACAATTGGGTTCTCAATTTGGCACTTCTTGTCACGTCATGACACTATTCATGACATGGTGGACTCTTGTTCTATGAAAATCAAAATCAGTACTGTATTGCGGAATCAAGGACTGGAGATCTCACCTTGCTCTCAGCCAGTCTCAGTTTGTCTTTGAGCGAGCTGATCTCCTCTTCTAGAGGCATAACTACAGACTTGAGCATCTCAGCGTCCTCCTGCGCCTAGCAACAGTAACCAAGGAAACATTGTATATGCTACAGCCAGCCATTGTTCTTACTTGCTGGAATATGAAGGTACTGAAGTCGACTGCCTGGCGTAAGACAAATGTAGACTTAATCATTTAACTGCTGAATTACTAAGTGGCAAACCATTATAATTTTGAATTGTCACTGGTTAATGACCAATCTCCCTCAGAAGTAATAACTAATGCCAGTTTCCATCAATGGCTTATTTAAGCATTGATGCATTTTCTTAACTTTCCTGTTACATCCTGTGCAAGCATAGGGGCATACCCAGGGGTAGAAACTATCAAACTAACCTGAAATGGTCACTAGCCTTTTGGGCTAGAAGCTTTCAGATCTTACTAGCCCAGCCCACATTCTTCTAGCCCAGTAACAAACAGACAGGAGACGTAGAAAACAGATGATTAATGAATGATTTGCTTTATTGCTAATTAAGAAAACTCCTTTAATTTCAAATTATTAACTCATTTCCGTTCAACATTATTATATTCCCATTTACTAGTATCGACTAGAATTTTCAAAGAGGGACCGACAGGGGTAAAAATTAACCTCTTCAATGCAGTAGCATTTCTAAAAGTACTAGTCCAGAATTATTCCAGCTAGCCAAATACATGTCCATGATCAGTTTATCTCAAATTTTAACTAGTCTTTCGGACTACCAGTTTTTACACTCAACTGGCCAAGCTTATTTTTCACTAGCCATGGGCTAGCGGCCTAGTGCTAATTTCTACCCTTACATGAACTTCACAGTGCACCCCACTATGATATTACAGAAAGTTATGGCAATGCAGCAAGGCTCAAATAAGCAGTGATGGAGACTGGTGGGGGTTATGTCTTGCAGGGGAAGTTGCTCAATGACAGCCATACCTGTAGTATTGCTGAATCAGCAGATAAAGGGTTAATCAGCGTCTATATCATTCCTTCAAGCAGTGTATACATAAACCAACAATATATCTACTACTTAATATTAAAATATTATGGGAATTTCATAAATGTACAAGACATTGCATCAAATAATGCATGTTAATTTATTGAACCATATGTAGTTTCCCCTGAAAATGTGGATTTCTTCATGGCTACGATTGCCATTGCTGGTTGTTCAAAACTGGACCATTAGACTTACTTCTACTGCATATGCAAGTAAAGCACCAGGGTCTACTGTCTCAACGGAGACCTGAATCATTTGCAGTTTTATCCTGAACATTTACACTGTAAAGTAATCAATCTTACCTTCCTCATACTGTCTTCTAGATTCTCTTGTTCGTGTGATACATTCGGCCCCAGTCCTCCGACTCGCTTCAGGGACTTGGCCACATTTGCCAAAAACCCTTCTCTGTAGGCAAATGTTCTCACATCAAAACATTTACCACAATTTTGCCATTTGAAGAAATTTGGGTAAAAAATATTTTTACCTAAATTTGGTTTGAATATCAATATGAACCTGTTATCTATTTACATTATTAAATTAATATTTTATACATGGCTTTCATTTTTCTTTCAGATTTCAAATAATATTGACTTTGAATTGTAAGTTTATGTAAAATATGACAATTACTAGAGATTGTTCCCTGCTGGTTTTCATAACAACATAAAGTGAAATGGGGAGGGAAGGGGGAAGCTGGTGGGTCAGGATTGTCCTAGGAGGGCGCGATGTGTGCGTGGGCATAAAGGATAAACACAGATTCTAATTTATCATACAAATGGATGGTGTTCTCGGCAGGATAAAGGCAACGGATATTTTCGGTATCCGTTGGGGTCATATACGGATAAAGATGCAAATTACAGAGGTCAAGTAACGGAACTTCTTTTGAAAATGACGTCACAAGCATTAACATTTCGAACGCCTGTATATAACTGTAACAGTTGTTATAGCGTAATAGCTTCATGTAAATAGACATTCCTCAGTCTTCATTTCATATAGATCTACATTAATTTGAGAAATGACAAAACAAACATAGTGCAATGCATATTACGGAAACACTTATTATGATCAAGCAGTGCCAAAACATGTTCATCGCGAGTCGAAAACTACACAGTAAACACTTTATAAATACTCACAGGTAACAACGGCAGTTTGAGTTACATACTATTATGCATTTATCGAACGTCAATCTTCACTGTTCTATAATGTGACTTTTGTAAAGGAGATTTTAGAATTAACATTCAGTTTAGCTCTCCGTGTGATGTGTGCGTCGCCATTTGCAACCAGGCGGAAGGGAAGCAACTCTCGCCCCTTCAAGATGGACTCCCCTACACTCATGATTACACGAAAGGACGCGAGTTCGAATTCGCTGTCCTCACCTTAAACATTTTTTCATTTGAAAAACGTATTTTAAGACGTATTAAAACATTGAAAATTAAGATCATGCCAAAAATAACAATTACTTTCACTGAAAGCATAATTAAGGAGGCGTTATTTTGTGTCATTTTACTGTGAGAATAGTACGCAGTTCATTTGCATATATCAATACTCGTATTTACAGTAAGGTTCAACTTTGAAATTAATGTTGTCATGCTGTTTTGCACAAAATGAATGAAGAATGACATTGTATGATAAAGAAGTTATCATGCTCGTGTGTTTTGGGATGGTAAATATCCTGCATTAGGAATAAACACAATGTATTTAGCTCGCCAAGGCTCGCAAAATACAATGTTTATTCCTAATGCAGGATATTGACCATCCCAAAACACACTCTCATGATAACCTCTATATACTGGTTGGGTATTGTCCATTTGATCGAAAGATCTAGAATACGATTGGGAAACAATAAGCTTTCTCTTTGATTAAATTACTTAACAAAATATATCTATCCATTGGTAGCTTTATATATTAATAGAAATTTAATTATTCAAGTTTCAAAATTATTCTGAGATGCTACTTCAACGTCAACCTTATGTTTACCTTTGTGTAATATTGTCAAGGAATTGAGTTACGGTAAACTTGAGGGAAGGTAAAAGGAGGATTGGGACAAAAACAGATATTTATAATATAATAAATTCAAAAGCAGGCAGGCAAAATGTTGATAAGGCAGCTTCAAGCTAACACTATCACATGAGAAAATGTTCTATTTTAATAATTATTTTAAATTTATAATTAATAATAATTTAATAGCAATAAATATATCATTCACCAAAGTTATCACTAAAGACTATAATACCGGGAGTTAGTTACTTTTCATTAGTGCTTAAACTACAAGTTAATCTATGATAAGTTTGTTATTTTTCTTCACAAAAATATCTATCCTGTCTGCTTTTAACATCTTATTATAGCTTTGGCATCGATCTTTGGCACAATAAATTATTAATGGCTTTTAAAAATTCCGTTGATATTCAAACTTCATTTTAAACGATAATCAAAGATATAGCCAGTGTACTTGTTCAATTATCATTCAATAATTGCTTGACAATTTTGAAAACGATCTCTGTACAAAGCTAAAATGAATTCCTTTCTACAAAATGATGGTATTATAATCTATAAACTTTTAAAAAAATTTTTATTAAATTTTAAAATAAAACAAACTTAGTAACAGTATTTATTAGTAGTTTTCTAATAGTAGCAGGTGAATATATATAATTACATACAAGCATGATAAATATTCAACAAAGAAGAAAAAGTCCATAAACTTGTCAGAACATTTTTTCTTCTTAATTGACTTTATACAGCAATATATCAGTAATAAATAAATAAATCTGTAGCAACTTGAAGGAGAATATTCAAAACATTTCAGACTGCCAAAAATGTTAGGTCCTAATTTCCCCCCAGTTTTGATTAGGCAAAATAATTTATTAAAGATTGATAAAACCGAAACTAGTGTGCACTGTCCCATGTAGAACATTAAATACAGGGGGATTTGGACTAAACTGGACGCGGAGTCAGCCACTCTGAACCAAGGAATCATCCCTTATGGTAAATTTGATGTTCGTTTCTACCAGAAGCATCTGAGTAATGGTAACATTCGAACAAGAGTATTTTTCAAAACTTTTTTCACATTTTGAGAGGATTTTAAAAAAAAAAAAAAACCTTAATTGTTTCTCCTCAAAATGAAGAAAAAAGACGAATATTTTTCATAGATTATGTCGAAATTTTGAACTGTCAGCATTCAGGAGATCTCATAGTTGCTACAGATTTATATTCGGAGCTAGAACGGGTATGAAAAATACATTCTTATATTACAAATGGAATGTTATGTTACCAAACTTGCAAAGTTGTTTTTCAGCTGAATTTTCTCAATAATTGATGAAATGGTATTTTTTATTTCAACATATCTAGATCTACTTTTGAATCAATGCCAAAACATTCTCAGTGACTACTTTAAAGGAATTATAACTCCACAAAGACATTAATGCTGGATCAGCCATTGACTTATTCCAGGACCAGCATGTAAAGAGTTAATTTGAAAGGTGAAACCGTTCTTCTACATTAGTTGTTGTATTTAGTTCCAATTCGGTGCATCAAAGTGTTTTTTTGATATTTGGTTTGTACTGCATACCATAATTAGTTATAAATTTCTAAAAATGTTATTCATATTTTCAATGTTTTCATTTGACCTTTATTATACTTTATTTTCAAGTAAAATGTGTTTTGTTGTGACTAAGTTTAATGCATTCTTCACCAAAAATATATTAAAATAAGATTTGTGGACCCATATTTATTTTTAGCCTTAGGATAGTAATACGTGCCATACATTAACATTGGCTTACGACTATCTTAGCACTAAGACAGCTTCGATAATATGGACCCTGTACCACAATACACACCGAACTGAAATTCAAGTGTACCATTTCACCCCCTTGTTAAATCTCCAGATTTTTCAGTACCCGTTTTAGCGTGTTCTCGGACAAAACTTACCGCTCCTGGCTGAGCTTAGAACGCAGGTCTTGTATCTCCTCCTCGTATTTGACTGTAAGATTAGATAATTTGGTTCTCTCAGTCTCATACTGAGCTGCGGTCGAATGGGAGGCCTCGTCCGCAGCGACTGGCCGCAAATAGAACAAATCATCTTACATGCATACGTATAAAGTGGTTACAATATCTGTATGTGACGTATTGAGATAATAACTAACTTGTGACAGGGAACGAGATTATTTTTCCCAAAATGACATTAATTATGTGATTCTTGACCCTTTGTACCAATTTGAAAAATTGTGAGTTTCAACTTCTCAAACAAGAAAGAATGAATGTTTGAGATTTTTAAGCTAGTTAAAGATCTTTTTGGAAAAATATTTTTAAAAAGTCACAAACATAACAAAAGTTTCTTACATACAAAGAGAGCTTGTATATATACACACATGCCTGTAAAAGGGGCTGTAGCATGTTTTTGCAAATTGAATTTTTTCAAATTTCCCATTTATAATGATAGTTTGTCATTTATATTTACTTACATCTTATTACATAAACCAATTATCTGTAGTGGCAATAACGGTGTTGCATATAAAGCAAAAACTACATGGCCATTCTAATGTGAACAAATTTTATTATTTAGACTTACAAAAACAATTTCCATGGCTTTACTGAACCATGTACACTCAATTTGATTTTCCAAAGATTGAAAGGTGTTTTAATATTACTGACATTATTTTTCAAATACATTTTATCAACTTATTTGAGCGAAAAAACATGCTACTGTCCCTTTAATACTACATCTTTAAACGTAAATATACTCTCATTAACAAAAATGACACAGAAAAGTCTATTTCTTCATGAAGAAATCTTTTACAGTGAAGAAAGTTTCCAAAGCACCGGCTTCTTCCAAAGTCGAACCTCCTTATCACTGTGCTATCCCGTACCTCTCCATTTCATAACATCCATGGCATTACTCCTTTGAAGGTTTTCTTGTAACCATGGTAACAGTAAAGCAATAACACAACCTAAAATCATGAGAGAACAATACCATGGCAGCCATAACAACTGTAACCATGGAAACAGTGCAACCATGACGACCATTACCATCACAACCTACCATTCATAATAGACTGGAGAGATTCCATCTCCTGCTGATACTTGCGGCGAATCTCGTTGATCTCATCCTCGCGAGACGTCTCGAGAACCAATGCGGCTGTCCGCACTCCCTCAAGTTCCGCCCTGACACGACCTAGTTCTTCCTCGAGCTGAGTTATCTTTTCCTGCCACTCTGCTCGCGTCTCCTTCTCACGCTTTAGCTCATCTATCACAGACAAGAATGACATTTAATGATTTTACCTTTTAACTCTCTTACAAACCATATAGTGTTAAGTGTTTGTTTCTCTTGACTGTGATGCATGACAATTCACATTGTTTTTATATCCCAATATACAAGTTTAATTTATCAAGTTAAACTGTAAGGTCAAAACTAAAGCTGTCGATTTAATTAATGTCAAATCATTCCAAAAGGCCAATTTACAGGACTCATTCAGGGGTTAAACAAACTTTACAGAGGCTATTCAAGACTTGTGGCAAGTTTTTGCACTTTGTTACAGATCTCTATGTGAAAATCAAACGAAATATGTCATTACATCTTTTTTCGACTATTAGATGAGTCAAAGGTAAAATTTGGTAAGCCACTCAGATTTAAAGATTTTTAAACCCTGGAAAAATGTTTAACATGCAGTAAAGGGTTATAAACACCTTACAAGGGTGCCAAAAATGTACATTTCCAATTCAAAAGTTACCACCCTCTAAAATCAGGTTGTTTACAATCTTTTATTTTCTTACCAACAAAACATAATTGCCTATGGGAATTTACTGAGAAAGTGGAAACTTTCTAAACATGTACCAGTTAAGAGATAATTCTTGACCATTACCAATTACTGATACCTGAAATTGAACAGTAGAGATGAAAATCTATCCGAATGAACAACCAAGTCAAAGTTCTCCTACATAAAACATTCTTCGATTAGGACAGGTGATTTGGGATGCTATAAAAGAGTATTTCACCAACATCACAACTGCTAGTATCATTGCAGGGAAAAAGCTCTCAACACCATTGTGGCTATGCACTGCAGTGAAGCCTGCAAGCATCGGTTTAGATTAGCGAGTGAGTGAGTGAGTGAGTTGGGGTTTAACGCCGCTTTCAAGAGTATTTCACTTATATCGCGCTTGTATTATGGCAGGGAGAAAGCCCGCAACGCCATGTGGCTATGCACTGCGGTGAAACCTCCGAGCAGCGGCTGGAACTAGCGAACCATGGGTGGTACTACGCTGAAATTCAGTGTAGCATTGCACCCAAACCTTACTGCGTGAAGAAAAGTTCTCTACTGCAGACAAAGTTGCCTTGCCCCTGGCGGGATTCGAACCCCGGACCTCTTGATCCGAAGCCAAACGCGCTAACCACTGCGCTATCCCGCCCCTTAAACTAGCGAACAATAGGTGGTATTGCACTGAAATTCAGTGTAGCATTGCACCAAAATCTTATGTTCACCGTCATTGAACCATTCTTTATTATTGGCTTTTCAAACCAAATGCTTTTCATGAAATTAATCAAACACATAAGAAAGTAATATTGTGTATTTTCAACAGAGAGGACAGACTGTAAATATCGAGATATAATACCTTCTTTCTGCAAGTAAAGCTCCTTGAACTTTGCCCTTTTCAAACCAAATTCGCTCTCTGCCTCTTTTTTCTCACTGGCTAATATCTGTTCTCTTTCTTCAAGGTCAGCTAAGCGTTGTTTCAAGGTTGCCAGTTCATCTTTTGAAAAGGATAAATTCAAGGTCATACGTTTTGAAAACATACACCCAGTAACGTGTTTCAACTGGATAGTGTTTCGTTTAAGTATTAATAACATATATCTATAAACAGGAATGTCCCCTCGAATCTCGTTTCCACAAAAATACCCCCATAGAATCATCCCTTAAACACATTATTCATAATTGTAACATGATTTCGGTGTTTCCTTGATTCTGATTGGTTGATTTGCCTATGTTGAATGACAATTAATACCCGCAAATTACTTGGGACGAATCACCGCGAACTTATACATCATGTTCAAAAGATTTTGCCCGACTAAAAATTTAATTGTTCTATTTCTCTTAATATATGTGCCTTACTCAAATTTGACAGGTGTCATTGTCATTTTCTAACTTGTGTATACCCGTACAGGTCACAAATAACTCTCAAAATGAATTAGTTTCAAGTAACTAAAATGTTTTCAACTACGGTAGTTAAATTTGTCCAAGTTTGACGCCTTCTTCCATGCGGCTGTTTTAACCGAATGCCGTTGCCATGACATGACGTCATAGTGATCAACGCCGTCGGTTTTAAACTATGTTTGGGGGTGTTGAATAACAATGAATCCCGGAAATTTTACAAACGCAACTATTCATCTTATAAATCAAATACAGGCTGCGATTGAATGTTATTACAGGTTTTATTTTATTGAGTTTGAAGGTCTTGTGAACAGATATGGAAGAATATCCACTCAGTGTAAACCTATAAAGGCTCAAATCAGCTAAAGATTTGTCAATTCTCATCGATGTAAATTCAAATTAAACTAGCTGACTGAATTGCTGGAATAATTCTTGTTATAACGCGATTCATGTATGCAAGTAGTGCTTCATAAATGAATCAATAAGGATATTAATCATTGATTTAAAGCTTCATAAAATTACATGTTCTGAATATGAATTATGGCGTAATAAAATGTAATAAACATGTCACAGTGTACCTTGTAAATGCATAATTAACTGAAACTGAAAAAAAAAGATGGCGGTATAAGTATATTCAATTTGCTGCTTAATTTTTTCATGTCATTTCCATCGTATTCCCTGAAATCTACTGTACTAGGATTAAGCCTAAACATCAAATCCTGCATATGACATATGATAGACATTTGTCTTTGCTTTTTGATCACTTTGTATCCCTCAGACGTCTTCATGTAATGATGACAGATTTAAACTCCTCTTAATCACTCCAAACTTCTGTTGAATTGTCTCTGCATCTTTAATTGGATCTGCATGCAGAGAGGGTGTCAAGCGCCTCCTTTTACATAGTAAACGGCTGGAGGTAAGTTCGTAGATGTAAATTTCCGGTGGATTTGTAGAAGGATGGCCATGGATTCATAGACGTTCGTAGACATGGGAATATATCAATGCTAACGAGATATAAAAGTACAACGACCAACATATGGTGATAAGAACGAAATATAATTATGAATTATTTAAATTTTTTTAAAATTTCTGACGTAGTTATGTTTTCATGCAACAAATTTCAATATAAGATACCCACGGCAATAAAACACAGGCGGTCAATGGGACCGACAGCGTGCTTTATGAGACAATAAAACATGCTCGTGATTTTAGACGTCAGTTTGAGCGTAGCTTAGCAAATGACGTCATATGTTACGTCACGTTGATTGTTCAATGCTAGTGGATGTGTTCTACTACGGGAGGCATTAATATTTTCAAAATATAGTTTATACAAACAACATAATATCTCCACGGTTTTTATATAAAAGCGAGTAACTATTTGAAGGCATCTCATATAAAAAATAGAAGACTCGTTGTCGTGCTTTATCGTAGAATAAAACATAGCAGAGAGCATAAAACACTCAGGGCTGCGCCCTTCGTGTTTTATGCTCCCTGTTATGTTTTATTCAACGATAA
The DNA here is from genome assembly GCA_936450465.1 of Gibbula magus. Taxonomy (NCBI): domain Eukaryota; kingdom Metazoa; phylum Mollusca; class Gastropoda; order Trochida; family Trochidae; genus Gibbula; species Gibbula magus. The sequence goes on from OW388295.1 coordinate 44,027,582, forward strand.
AGCACCCCAACTCGTCTTCTATTTCTTAAATAAAGCAATCAGACACTCAGAGACGGTGTTGTCATTTGTTGTTGGAACTTGTTTGTGTTTAAAATAAATAAATGAATATGGTAAGTATAATATATACCGTATTCATCCTAATAAATGCCCTCTCCTAATAAACGCCACCCATAGCCATTTTTGACTCGCGGAAAATGACCCCAAATAAACGCCCCTCTTTTGTATCGGCTTATCTTACTGATGTTTCATTGAAGAAAAGTTTTCAATCTTGCTATCAACCTCTTATGTCCAGTAAAGTGTAAGGTACATGGTATTTCCAGTCCCCCGGCGACTGTCGAATGTCTGTAACGATCAGTCACTACACATTTTATGCAACCACCATGTTTTAAGAAACAGGAAAATGTCTTGCTCAACTCTCTTGGAAGATTTCCCACAAGTACAAATGACACTAGCAAACTGACCGAGAAATTGTCATGAACGTCAGTTTGAGCGTAGCTTAGCAAATGACGTCATATGTTACGTCACGTTGATTGTTCAATGCTAGTGGATGTGTTCTACTACGGGAGGCATTAATATTTTCAAAATATAGTTTATACAAACAACATAATTTCTCCACGGTTTTTATATAAAAGCGAGTAACTATTTGAAGGCATCTCATATAAAAAATAGAACGTTGTCGTGCTTTATCGTAGAATAAAACATAGCAGAGAGCATAAAACACTCAGGGCTGCGCCCTTCGTGTTTTATGCTCCCTGTTATGTTTTATTCAACGATAAAGCACCCCAACTCGTCTTCTATTTCTTAAATAAAGCAATCAGACACTCAGAGACGGTGTTGTCATTTGTTGTTGGAACTTGTTTGTGTTTAAAATAAATAAATGAATATGGTAAGTATAATATATACCGTATTCAGCCTAATAAATGCCCTCTCCTAATAAACGCCACCCATAGCCATTTTTGACTCGCAGAAAATGACCCAAAATAAACGCCCCTCTTTTGTATCGGCTTATCTTACTGATGTTTCATTGAAGAAAAGTTTTCAATCTTGCTATCAACCTCTTATGTCCAGTAAAGTGTAAGGTACATGGTATTTCCAGTCCCCCGGCGACTGTCGAATGTCTGTAACGATCAGTCACTACACATTTTATGCAACCACCATGTTTTAAGAAACAGGAAAATGTCTTGCTCAACTCTCTTGGAAGATTTCCCACAAGTACAAATGACACTAGCAAACTGACCGAGAAATTGTCATGAACGTTATTTTGTTCACGTGTATTTGTCAATGTGATATAAATAAAGAATATCATGACCCGGAAATAGTGTTTACATAATCGTTCTGCCCCATGTGCTTATCAGCTGATTGTGTTTATGCTGCCGTTCATTGGTGGTTATATTTAGATTCCTAGCAAACTAAAGTTGCATTGGATAAGAGTAATGACGCGACAAGATGGCGGATTCAATTACTCAATGTATCTTCGTGAGTTTTAATTAGTTTCATTTGCCATTGCAAGTTGTGTATCAGCACTGGTTGAAATTTGATACAAATAATAAACTGCGACATTTAACTCTTCTTTACATTTATTTGATACACTCATTTTGATTAAAACTCTGAAATAAAATCGATGTTTCTTTTTCTTTTGGACATCAACAGACATTTTTTTAATAAACGCCCCCTTTTTAAAAATTTTTAAAGTCATTTTAATAAACGCCCCCTTTTTTCAATTTTTTAAACGCCCAGGGCTTCTATTACGGCGAATACGGTAATCCATTTTAGATTACCCATATATGTCAAACAACAACAGACTGGAGATTAGCAGACGTCGGCGATGATGAAGTACGGTAAGAATATTGACAATCAAAACACATCACAACTTCCTGTTTCTTTAAAGTCGTTAATCTACCGACAACCTGATTTACTAACATTACATTACTTTTATGTTTTAAATAACACTGACAGAATCAGATTATATCTCCCATAGGCATAGTTTCGTATTGCACCCAATGCATGGCGTTGTGTATAGTTGAACAACATGATATAGATGCATTAAATACTATTTTAATACATCAAAAGTACTTCTAGGAATCCACTGTTTACGAATCCACCGCGTCTGCAAATACACTGCATCTACGAACCGGTTAGACAATCGTGCTCGTCTCGGTCACCGGTTTACCGGAGATAGTCACGGCAAGCATTACAACGTCTACGAACCGGTCTGGTCTACAAAAACACCTCATCCCTTAGCAAACATGTTTCTTTTCTTTATCTAAAATTGTAGCGCAAATCAACTGAACTTCAAATTAAAAGTGTTTTATAATATTTGGTTATTCTCTTAACTTATCAGTCTCTCAAAAAGAAGAAATAAATATGCGACAAGTTACAGAGTATTATCTCAATGGGGGGGTTCAGTTTACGTAATTTTAATTGGCTTAGTTTCATTATCTCCAGGAAGTGGATTATTAAAAATGACAAACAATCATATAATATTTCTAAATCATATTAACCAATAATCTATAAAATATAACATAATAGCAATGGCACTATTCTTATCAATAAATGAGTATATTATCACAAAACAATAATTTCACATGTCATGCGAGTGAAAATTCATGAATAATGCGAGGTAAACAAGCTATGGAATGGGCCAAAAACTTCGTGATTTTTTGTGCAAACATAAAAACTGAGTGTTATTTTGCAAAGCAGACCTGAAGGTGACAGATCGGCCGACTCTAAAGGGCCAAACTCGTCGTTATCAGTCATTGTTATCAATTTGTAGTTGTCAAAGCAGTCGATTTTGTTTTATCTCCATCTTCTGCAGACAAACGTCATTCCGTAATGAGCGACACCTACTTCCGTTCTTCAAAGGGAGGTCATTCAAAATTCGTCTGCTAAAGTGGGCGTGTCGCTTTTGAAGTTTTAAAGGCGTGATTTCCTCATATTTCTCGCGATATTAAACATATTTAATGCCATATTATTTTAAATAATGTTTCATGATTTAAATAAAGAAAGACGATGATAAATTCAACACAGGTAAATCATAAAAATAATCTAATCAATTTACAGAATTCTTCAAAACAAGTTTCATGCATACTGTAGGCCTATCCTAAGTGTTAAATTTATCACGCAAATATTTGTTGAAAACCAGAGAAAAAGTATCTATTAAATACTCATAAATAAAACCACTTTTTTCACCCCCAAATATATTTCTTGTAATCATTATAGGCCTATATTGTATTTCTTCCGACAAAACCTTACCTTTTATGTTACAAACCCGTTATTATCCCCATTCCAGTAAAATGTCCCCTGTTTGGCAACAACCACACAATCTACGTTGTACAAACAAAACAACGCCAGCACTCTACAAGATGTTAACATATGTCACATACGCCTGGCCTCGGTTATCCAGACAAGTGTTTGCTATACGCTACCCAGCATTCTAGCTACATATTCGAGTTTTATCAATAGTATAATTAAATTTATCATGTTTGTTGTAATTATTTACATCGATAATGGACATACTTTGTAACTTAATTGAATACAAATTATGTTGAATAGTTTGATTTTGCCGTTATAGTACACATTTATGTCAGTACTGTTCTATATAGCCTATGTATGAGTATATCTGGTTTCATTATTCGATATGATATTAATTAAAGACACTTTATATGTTGCAAACAATGCACTTTTTGGAATATATGTTCAAGTAAAAAATTTTTTTAGTCAATACATACCAATTCAGATCATTTAATCTTTAAGCATAAGGCCTATATAATAAAATTCGTATTATACTTTGTTGTATGGAATTTGAAACATGACCTTGAAAAAAAACACATTGAAAATCAACTTTCTCTGGCACACTGTTTTAAATGTGGTGATGTTTCCTTCATCATGTATTGTATAGATGTGCCTTTTTGGTACTTTCAACTTCTTCAATTCCCCGTTTCTATGGAAACATAACTTGAACTTTCGTTTCCTGAAAAGAACTTTTTTAAACAAAAATATAAGGCATATTTCAAAGAAGCTTGGTATGTGTCACTTTTATCATGTGTAGATATGCCATTTGGAATTTGTTTCCATGTTATTTTTTTATTTGTCCATGTTTCCGTGTTTCACGTGCAAAAGAAACGTCCCCATACAAAATACAAGATATTTCAATCGACGGGCGATAAATGCGACTGAAACAGCGTTACATCATGTCTTCAGAACCCAACAATACTAAATATGAATGTTCAAAACATTATCTATTCATAACTCTGAGAAACACAAGTTTTAAGAAATGGTCGTTTTGGAATCTCCTTAACTAGACGAGATAGAAGCCTCAAAAAGCCAGTTTGGGCTTGTTTCCTGACGTCCTACAGTAATGACGCGTCAACAAATTTAAATCAAAGAAGGTTATTTATGTCGAGGATATTTAATTTATTAAATTAAACTTAAATACCAAATATTGTGGGCCAAAAACATCTTTAAAAAACGATTTTAGCACCCATGTCTATTTGAACAGATGTAAAAATAAAAATTGCATACTCTGATGTATGAAATTGTGAATACTTCTTTACAAAACATGTGGCTACCAAATACATTCAAAATCTACTCTCTCCGACATCAATATTTCATTTTATACTGTTTTCAAAATGTGCGTGGACGTTTCTTTTGCACGTGAGTTTATAACGCTAAATTATTTACTGGACCGAAAAGAAATACGTAATCTGTCTTCCTCTCAAGGACTACCAGCCTAAGAGAGTTGCAATCATGTGGATACCTCAGCAAATGGGGGTTATAAATTGTATATTTTGTACAATTGTAAATTGTAACGAACATCTTTAAGAAGCTTAAATCTAACGTGCAGACTCTTTGTCCAATTTAAATTGTAGATCACTTTTTGGTCCATCTGGGCTAAACATCTTCTGTTACGGAACCAAAAAGCCCAATGAAGTTGAAGTCAGGTGTGCATAATCTTTGACAAACGAGTATCAAAATTGTAGATTTGGGGACACTTTTGCGCTTTGTAGTCCATAATATGAGCCACAGCGTCATTGACCTAAAACCTTTTTTGATTTTTTTCTCACCCGAAAGCTGGCATGTTGTTTGCAGACTCCTTGGCAGATGGGAATTATATATTAATAAATTTGTTTAGACCGGTCTCAAATTTGACATTCCTATCCAAAGTCATTGAAAAAGCTTTTCATATTCGACTTAAATGTCATCTTGCGGAGAATGCTCTCATAGAAAAGTTCCAGTCAGCTTATCGCAAATTCCATAGTACTGAAACAGCCTTACTTAAGCCCTGTTTATAAGGCGAACTTTGCACATATGCAATATTGCTTATTGTAGTGATATACGCACGTGAGTAAAAGTAAATTTACTTTGCGTTCATATGCATTTAATTTCTGCCTAAGCAAATGGGCTTCCAACCCTTTTGATATATGAATAGAGAATTCCTAAAACATGCCAATTAATGTTTATTAGATGTAAACTTAATAAATGACATTACTTTATATTTGTTAACATTGTTTTCACTATATCGCCCTAATTATATTATGAAAATCGGATAGTCAGATAGATTTTGAAGGTCATCGCGTGCTAGAAGGAGATTATCCAATAAAGAGAATTTGAAAAACAGTATTAAGAGTTTCTAAAGTTCTCTAATATATTTTCTCAACCTGTGTGAAGTCACTATGTCTGTATACGACGAACTTTTACTAGAAAAGTGAAAATACCATATTTACTCACGGTAGTAAACATTTGCACCTGCCCCTGACTAGGTGCAAATTTGCTTACGGTAGTGAATAAATTGCTTACGGTAGTAAAATATACATATGTGCAAATGAGTCCAAACGGCGAATTTTGCTCATATGAGCAAATTTGCATATGTGTAATGCTTTACTCATATGCAAACGCTCGCCGTATAAACAGGGCTTCAAGAGTCATAAATGATATTCGTTGAGAAGTGGATCAGGGCAATATGGCAGCTCTGATATTGCTGGATTTGTCTTCAGTATTCGATACAATTGATCAGAATCTACTTCTAGACAGACTCCGACAACAATATGGAATAGGTGGGACAGCACTACAGTTGATATCATCTATATATTAAAGGAAGATCACAATTTGTGATGATTGGAAATGACAGGTCATCCACTGTCAACTTGAAATATGGTGTCCCACAGGGATCTGTACTTAGTCCAGTGTTATTTGTTCTCTATTGTGGCAGTACTTCAAACATCATCTCACAGCACCGCCTCCTCCACCACTCGTATGCCGATGAGTGTCCGTTGTTCCATCACTTTCATCATCAGAACTCAGAAGAAGCTCTCTTGATTATAGCTAATTGTACCAGGTCCTTGAAATCTTGGATGACCGAAAACAAACTCAAACTGAACAGTGATAAAACGGAAGCAATCATTTTTGGAACCAAGCAGCAGCTAAAACAGTGGATATAAGCACCGTTAATGTGTCCGACATGGACGTTCACCTAGCCATGACTGTCAAGGATCTCGGTGTCTTGCTAAATCCAACACTCTCAATGGAAGTTCAGATTAACAATGTCTGCAAAATATGTTGATTGGAAATATTCGTCATTTGATCACCATGGAAGCTGCACAATGTCTAACCAGATGTCTGGTACTGAGTAGACTCGACTACTGTAACAGTCTTTATGTCGGACTCCCGGATATTCTCCTTGACAAACTTCAAAAGGTACAATATACAGCAGCGCGAATCGTGACTCTAACACCTAAAGGATCGCACATTACTCCTGTCCTTAATCATCTTCACTGGCTTCCAATAAAAGCAAGGATTCAATTCAACGTGTAATAAAACTATTAAACAAGTTGCTGATATGCTGTAGCGAAGTTTTCCCGACTCGCAGCGCCGATGAATGGCTTCAGTTCTCATTGTTTTATTTTTCAACAAATATGCGCTTGTGTTTATCAAGTTGTGAAATATAAAGTCATCAAAATGTTACCTTCATTAGTATCTTTCAATGTCACTGTGTTTTAATCATGAATTAATAACATAAATGTGTAAACAGGAATATCCTCCCAAATTTCGTTTCCACAAAAAATACCCCGATAGAACCCTCCTTTTAATACGTGCCAAAATACCCTATGTGCTCATTTCAGTTCAAATAATTCCACTCAATTTGCATCTTCATCCCCAATCACCAAATTAGTGTTATATCTTTGTACATTCTAAGTAAGCATCGCTTAGTAGGACTAACACTAACTGAGATTTCCTACTCGCGTATTACCTCACTTAATTTTCTCCTTCCATTCGCCGAAGTATCCCCCTTTAAATTGCAGTTGGCTTTCGCTCTTCTGGCCTTCCTCAGGCGATCGGGAATGGTTATCATATCCGAGTCCAAGTTAAGCTATCCAGTTAGTCAGTCAAAGTCGATTTTATTACAGCAGTTCATGCATATTTTATCCTGAAATGATAGGTGCGGTAAACTTTTGAGGAATCTTTTCAGGAAGCTGGATAATATCGGCTGTGATTAATCTCGATATGTTGCCAACTCGCCTTTTAAGCGCGGTCAATGGTCGTCTATTTTCAGATAGTTTCTATCCCACAAGTCACAGCGCGAAGTATGATCTGGGGTCTGCACCCAGGGTATATAAGTGGAGCTGAGCATATACGTTTTATCCTGAGATAGGCTGATTTGGCACATGGTAGTTACACCAACAAATATTCATATTACAAATTACAACCCTACCATGTTTAAAATGTAAATGTGTGCAGAATCAGAAACATTTATTAATTTTCACATAGAATGTGTCTTATATGTCGATGAACAGTTATGTATCAACAATATTTTTGGAAAAAAAATATTAAAATTTAAAATTTCTTTTAAAAAAAAAAAAAACCCATGTAGAAGTATTCTTTGACTGCTGACTAAACACCTGTATTTTTCAGTTTCAGAGTATGACATTGAAAACTTTAGATGTTTGCAATTGAAAATCATACATATGATAAAATCAACAGAAGTGAATACTTTCTTTTTCCTGACAGTTTTTTTTATCGCCATGTCATTCGTGATGGAATATCATAACGTATCTTACGTAGTACGTCAGCAATCAAAAGACATGGGTTAGGGTTAGGGTTAGCTTAGGGTTAGGGTTAGGAATAAATAGGCTAAGGGTAAGAAGATGGAAGAGATGTTTTGAAAAAATCCAACATCAGTCGCGTGCTCAGTGTCAAGCTGAGGGAATTTCCATGCTCACATTGAAAATCGTCAGTGGTAACCTTTCAAGTAACTTTCATCGTTATTGTCACATGTTCGATATCACGGTTTTACAAGTTGATTATACTTTGAGAAAGAAGTCAAAGAAAGTCAAAGTATATGATATATAGAGGATACTAAACGACCTTCTATTTAATACCATTTTTATTAAACGAGTTAATGATTTTGTATAAAACGAGCGAAAGCGAGTTTGATACAAAATCATTCACGAGTTTAATAAAAATGGTATTCAATAGAAGGGAGTTTAGTATTCTGTTTATTACTCGCCAACATATAATCCAGCGAAATAGCCAACATGGCTCTGAAACTATAGGGCTGCTCGTTTTGTCGCTGGTTTTCCTCGCCGGTTTGCCGGCGGCGTGACCCGGTCACGTGACAGGTAACTATGCAAATGAAGTGACCCGGCGTAAACAAACATGGCAGCGTCCGTCATCGCCGTCGCTTCAATTCTTAAAAAAACAAATTCTGTTCGTTGGATCCACAATTAAAATCTCTTGTGATATTAAATTAATGTTTTAAAAGGAAACAATTATTTCGAAGTGTATTATGACAGGATTTTAAAACACAATGCTATTATGAACCATGTACAAAACACAATAAATAGGTTAATAGATCTACAACCAACAGTCTAATGAGATGTTTTGGTATCTATACTAAGTTATTTATAGCGTTATAAAATTTGTCGTGTCTGTTTCGTATTCTGTCCAAGGTTCAAGCTCAATGTGTGTTTTCCATGTCACCATTCCTCATGAAATAAATCTAAAACTCAACCGTTTACTTCCATGTAGATGTGGTTGTGTATTTCACACATGTTTTGATTGAAACATATCTATATCTATTTCCACACCAAACTACAAGCAACTCTCTTGATTTAATTCATTGGAGGTGCACTTATATGTAGGCTACAAAAGGCTACCGATAATGATATCGTAAATGTTTCTTACATACACAAAAACATGCCAGTTACCCGCACTTTTCTGACCCTTTTTCAGTTTGGACTTTGAAGTCATATATCATCAGTAGACTCTACAGTTGCTAGATCGTTGATACACAAACAACAAGTAACATACACCTATTCAACAAATGTGGCTTTAATATAACTGTACTTACCACTTGTTTTATATAAGTGAATTTCACATTATCAACAGATTCAACACTTCCTAACTTTCCACAAGAAAAATGGAGGCGTTCACCGACGTGTTTATATTACCAACGTAAACATCTAAGGGGATACAACTCTCAGAAGCATCATGGAAAGACGTCCGCAAAAAAAAAAGACAGAATAAAATTATAAGCTGTAGATCTGTGCTGATGTGCTCAATAATGACAATATGTATAAAAAAAATAATCTGCACTCAGCTTTTTTAATATAATGTTTACAGTGTGGTTTGTGGGTTTTAACTAATATTATTAAAGGACTAATATAAGTACTAATTAAGAAAACAGGTTTTACAATAAAAATGTAAGCTATGTAAATATCTTAAAATTATTATAATTCATGAAGAAAAGCTAGATCTGTATTTATAAAAAAACTTATTATTTTTCAAATGCTTCTGCACGTGTAAGAGTAGACTAACACAGAAACTAATTGGTTATCGTCAATGTAAAATAAAATAAAAGAGTTGATACAAATAAAATTAAATGCTTATAATTTCATTTATATCGGAAATATTTATTATGTTCCCCTATTTTGACATTAAATCATTTCATAGAAATAAAAAAAAACAATTTGAAAAAAAACTCACGAGGTTCGTATAGTAATGAAACTTACACTTAATTGGTCTTTTTTTTATATTTCTTTTATAAAAACTAAATAATGGAAATGTTTTTTCCTATCATCACACGAATTATAATTTTCCGTTCATCACTCTTGCAATTTGCCGGTCACCTGAGAGCGGCGCATTCGGCGTACGCCGCCGGCAAACCGGCAAACTTTGCCGGTCAAATGAAGCAGGCGTGCTGCTGAAACCAGCAACCGGCACACGCCGGTTCTCTTGCCGGCGGACAAATCGAGCAGCCCTTATGATTCCCGCAAGTCCGATACCATTGTGACGACGTTACTCCAATTGTGACGTCATTACCGCAAACTATTGTGACGTCATACACGCGGCGGTATTACACTAGTTTAATATTGCCGTATAAATATTACACTGCAGTATCTTACACGGGCGAGTAATAAAAACACTTTCATGTATATCATATTCTAGTCTCTGTAAACTGTTTTAATATGTATTGTTTTGTATGATATATGTATGTTTTGTATGCTGGAGAATTGTAATTATACACAACAAAATTCCCTTTTGGGACAATACATATTATTTTATCTTATCTTATCTAAAGATCGTTTGATCAATTCCCCGTGCGACGAGTATATTGTAGACGCCTGTCTATGATGCAAGGCATTTTCGTGGTGGTGTATCAACATTTATCACCCTTCAAAAAATGTGCATCAATTGTGTTCATAATATTTTATTTTTGCTTTAATACGTGCCAAAATACCCTATGTGCTCATTTCAGTTCAAATAATTCCACTCAACTTGCATCTTCATCCCAAAACACCAAATTATCGGATATTGTTAATTGTTATATCTTTGTATATTCTAGCCTTTCGTTTCTGCTCAATTTGAGCTCAATTCATGACAATGAAAATTCCCTTCTCAGGGCAATAAAGATTTATCTTATCTTATATCATAATTAATAGTTTCAAATTATTATATAGTAACATCATTATACATGTGTAGAAACCGAAACTACATGCACCACGCCCACTTACATGCAAAGTAGTTATATCACATTATCAACCCAACCTTGTCAATTGGTCTGTTGTAAATCAGTTTTCAAAATTACGATCGACTAATTGCGGTGCATTGTCCGTTTTTTTATTATCAGAATTCACTACTTTTACCTTTATATCATCACTAAACTGAGTCGACTGTCATCAAAATGGTAGGTTTCTCTCTTTTACTTCTCGATAAAATTACATTTTACATAACCATTTAGCACGTTTAGCATGTTTGACCCCCAACAACACAATGGATGCATCTTTAACTTCCTGCTCAAGAGGGTCGTATTTGTCAGGGTCCGTAAACTTTCCACAATTAATATTTACTCCAAAACAAAAAGTTTGTTGTGGGCGAGTCCTTACCCCAACCCATACTTGAGGGTCAGGTTCAAATATGGGTGTCGCAGGTACTATACCTTAAATAGTTAAACTATTCTTTAAAGGCGCTATAGCACGTCTTTTTTGTGCATATTATGGTTTTTAATATGTGCCATTTATTATCAAAGTTTATACGATATAATGTAAAGTTCGTATTTTTGAAGAAAATGGTGCGACTTGTACAGCACTGTGAGACGGAGATTTGTAGATCTCAAGCGATTTTGAGAGTTCCGACAGCGAGATTGTCGACCATTCCATAATGGTGTCATAATTAAAACTCTACCCTGAGTGTTATTGCTACATCAGTCAGATCACTTGAACTGCCTTCGAAGGGCAAGTTTGATGTGAACACATTAAGATGGCCGCTCGAAGGGAAATAGACTCGCATGACTTAACCGAACCATGTAGGCCTTCATTCGTTTTAGAACTCCTTTTCATTTATTGAGGAGTGTTATTTAGCCATTGGTAACACTTACATTTTCGTGAGCGCACCTGATTTCAGAAAGAAAAACGTGCTACAAAGCCTTTAAGACCAGTCGGCACAGGGACAGTCACTGGTCATAAGTATTCGTCACTTGACGTTATTTCCATAGACTTGCATGTTATTTTAGTTTAGCCTAAATAATTGTCATGGATTTTATTTCTATCGTATACTATTGAAATTGTCTACACTTGTGAAGAATCATCTTGGCTACAATCTCATAATTTAAACTTAATTTTCAATTGGTTATCGAACGAATGACAGCAATTTGATTAACATAAATACATAACAGTGATAACGTTTAACATGGCCGTCTATGGGAAACATTTTTATTTTATGTACATAGAAAGCTAAATCTAATGCCAATTATTAAATATTAGTCCGGAAATTTAACGGAAAGTATGTACTTTAAGCTGAGATGATTTCAATTCAACAGTTTTACAACGATCCATTCAGAATTCATCTCAAGAAAATTATTCAAGCTACACTAAATTAACATGCAAGTCTATGAAAATAACGTCAAGTGACGAATACTTATGTCCACTGACTGAAGCTCAAAGTTTCCGAATAGCAATTTATTACAAGAGGTCTAAAGTTTGTTCATGAGCTGATGAAGGAAGACGGGGGAGGGAGAAGGATCCTTGGCGAGGCAAAGGAGTTTCTGGTTTGGGGAGAGTGAAGCATATTTTAAGCTGTCATTAATCTAATTTTTCAAGCTGCTATTTTAGAACTCAGTGCCCTTGAATTAAATTGTAAGTCTCTAATAGAGACACGGTATAAGAGGCCAAAACTTTTAAATCAGCTTGTTACTTCCCCATTAGAATGCAAAGGCTTAGAATCACTAAATTGTGTGTAGCTTCCAGTTATACCTTGACTTTATGGTTTATAAATTGTAAATTTGGGGATTGTCCAAACCATTAGAGACCATATGGCCTTACTACCGGTGTTTGTATATTTGTCTTGACCTTGTTTGAAAAATAATGAAGAGAACATTTTTTAATAGAATATGGCTTTGAAGAGCGAGAAGAATAGAAAACAGAAGCGGACGTATTCTCACAGACCTAAATTTTGGGATTATTTGGGTTGAAAATCATGCAGTAAATTGAAACAGTTTTAAAAAGGACAAAAATAAGTCTTGTGAACACAAAAAATAGAGCCATGGGCTCTGTAGCTCATCAGGATTTCATTGATTTACTATCTACAGTTGATTAAGTTATTGTTTACAAGCAAAAGATAGGTTCTTAGATCATGACCACTGTGACCCCATTTGGGGTCACAGGGTCACACAATGTACAATTTAGAATCCCCATTGGCCAAGGAGTCTGCACACAACTTTTCAGCTCTCTTGACCTTTTGGAACTGGAGAAGAAGATGAAAATAGGTTTTTAAGGATGTGACCCCTGTGACCCCATTTGGGGTCACGGGGTCACGAGATCTACAATTTAGAATCCCCATTGGCCAAGGAGTCTGCACACAACTTTTCAGCTCTCGAGACCTTTTGGAACTGGAGAAGAAGATGAATATAGGTTTTTAAGGATGTGACCCCTGTGACCCCATTTGGGGTCACGGGGTCACGAGATCTACAATTTAGAATCCCAATTGGCCAAGGAGTCTGCACATAACTTTTCAGCTCTCTAGACCTTTTGGAACTGGAAAAGAAGATGAAAATAGGTTTTTAAGGATGTGACCCCTGTGACCCCATCTGGGGTCACACGGTCACGAAATCTACAATTTAGAATCCCCATTGGCCAAGGAGTCTGAACACAACTTTTCAGCTCACTAGACCTTTAGGAACTGGAGAAGAAGATGAAAATAGGTTTTTTAAGGATGTGACCCCTGTGACCCCATTTGGGGTCATGGCGTCACGAAATCTACAATTTAGAATCCCCATTGGCCAAGGAGTCTGCACATAAAATTTCAGCTCTCTAGAGTCATTGGTTCTGGAGAAGAAGTCGAAAAAGCGAAAAGTTTACAGACGGATGGACGCCGGACGCCATGCGCCCATCGGGCCTTTCAGGCCTGATGAGCTAATAAAAGTGATATCAGAGAAACATTTCAAATGTTCAATTTAGCCTTAGAGATTTACACTCTACTAAGATTAACCTTAAGTCCCATTCTTTTGCATTGCTCTAAGATTACCTTACGATCACTTTAGTGTTTTGTGAAAGGGGGCTCATAATGGTTCATGCTCCTTACACATTCGTTAAAACATACTGAAAAGAGATCCCTGGAGCTTAAAGGGGCAGTAGCACGTTTTTTCTCTCGCTTAAATAAGTCAATGAAATGTCATTGAAAAATAATGTCACCAATAGTCAAAAGCCATTCTCTCTTTGGAAAATCAAGTTAAAAAGGAGTGTACATAGTTCTGTAATGCCATGGGAATCGTTTTTAACATTCGAAATAATAAAATGTGATCACAATAAAATGGCCGCCATGCAATTTTTGCTTCATACACAACTTCGTTAGGCTATTACCACTACGGATAATTGCTTAGTGTAATAAAATGTTTTACCTTCTAAAGAAAATATGAATGACATAAACTATCAGTATAAATGGGAAATTTAAAAAAATAAAATTTGCAAAAAACGTGCTACCGCCCCTTTAAGTTCAGGTTAACCATCACATAGAAATACAGAACTCAGGTAGACTGGACACCATTATGTGGTCAATCTGCAAATGTCAGCTAAAACTAGAAAATCATTGGTACTTTTTTAGGCTGATTGGTGTTAAAAGCTGACGAGAACTCAACAAATAAATATCATGCATAGGAATGGGAGAGTTCTAAATGTTAACAAATACAGCTTTAACAACGGTGATAGTAACATCCGCTTAGTCCTGTAAGTGAATTGAAGAGGGTCCAGAGGTTAGGTATGTATGTAGGCAGAAGTGGACACTCCCGGTCCAGAGGATTCTGTATATTACCGCGTATAAGTCGACTCCCTTTCTCAACTTGATGAGCGTTTGCGGGACACCGCAAAATCAGACGGCTCCGAAACTTAGGGTCTCGCCTTTCCCTGTTCCGCCTTCTCATCAGCATCAATAAAATGGGAATTCTTTTTTTCAAATTTGTTCATTATTCGAGTTACTAATCATCACTGGGGTCACTTTTCACAAGTTTGTTCTTAAAACCTATTTCTTATTTCAAATTTTGATCAAAGAATTAACGTGGCCTTAACCAATATCTCATGACCTTGACCTTTGACATTCAAGGTCACACCATCAATGATCACTTTTCATCGTGTATAACAATCATGCAATGACTCAAATTGTTCATAGTTAAAATACGGCATATTCACAAAAGCATGTTTAAGTTGTGACCTGTGACCTTGACCTTTTCAAATCTTGGCCTTTCTCCATAGTTGATATAAGAGCCTGATAGCACAAATATTTTTCAAGTTATCGTGTTTACAAGGATTTTTTTTTAGTAATTTCAATACTCGTGACCTTGACCTTTGACCTTGAATGTGAACATGTCAAAATCATTCACCAGGTGTATAAGAAAGAAGCTATGTGTATGAGGTATTGATAAAAAAGTTCTTTAAGCGGCTGTCACAACCCGTCGTACGTGCAGCTGCGTGCTGTCTACCGACAAAAACGTGGGGTAAATTGGGGAATTCGTGCGTCCTCAGTACCGACGCCGTACCGATTTTGGACAAATTTGGAGCACGCAGACTCGTCGTAGAACTTTTAGTGCATGCAGAACTTTCGCTGCGTGCAGTCTACGAACGGGCTGCGAATTTTCCTCCGTACGATCAACGTGCGTGCCCTGTATGACAACCGCATGCACAACGCACCGACATCCTGCGTTTTTTTCAAGCTTACCCACTCACACTTACTCTACGAACGACGCACGTTGCACTTGCGTACAACGTGCGTTGTACGTGCATAGTTTGTGCTTACTCGGCACGTCGAAAGTTTAACTATCAAATAATTAAAGAAAACTCATGTCGATCGTACCGAGTAAGCACGTACAATGTACCGAGTAAGCATGTTCCCCAATTTACCCCACGTTTTTGTCGGTAGACAGCACGCAGCTGCACGTACGACGGGTTGTGACACCCGCTTTAATCGTCCCTACGTTTTCAGAAAAACGTAGCGACCGTGGCCTCCCCAAAAAACGTACGAACGAATTGCACGCACGATGGGTTGTGACAGAGGCTTTAGTGATTTCAGAACTGGTGACCTGACCCTATCTTGTGACCATGACCTTTGATATTCAAGGTCACACAATCAATGATCACTTTTCATTGTATATAACACTCATGTAATGATTAAAAGTGTTAATAGTTGAAATAAGACATTTTTGTGACCTCATTGTGACCTTGAACTTTGACGGACCTTAGCGAAAACCTTTTCAAATATTGGCCTTTCTCCATAGTTTATATACACCAAAGAAGAGCCTGATAGCACAAATATTTTTCAAGTTATCGTGTTTACAAGGATTTTTTTAGCGATTTCAGAACTCGTGACCTTGACCTTTGACCTTGAATGTGAACATGTAAAAAAAAGTCCCCAGGGGTATAAGTAAGAAGTTATGTAAATGAATTCTCAAAACCTTCTAGGAAAAAAGTTATACCCAATACAAAACGCACCGGCGGCAAAGGAAACTGCGCAAAAACTGATAGCAGCTCCAACTTAGTCGAACTGCTAACTACCCAAATACTGGTTAAAACCCTATATCTCATGTATAAGTCAACCCCCCTTTTACCACGTGCTGCCTTACGCCAGCAGTGTGACAAGTCGACATGCCCAAGAACACAGCGACGATTGGTAAGCAGTGATGTTTATCGATTTATCAATTGTTTTGACCTAAATATTATTAAATGATACTTTATTTTTCAGACGTATGTTGCATACACCAGTCATTATGTAATATGTGGATATTTATTAACGACTGAGAGAGTTCTGCCTGCCCCATTGTGAAACAGAAATCAATCAACTCAAGTAAGGTATATTTCCCTTAATGTTGGGGCTACAGTCATAAAATAGGGTGTGCTTGAAACATCACATAACAGCTATATGATATAGAGATTACATAACGAGATATTTTTAAATGGTGTGATTTATTCACGATCTAAAGTGAGTGAGTAACTTACAACATTTAAAAATACTGAGTTGGACTATTTTCGATATTCAACACTCACGAGTTTTGTAATCAATTGAGAATGTATGAAACTCGATATTCATTTGAGATAAGCATCAAACTATGCCGCGTAATAAAAGTAATACTGCGTAATTAATCTAGGTGGAGTCTGGACTTAAAACAGTAAAAATATAGTCCCATTTTCCGTTACGCTCTCGTTCGGATCTACGTAATCACATTTACACAATTTTATCACAATGTTTGTCGTAATCAATGTCCTTAAACAAGATATCAGGAAGCACTTTAACAGTAATAAACACTGATGTTGTTGACGTCGACAACAACCGTTCCTACATGCAAGCTTATTTTGAACTTCATACATACTCGTATATCTAGACGTTGATCATATTAAAAACTGATTATGAAAACAAAGATCTATGAAAGACATGTTTATTTTCATTTTTTTGTGTGCATTGTTATCATTTATGATTATAATTTACAATCATGTCAATATATACAACATTGCCAGCAAGAATTCAATACATGGAAAAGGATTGAGAGAGTATCCGCCATTTTGTTTAAGAACCCGGACTTTAAGCAAAGGAAACGGTCACACTGTTGATCAACTAAGATACATTACATTTACAGAGAAACTATTGCTGATTATGCAGCCTGTAAAAAGTATTTCAATCCAGTTAAAACTGGCTGTCAGTTGTATATCATTGACAGACTTGTAGGACTTTACAACTAGTTTTGTTGAGATTGAAATAACTTAAATAAAGGTACTCATACTCAGAGGAGATCATTCAAAAGATGCAACAGAGGACAATAATTAATGAAATGAATTTTTTTTACCACTAAAATCAATCAAAGTTATATCAGCATATGAAACAAAGTCCATCTGACAACAGGTGGTAATGGTTTAGTTTTATCTGTATTACCATCATAACAGGCTGGTTACTCTCAAGCTTTATGCATGCGCTGATTATTATTATTATGAATATGAAACATGAGTGGATGAGGTATAATAAATTAATCATAACAGTGTATGAAACAAGGCTCCTCTAACAGGTTATTTTTGGTGTGATGGCATTTTCCACTGAGATGACGGCGGCTGACTGCGCTGAGAAAGGTTTTTTTGGGGACGGAATGGTAACATTTAAAAAATTTATTTTTTGATTTTGCAATTAACACTGACAAAGTCCAACAAGGCTGGTAACTTTTCAAGCTTATTTCATACACTGTTTATATACAAGTCATATTTGGTTCTGCAATGTATCCAGGAAATGCCCATCAAAGAAAAATCTAAAATGATGACTATCCTGATTCAGGGCCTCCTCAGAAATACAGAGGCCCTATAACCAGGATATTTATCATTTACGTTTTTTCTAAAACTGTCAGGCAGTAGTAAGTAGAGATTGGTTCTTTGCAACTTCCCAACGCAAGGCATAATTCTTGCCAGTTTGCATTACTGGCTGATTTACCCCTTGCGGTATTTCCCTCGCTTTGTTGTGTCAAGATAGTGAATCGCTGCACCAGAAATGCATACCGGGCCAGGATTTCTAAACACAGATTTTTTAAGGAAATACTGCAAGGCCTAAATACGCCAGTAATGGAGACTGGCAAGAGTTATGCCTTGCATTGGGAAGTTGGGTTCTTTGATGTTTTTTTGGTTCAGATATCTCGAGCATCAAGACAGCATGCAAGAAGAGTTCTTCTGGAGGTAACGAGACGTATCCCCCGGATGTCATCAGTTGTTTTACTGTATGGACATCTCATATCACCACAAACATGAAGTCACATGTCTGAAATACAAAGAACCCATGAACCCATTTTATTTAACAATTGATAAAATTTGACTGAGATTTTGTTTCCAAAGGAAAATATCAGACGTAATATTTTCATACAATACCAACTACTACTTCATGGTAACACAAGGCTTTATTCAGTCCAATCTCCATAACTAGCTGAATTAAGTCTTGCAGCAAATACTTCCTTTTTCTGTGTTAAAATAGTGAAATGCTCAGATTCCCTAGCACGGAAAAGAGAGGAAAATGCTGCAAGGTTTAATTTAGCCAGGGTTGGAGATTGGCATGAGTTATGCCTTGTGTAGGGAAGACGCATGACATAATGAACAATGTTTTTTGTCACTTTTTACATTAAATCGTAATGAGGAGATAGCAGGTTGGCAGTTAACTTGTATGATTACCGTTAAAAGAAAAAATTTGGCATGTTTTCTTCAATGTTAAAAATTTTGGTCAAACATTAATAGTACCTAAAACATAGTATACTATGTTTACTACAATCAGTACAATCCCATCCTCGGTTACCCAGGGTTTTATATATGCTCCGTTACTCTCCGCTTTATCACACCTGGGACATTCCATCAGGGAAATCTGTACTCAAATTACCCCACCCTTGGCCGGCGGGAGCCAATCAAACTGCTATGCAGCTTTTACCTGGGAGTCAATGACAATTCATATCAATTCGTTGCAAAGCACGCACCTCCTGGGCATGGTCATTGTGTTAGCCATCCGTCAACAGTTATCTCCCTTGACCATTTCCGTTTTAGCCTAACGAGCATTTTCATTGGTTACCGTTTTTGTCATGCAGGCCAAGGGCGCGTAATTTGAGTACAGATTTCTCTGTTGGAGTGTCCCAGGGGTGATATAGTGGAGAGTAAGGAAGCATATATAAAACCCTGGGTAACCGAGGACGGTACAATCCTTGCTTCGGAAATACTCAATTTAATGGTATAACATGATGTGACATTGGCACTATATTCTCTATACACACCTGACAGGACATGAGGAGGTTGGTTGGTCCGTACCCCGACATGACCCCGAAGGTTGGGTTCTCCGCACACCGGACAGAATGCTGACCTAACCCTGCGTGGAGCTGCTGTTTGATGTTGCTAAGGCTAATGCAGTCCTGCTGTGAACAAATAGTGCAATGAGAACCACTGAATTTGGAAAGGTGAGGTGAGGCGAGTTAGGGTTTACGGCACTTTCAAGAGTATTTCACTTATATCGCGGCTGCTAGTATCATGGCAGGGAGAAAGCCCACTACGCCATGTGGCTATGCATTGCGGTGAAACCTGCGATCACCGGCTGGAACTAGCGAAACATGGGTGGTACTACGCTGAAATTCAGTGTAGCATTGCAACTAAACCTTACTGCATGTAGAACAGTTCTCTACTGCAGACAAAGTTACCGTGCCCCTTGTGGGATTCCAACCACGGACCTCTTGATCCGAAGATGAATGCGCTAACCACTGCGCTATCCCGCCCCCACCAGTAAAGGTACAATGGCTATACAGACGGATCAGAGAGGGGGTGGGATTCAAACTCCCCTCTTCTGGATTCGCCTTTGCCAAGGACAGGAGGGTAGAGAGTAGGACAAGGCACCCATCACATTTTCCAGATCGATTATTATCCAAACTAATGAAAGTTTGATTTATAATTCTCTCTTACTTAAAGGGACAGTAGCACTTTTTTTGCTGAAATAAATCGATGAAATGTATTTGAAAAATAATGTGACCAATTGTAAAACACCTTTCTCTCTTCGGAAAATCAAGTTAAAAAATAGAGCCATGGGCTCTGTAGCTCATCAGGATTTGATTAATTATCTAAGGTTGAATATCTAAGTTATCTCAAGTAATACATTGTTAACAAGCAAAAAATAGGTTTTTAGATCATGACCCCTGTGACCCGTATTTCGAGTCACAGGGTCAGCAATCCTACAATTAAGAATCACCTTTGACCAAAGAGTCTCTACACAACTTTTCAGATCTCTAGACCTTTTGGAACTGGAGAAGATGATGAAAATAGGTTTTTAAGGATGTGACCCCTGTGACCCCATTTGGGGTCATGGGGTCACACAATGTACAATTAAGAATCCCCATTGGCCAAGGAGTCTTCACACAACTTTTCAGCTCTCTAGACCTTTTGGAACTGGAGAAGAAGATGAAAATAAGCTTTTTAAAGATGTGACCCCTGTGACCCCACTTGGGGTCACGGGGTCACGAAATCTACAATTTAGAATCCCCATTGGACAATGAGTCTGCACACAACTTTTCAGCTCTGTAGACCTTTTGGAACTGGAGAAGAAGATGAAAATAGGTTTTTAAGTATGTGACCCCATTTGGGGGTCATGAGGTCACGAAATCTACAATTTAGAATCCCCATTGGCCAAGGAGTCTGCAAGCAACTTTTCAACTCTCTAGACCTTTTGCAACTGGAGAAGAAGATGAAAATAGGTTTTTAAGGATGTGACCCCTGTGACCCCATTTGGGGTCATGGGGTCACGAAATCTAAAATTTAGAATCCCCATGGGCCAAGGAGTCTGCACACAACTTTTCAGCCCTCTAGACCTTTTGGAACTGGAGAAGAAGATGAAAATAGGTTTTTAAGGATGTGACCCCTGTGACCCCATTTGGGGTCATGGGGTCACGAAATCTACAATTTAGAATCCCCATTGGCCAAGGAGTCTGCACATAAAATTTTAGCTCTGTGGAGTCATTGGTTCTGGAGAAGAAGTCGAAAAAGCAAAAAGTTTACGGACGGATGGACGGACGGACGGACGGACGGACGGACGGATGGACGGACGCCGGACACCATGCCATGCCATAAGCCCATCAGGCCTTTCAGGCCTGATGAGCTAAAAATTAAAATCATCTCCATTATACCCATTATTTAAGAGTTAAACTTTATTTGTAAATTGATTAATAAAACTGTTTGCAACAGATATTTCCAACGTTCCATGTGGATTAACATGTGAATGTTAAGTTACCAGACTCTTGAATTTGATAACAAAGGTTAAAAATAGAGCCATGGCCTCTGTAGCTCATCAGGAGATAATAAGTGGGGTATGTTATGGAGTGGACTTTATAGCAATGGTCAGATAATGGAATGTAGTAATAAGAATCTAGGTAGTGAAACGATTTAAGCAGTTTAAAAATATTTTGTTACCATAACTTTGCCAATCTGCTATATATATGTGTTGAAAGAGCAACACAAAGCTTGGAAATAAATTGCTGGTATCAAACATATAATAATGTGGTGGAGAGATCATACTATTTTTTAAGATCGTACACACATTATATAATAATGAATATACCGGGTACAATTCTTTGCATACAATTTACCACTGTAAGCTATTGCAATAATGGCCTGGGGCTGTAGAAGAAAATGAATAAAACTTTTTAGGTCATGACCCCTGCTAATTATTATCAAAATTGGTTACACATAAATCAACATTCGTTATGAATATCATACACCTTTGCATTATATTGTTTTAATTCTTAATTGCATTATGGCAATACCAACATTTATTACATAATGAATAGGAGCCTCAGTTTTTGAAAATCCCATTTCTCATAGGCTCCATTTCAATACTTAATAAATTGGTGAATTTTTTTTAGTAAATTCTTTTTCACCATTTCTTATAGGCTCCTTTTCAATATTTGATAAAATGGTGATATTCTATGAATAAATTCTTTTTTAGAGTCAGTGGAAGACTAAAGCAGTCTCACGCACAGTCTATGATAACACAGTGCTGCACAGAAGTTTGAAGTAACCTGAAACCTCTGTGTAACTATCAGTTTTCATTCTTCTGCCAGGAAGAGGTCAACACAATGCAATTACATAACATGCAGACACTGGACTCACAGCCAGTAAAATTTATATGTTAGATGCAGTTTTTCCTACAATTAATTATTTTTCTGTACTGGAGAAGATGATGAAAATAGGTGTGATGTCACAATCTCATATAGCTACTTCTTTTATAGTCCTATGTTATCACCAGTCATCACTAGTCATATTCAGTTCACATATCTCATGTAAAATGAAAAAAATTAATTCCTCTTCAAGTTATTCCTTCAAAGGGTATTCAATAGTTCTCATTTCAAATAGATTCACATTAAACATGTCCATGATGTAGACATCTATCTCATTTCTTGTTCCTATTGAATAAAATTAACTGCAAAGTTAATAGAAAACTAAATCAGTTATAAAGTATAAAATATGATATAAATAAGGTATACCAAATTGACTCGTACTCGAAATTCTCATTAATTAATTAATTAATTCTCCAAATAATTACACAATATCATGAGATATTAAAAAACTCCATTATTTACTCTTAAATTACAAAGAACATAATATTAGATTTAATAAAAGATTCTGTATTAAGTCTTTAGAATACTTTTAGACTTGTGTACCTTTATCAGCAAATTCACTTGCAAAATACAAATAATTACTCATATGTGAAATGTGAGACAAAGATAAAATATGACTTATAATTTTTGTTAGACCTCCAATTCTAAGTTTTTAATTCTAAATATCTCTTTTTCATCAGACATATTATATTCTCAAAGCACATGTTAGAACTCTCACATCAGAAAGATGAAATGCCTTTAACTCAGCTGTTTTCTTTAAAATTACCTCCCTTACCTAATTACTGATTGAAGTGCACATATAATCTCAGAAAGATGCTGTAAACTGAAATAGGCTTTTAGGTTATGATCTCTGTGACCCATATTTGGGGTCACAGACTCACCAAATTTACAATTTAGAATCCCTTACAGCCAAGGAGTCTGTACATAAAATTTCAGCTCGCTTGAGCCATTGGGACTGGAGATGAAGATGAAAATAGCATTTTAGGTCATTGCCTCTGTGACCCAATATTTGGAGTCTCACTGTCACCAAATTTACAATTTAGAATCCCCTTCAGTCAAGGAGTATGTACATAAAATTTCAGCTCTCTACGTTCATTGGGACTGGAGAAGAAGATGAAAATAGTTTTTTTTAGGTAATGACCCCTGTGAGCCACACTTGGGGTCACAGGGTTACCAAATCTACAATTTAGAATCCCCTTCAGTCAAGCAGTATGTACATAAAATTTCAGCTCTCTACGTTCATTGGGACTGGAGAAGAAGATGAAAATAGTTTTTTTTAAGGTAATGACCCCTGTGAGCCACACTTGGGGTCACAGGGTCACCAAATTTACAATTTAGTATCCCCTTCAGCCAAGGAGTCTGTACATTAAATTTCAGCTCTCTGGAGTCATTGGTTCTGGAGAAGAAGTCGAAAAAGCGAAAAAGTTTACGGACGGACGGACGGACGGACGGACGGATGGACGGACGCCATCCCATGCCATAAGCCCATCAGGCCTTTCAGGCCAGATGAGCTAAAAATGAGTGTACATGGGTTCCTTGAAGCCATTGGTCATTCAAAATAATAAAATGTGTTCACAATAAAATGGCCGCCATGCAATTTTTGCTTTATAGGCAACACCGTTATTACAACTTCCTATAATTGGTTTGTGTAATAAGAAGTTTAACCCTCTAAAGTAAAATTAAATGACAAACTCAATAAATTATCATTATCAATTGGAAATTTTAAAAACTAAAATTTGCAAAAAACGTTCTACTGCCTCTTTAATGTTTACAATGTGTTGGAACATTACAACACAATTTGAAAGTCAATTGTTTACGTAACTGTTTTTAATTGAAATAACAATAGAGTTCTATGGTTTAGTTTTCTAGCTCTATACTTTAGTCTACCAGTTGAAAAAATTATTACAAAATTTTACAAACTTGATGGGATCAACAATAAACTTGTCAACAAAGAAATGGCCCTTCTGGTTAAACAATTAAATAGATACTTGAAAAGCAATCGTTCCTTCAGTAAGAAGATGAACGAGGCTGTAATTTTAACACATGCAAAGTTTTATTTTGTGATATGGGTGCTTAAGGTGGTAAATGCTGAAATTTGTTAGAAATAATATATGATATTATAACCCATATGAGTTAATATTAATGATATGAGCACATGTGCACATACCACTTTTGCCTAAAAACCATTGTTTCACTGCGACTTCCCGTATTTTGCCGTCTGTGATGTCATGATGTCACTGTAGCAAGAGAAGTAGGGCGTTTCCTGACTATTTTGACGTGAATCAAATGGAATAGAATTGGTAATAAAGAAATTATTACACTTGAAAGTTTGCCATATGACTTTAACGAAACTCGCTCTCGCTACAAACATTTACACTCGTTTCGTAAAAGTCATATGACACACTTCTTCGGTAAATAATCTCTATATAGTGAAAAAACATATCAACATATACTTAATGCCTATTAAAACCTGTGACCATCAAGCACCCATGAATATTTACAAGTAAATAGATCACACAGTTTAGGAATTAATCAGAACATAATAGATGTAAATGTAAATATTTACCTCAGTATCTATCCTCAATCCACAGTTGCAGAAAACAACCCCTTTGTTCAACATCAACACATGCCTATAACAAATAAAAAAAGAATATTTTAACAATTTGAAAGGATATTTATATCAAACACTTCAAAGTAACTCATATACTTATAATTTCTTATATCAAAACCATGCAACACTCGTATAACATAGTTACTTTAAGCTACTCATCGGATAATCAAGGCTTAAATTTTGTGGAAGAAATTTGATGAAATGTCAACTCTTCAACATGTAACATGATTTTTTTGCAGGTGACTTTCGGGTTGATGGCGGATCTATCCTCCTTCAGACTTCGTAACAGCGGGTAATTGTTAGGGAGCACTTATTATGGTAAATCTGAACTTTATAAAATATCAAAGCTTTTTAGGGCTGAGACCATTCTAATTTTGTGGCAGTCTGATAACAAGAGAATTAGTGAGCACAGCTCACTCATATACCCCCGCTTTTAACAAAGAAGAAAAGTTTCAAAATAGCAGATAGACATCAATGTTTAGTCTTCTGTATGAACAAACCACAGCAGTACTATAAAAGCAGAGTATGTGTGTTTTCATAGTAACTATGTCTTCAAAGACACACTTGTAAGAGTGCTTGAGAAGTAAAAGTTGAAAAACGGAGAAAATTATATATCAAGTTTCGTAAAATTTGAACAACTAGTGTCATAGTTATGAGCTGAACAAAAGCATTCCGGACGGACGCACGGACGTACATGCTGACCACTAAACACCCCCAACTACGTTGTAGCGGGGGTATAAAAAAACGACCCTGTTCCGAGGAATTAAATCTGCAAAATAGTTCATGTTGGGAATCGGGATACGAACTGGTTCTTTAGATTCCTCGCCACAAGGTCAAAGGACCCCGAAAGGATAGCTGTTTGGAATTACCTGCCCCTATCATCTCGCACCAAAAGCTTTTGTTAGAGGTCTTGTAATTGGTTAACTGAATTGCGTCAGAACATGCAAGCATATTGGCTGTTATTTGACGGTATTGCAAGGAAATCTCCGAAGGATATGAGTTTGTATCCCGATAAATGTACTTTTATTCCTCGGAAAACTATTTATTTTAACCAGACTGATTTTGTGGCATTTACATCAATTAGAGCACAAAGTAAACTTGACAACTCTGCACATGAGAAAGGCATACACACTTCTGACAGAGAGGACAGCATACATCCTCGTTTGAGAGAGTTTCTATAGCGGAAGAGAGCACTTGTTCCTCTCGATGGAGACTGTACTCGTAACTCTCGCATTCTTGTAGTAACCGATTTTCTGAAAAATAGAGTTGTTCATATCTTAAAGCAAAATATTATTTGATGCGAGGTAAGGTGATTTGGGATTATTTCAAGAGTATTTTACTTATATTACGACTGCTAGTTTTATTTCAGGGAGAAAGTCTTCAAGCCAATTTTGATGACACTTGTGAGCATCCGCTGGAACTAGCAAACTATTGGTGAACTTTGAAAGTTTTACACTTGAATAAACCGTAATGAAAAGTCTATCTATTTCATAATTTCCACTAACAGAAGAGTGTTGACTGAAGTTTAAATGAAATTCCTTATTTTTTGTTGCCTCAGACCAACAGACAGGGCAAAGTGTATATTCAATTCATGGGGGACAATAATAATAACATTTATAGAATGCAACATCTCACATTCAATCTCATTAAACTAAGATCATCGTACATCTTTCGTCGATCTGAGTACTGTCCCACAGAGGTCAGGTCAGATGAGGTCACTGTGACTTTTCATATTTAAGAAAATTAGCCAATCAGAGCCCTTCTTTGATATGGCATTGAATGTGAGTTCCATATGTCAATTCTAGTCAGTACAATGGCTTTACAGCCTCATCTCTGATTGGCTGGAATACAATGTCACCTGACATGACCTCCATGGTGCAGTACTCAGATCAGAAACACAGCAAGGTTGCGTGCGATCTGATTTAAATGAGATTGAGAATAGAACATTTCACATTTTTTCTATTTTACTTTGAGCGTCAACCATTTTTTTAACGCAAATTTATACGGGTTGGACAAGATGGAAGAGAAATCAAACATGTTACCTTCACGTCTCAGCTCCTCCTGAACGTCTTCAAACAGACTCAGCATGTTGTCTACCTCCGACAAGTTGAAACTGTCCATCTGGAATAAGAGGCCAAGAGGGTAAACAATGACCATTGAAATTGAAGACAAGAGTCTTCAGAAGATGACATATCCCACAGGTCCCACACAATTTGAAAAACACATCTTTGACAGATAATTGTATTTATACTACTTCAGTTAGTGGGTAATACACATGCTGAGTTTCAGATATGATGAAGGGTTTTGAAGTTCTGCTCCGGAAGCACAACTATCTCTGAACAAAGTCCAAATCAAACATGTTTCTATGGAAACGAAAAAAAAACATTTAAAAAATCTGAAAATATGAAGAGGCACCACTTCAGTTAGTGGGTAAAACTGTTAAGACACATGCAAAGTTTCAGAAAGATATGCGAAAAGTTTTGGAGTTGAGCTCTGGAAACGAACCTATCTCTGAACATTAACAAAGTCCAAATTCAACACGTTTCTATCGAAATGAAAAAAAATAATTTTTTTTAAGAAATCCCAAAATATCAAAAGGCATCACTTCAGTAGGTGGGAAATACACATGGGAAGTTTCAGAAAGATGTCATGAACAGTTTTGAGTTCTGCTCCGGAAACGAAATGATTACGGATGGACGGACAGGTTGACGACTATATCCCACGGTATTACATAACAGTGGGATAAAAAGGAAGCGCTTGACATTCTGTTAATAAAAAGTGTGTAGGAACAGCACAGTTGTATGCAGATCAACTAAACAATGAAAAGATGAGATCAGCGGAAGTTGGGTATATATAAATTAAAAGGAGGAAAATCTGTCAACAACACATAGAGCCATTGTATACACAAGGAGTTGTTAACCAAAAGATCTTCCACTTCTAAATGCTGCAGGGATAGAAATTAGCCCATGGCTAGTGAAAAAGAAGCTGGGCTAGTAGAGTGTAAAATCTGGTAGTCCGAAAGACTAGTTAAAATTTTAGATGAAATGATCATGAAGATGTACTTGGCTAGTAGGAATAAGTCTGGACTAGTACTTTTAGAAATGCTGCTGCATTGAAAAGGTTAATTTTGACCCCTGTCGGCCCCTCTATGAAAATTCTAGTCAATACCAGTAAATGGGAATACAATAATGTTGAAGTGAAATGAGTTAATAATTTGAAATTAAAGGAGTTTTCTGAATTAGGAATAAAGCAAATCATTCATTAATTATCTGTTTTTACGTCTCATGTCTGTTTGTATTACTGGGCTAGAAGAATGTTGGCTGGGCTAGTAAGATCTGAAAGCTATTTGCCCAAGAGGCTAGTAACCATTTCAAGTTAGTTTCTACCTATTATGCCCCTTTATAAATTATGTATGTTTCAATAAAGAAGTTGTAACCAAATTTTATCTTCTCAAACTACATAGTAAATCTTACATCAAACTCCATAAGGTCTGAGCTATTCCCGGATGCCTTGTCTCTCTGAAGACATTTCCACTCTTCGGTCATCAAGTCCTTTATGAACTCGCTTTTGGCTTCTGTCTCACTCTCGGCAGGTATGTTGCGGAAACGAGAAAATAGTTTTTCTCTACTTCCTCTAAGTCGCTCAAGGCATCTCTTTATAGAAGAAAAAAGTGTATCAAATTTCAAATCATACAGTAATAATACATCACTTTTGTATTAATGAAAGCATTTATTGACACTTGTTACATGCATGATGATATATATCGCTTAAGTCTTTGCTTTTTTATTCAATCTGCAGTTATGATTAACGAAGCAGGGCTCCTTACAAAATGAGTATCTGCAATAAATTCGTATTTAATGTATCTAAACATATTCATAAAAATTTCAAATCTTTGAGTGAAAGATACGCACTGAATTTTATGATTAGGAAAATGTATTTTATATACATGGAAACTCTGTGAAAGTATGATCTGCAAATAAACAAATATCATCAAAATTTTCACTAATAATTGCTATTAATTCTATAAATTCAACACTTATGCTTTCACTGTTAATAGATTTGTCCCAAAACAGCAAAAATATCAAATAACATTTAAAAATATAATTTTCTTCCCATGGAGAGAGTGGGAGCTGGACCTAAAACTCATGATTGTCTAGGCTATACTTTGGATTGATCACAAATTTCTGAATATCTGTTTACCTTTCTGTATGTTTCTTTCCATGGAGGAGTCCTAACCTTGTACATTTCCCGATGTTTCACAGATCTTGGGGACGATGCCATTTTCAACTGCAAACAATAAATGAATCAACTCAATCTTCATACTCTAGGGAGTAGTTAGTTCAGATTTAAAGGAAGTCTGGTCCAAGCGATCTTGAGACTGCGGTAGAGACCGTTACGCAATGTGTAACGAGGTCACGTGACGCAAACTAGGTGCAGGCGAGCGATCGCCGGCTTTTCGTATCCAAAGTAAACTCGTCTCAATCGGGATTCGTAATCAAAACGTAACTCGTGCTAAAAAGCCTGGATATAGGTTATATTTTGCTTTGCATGTATTAATAAATAGTTTGGTAGGTAACTGAACGATTGGTTGTTCAAACAAACGAGACATTTCAGATTTAGATTCATTTATTATCCTTACCTTTGCAGACAATTAGTACAATAACAAAACGGTGTGGGTACAGGTTGTATTAGCATCATAAAATGTGAAATAGATAAAATCATGTGTCTGACAAAACAGCAAAGATGTTACGAATAGAAAATGCCGGTGAAGAGAATAAGATAAGTCGCCGACAAAGTAATTGACACCCAAAACATCTCACCACACACCGATATGTACACCTCTTCCTGAGTTGTTCAGGCTTCAGATGACGTATTTGAAGAGTAAGTTTTTATAAATTTATTAACATTATTATTACTGATAATATTATATCATCATGAGACAAAATTAATATAACCATTTTCAACTCGCAATTAATTGACAGGTTGTTGATACAATATTACGGAGTCTTCTTCCACAATACAACTTCACATACGGGATTAAATGTAAATGTAAGTACTCGTATATTATTTAAACGGCATTTATTTCAGGATCTTACATGGAAAGATGGGTTGACAAACAGGGTTACAAGTACATATACACGCGTATATGTTGTTTATTATAACCATACTTCATGTGATGTTCATCCATGATTGTGTTTCAACAAATTTATTACGATATTTCACAAAGAAAGCCGTAGTTTATCAAGGTGCTTAATAATACTAATAATAGAATTAAAATACTACTGGATGATTTCAAGGAATGCATAAGAGAGGTAAAAGTGTGACATCGATTTCCTTAAAATATGTCTCCGTGTTTGGCGAAAAATCAAGGTTTAATCTTACATTTCATTTAAAGTTTTTTTATTTGTTGCTATAACGCTTGATATAGTTTAAACGTATTAAAACACTGAAAAAGTGACGGAATCGGCAAACAAGCAAAAAAATGCTTGCATAAATGCCTCTCCCTACAAACTGCAAACAAACAAATAAGTTGCATACATTGAACAATCATAAAATATTAAACCAACAGGCATGTATATGGTACCAGATTACAAGACACAATTGAAGGCGTTAAACTTGTAAAGATGTTGAACGTTACATATCAGCAAGGCAATAGATGATAAGAAATATTTAAGAAACAAAGATTGATTTATGAAAAATCCGAAAATCTTTTAGATTTAACGATAACATTGTGGATGGATTTTAGCAGTACACGATTTTCGTGGTTCTTTGCTCAAGCATTTCCTTGCAATATGGATGCTATATTGAAACATGTTGTAAAGAAACATTCGTTTACTCTTGTACGATTGTATATACGTTTGATATCAGTGACAAAGTATATCAATAAGTGTAATAAAGTTACATTGTGTATCAGATATAAAAGGTTACTATAATTATAAGTGTGTCAATCAACATATTTTAATGTAATGCAAACCATAAACAAAATATTTTATGTATAAGATTTTCAACAAGCTCAGTGAAATTAACATTAAGATTGCACCATTGTACACGCACACATATACAATATGATTATACACATTTATAGAACACGATCGAATGAATGAATTATGTTACCAGATGCAGCCTAATACACACTCTCGTAAATGAAAACGTAATGGTAGGGTAAATACGATGATAGCTCCAATACAAATTCTCAATTTAACATACCATATAGATGTTTCTTCAAAGGAGAGAAGTGTTGTGACAGCAAATTAGTTTACGCAATTAAGCTGAACAAAGTCATATACGCTGAGTAGTGTAATTATGTTTTTACAGATAACAAGTTTATTGGACCGGTTCAATTATATAACAAATGCCATGTCGGTGACCGGCGGCATTTCAATTGTCATGTTAATTGTCAAAAGTCCGGTCTAGGTGACACACAAACAATCATGAAATAACATTAATGCGACTGTCAGTCTAGATATTTGTCAGCCAATTAAACGTTCACTGAAAGGTTGGAACATATATTCCACCAATGGAATTTAGGGATAGGATGAGCTTTGTATTCTGTGTTCTTTGGCGAAAAACCTCCAACAAGCAGATTTGGCATTTGAAGAATAACTTATCGCTGACATAGGACGATTATTATAGTACATGGATTATAAGGCTCATGGAGAAAACAGGTTCGTTATTCTAATCTTTGTCATCATTGTATATTGTTATATTCGCATGCGAAATACTTGCAAAATCATCACAATTGTACTTTTGTTATTTACAAAATGATATATAGATACATGTTTCTTGAAGAGCGATACGTAAGTCCTTTAGCTAGTTTGCCGATTCCCTTCTTTTTTTTATTATGATAAGAGACAATTACCATGTAAAACAAAACAGACAGTTAGAAGTATTTGTTTCGATTAAAATGCATTCATATTCGCGCTTGTACGGCAAGTAGTGGCGAGTAGGCCACTGCGCAACGGAAACATAGCTGCGTAGGAGTAACGCTAGTTCCATTTTCCCACTAATTGAATTTACGCCTTCCAGTGTTTTATTCAGGAGCATAGTGGGCCTTTAAATGTTGGTTTATTTGCGATGACTGTGCATCCGACATAGGAAGATGTCTAGATCGACTAGGGAGTAGTATACCTTACCGGCCTCTTAATCAAACATTGCACAAGACAAACTAATACAAGGATAAACAGACAGTCTATAGGTATCATGGAGCTAAAATAAAAGGATTACCAAAGGGCTAAAAACATAGTACTGAATGAACAGAACAAGAGCGAGACGTTCCCGACAAAATGCATATTATCACTATCTTTTAGCCTCTAGATCCACAATTACATTGTTTTCTTTATAATGATAATGATCGTCACTAATTGACTTCTTTCTGAAAATCATCAAATGTCAGTTGTTTCTATCTTGAATAAAATATTTAAAATTAAAAATAATTTAGAAAACTAACAAAGTTTAAATCAACAGATACTAAAGAGATTCCTTTGAAATTACAAGGACAACAATATCAACGTTTAACGACGTAAGAAGAGTTGTTTGAAGTAACATTTCACTGACTGACTGTCCAAATATTTCCTACTTCGCGCGTTGCTGAACTGAGAGTTACCTTTCCTTGAACAAGATGAACACTACTGGTAAGTTGACAAATTACAAATACTTAGGCTTTACAAATTATTTATGAATAAAACCGAATCTAATTGTTCTCTATTTTATTAAAATATAGAAAACATTATATTAGTATAAATATAGTTATTTCTAAACACAGTACATGAATCTTTCGTCAAAGGATCATATTAATAGTAATATTTTTATATATATATACAGTTGTTACGGAAATAACTTCCATAATTTAATAACCGGTCGAAACCGAGAAATTTGTGGTTAAAGTCTTTCCCGGATTTTAACAAACACAACCCAAAAATTGCTGACGTATTTCACATACAGAGGCCGAAGTGACAAGTGGAAGTGTTTTAAAGTTTTAATTTTCTCGAATTATGTGAATATTTCACGATAAATTGCAAAATTAATTTGATGTTGCGATTAATACAAGATCTGTTCTGCTATCATTACTTTAGTTTACTGTAACAGGTGCCCGATTCAGTTGTTTATTTCAATATTTGGGATTTTATTTTGAGATGGCAAATCCACTCTCCTACATGTACGGATCTAAAACGATGCGGTAAGTAACTCACTAAAGTATTTCCGCATCATGAAATGCTTTTTTAAAAATAAAATATGCATTTAAGGTGAATGCTAATTTAAAAATACAACATTTATTTTACAATTATGAAAATGTTATTGCAGCTGGTTGTTTGCACGCTTCACTGATTTTGACTCAACTCAAGGTTATTGACCTCTTGACCCTTGTCTGCATGTCGATCAACATGATTTAACGGTAGAGCTTAGACTTCTATATTTTATACGCGGGTACCCCACCCCTTTCAAACACAAGGGTAGATTTTAAGATTTCACAAAACACCTTTGACAACAGGTAGAAGTCTAAATTAAATTGAACTGGACTTGAATTTCCATTTCTTAGAGGCTCCTTTGCAATAAGGTGGCTTTTGTCCGGGTGGGTTATGTCCGGGTGGCTTTTGTCCGGGTGGCTTTTGTCCGGGTGGCTTTTGTCCTGCTCCCGCAATAAGTCTATATTATAAAAAAGGTATTTTTCAGAGTCTAAGTGTCATACTTTAATCTTATGTGATACAATGTATTGAGTAAGGAACTTTTTAAATTCTAGCTGATTATTAAGGGATTTTACATACATATACATATTTTACAAAATATATGGTATCTACATCGCGAAAAACGGACTATATATGGACGTTCAATACAAATTCAAGTGGTGGCACCCGTACACAAATGGTTAATTCACACCCGCGACTTTGAATGAATTTTCTACGTTTTTTCTCTCTATTACTTTCGAAAGATTGTCTTTAATTTGGGCCTCATAATATCATAAATACGAAATGAAAATTTTTGATTTATATACAGAATTGAAGACGATGTTTGACTTCACAATGATATAAAACTTATTAGAATGCGAGCTTTGGTTATAATTCTATAGCCATGTAAAGTTTGTCTTTATTTCCACCTATAAAATCGTAAATACTTTCAAAATTTACGCGGCATTGGAAACGCTGTTCATCGCACTTTTCCAAGAAATCATAATCTGGAACCATTTGACAAATAAGCACATGTCAACCAAATATGGTCATGTTGTTTGACCTTTCAAATAAATGCTAACCTCGAACCATATATGTTGATTAGTTTGTGTGTCGTTTGGTTTGACATGCCTCTCAGAAAGGTAAATTTGTATCTTTATTTCTGTGATTAAACATGCACATTTTATATAGAATAAAAGATTATTCTTTTCGGTTCATTTTGATATAAAAATTATGAAAATGCATTCAGTAGTTTAGCAGTGATAATTTGTGCAAGAAGTAATGAAGGCGCTGATTGTTTCAAAATTTAGAAGGTGAAAACATGACCTTTTTCACGGCGCTTTCTGTGTCTTTATTATTTTTTGGACATTTACGAATTTTAGATGGAATTGTAGGCTATTCTTTCCCCTTTATTTTGGCGTAAATGTTTTTGAAAACAACCAATTGGTTCACATTATATGAAGAGCGCGAGTAAGGCAAGTTACCGATTTATGATCCCGTCCCGCAAGATGCGAGGAAGATAGCATGTACGGGCATGTGGACCCGAGGCAATGCAAACATGTGGGTGATAATTAGGCCTCAGTGAGATTAGGCTTCGGAGCGAAGCCCGACAAAATTGGCCTTTTGTAAAGCTAATTATCGATGTGTTACGGGTCAACAATGCACACGCAATTTGGTGTTATTTTTGCTGGACATTGACGAAGTTTCGTTATCATGGCGAACTGCGAGGCATAATACAGAGGTTTTCAATGGAGCCACTCCCGGAGACAACTCGACTCGCAGATCACGGACAGGGTTAGTTGAGTACTAGCTCAATGATAGTCAGTCGATAATAATTCTAAGTTTAGTATCCGGGACCCGGTATGGGAAACATAGGAATTGTTTATGGCCATCCCGGACCATGCCGGGGTTCCCAAGTTAAGGGTTAACACTTCAAGGCACTTTGTATTTAAAAATGTTTTAATTACCCAAATTGTTTCAGCTTGCATCTGTTGACCTGGAATGTTGGACAATCAAAGCCAGATGTTGATTTTGCAGAAGTCTTGGATTTTAAAAATATAAAGCAACCTGATGTTTATATGATTGGGTAAGTACCAAATTTCAAACTTCATCTCAAATGATTCACCAATTGATAGTTTGATACATGCAAAACACCAACTGTGCAGTCTGATTAAAATCGACAGTTTTCTGAGGAATAAAAATTGCAAAATAGTGCTGCAACGATTCACCTAGACAAGTTCGATTTGATTTTTTTATTTTAACAGTTCGATTCGATTTATTTCGATTCGATTTTTTAACACTACAGAAAAACAAAAATCCGCCATTTTGGTCGTTGCTATGCGGCGTTGCTAAGAGAAATGTATAAACCACGCTGATTGGCCGAGAATCTCGAAGGGTGACGATATAAACCAATCATTGACTACGTTACATATTGTAGACACTGAACTTCGTTTCCTGTTCACATGTGACTTGTCACCGCTCGCGAATGCAATTTCACGATCTAATTGTAATAAAATCAGGTGATGTTTTATTATTTTAGCATGAAAAGCATGAATGTGAATCGAATCGAAATTTTGAATCATGAATCGTTTTTCTCGCCAAACCGTCTGATAACAGCCTGTAGACTCCCATGTTCTGACGCAATTCAGATAATCAATCACAAGACGTCCAATAAAAGCTTTTGGTTGAGAAGCTAGGGGCAGATAACAGCTATCCTTTCGTTTGTTCCGAATGCTTTCAAAACAGCGACCATTTAAAAACTATGATGTGATTGGTCAGCTTTTTTACTTGATTTTGGCTTCGCTAAATTAGTTCGAAACACGCGCCTATATAGGGTGTCCTCAGACCTTGTGGCGAGGTATTTATAGAACCTGTTCATATCTCGCAAGATGCAAGGTCGATTTTAATCAGATTGACCATCTGTGATAATAAAGTTAAAAGTAACTTTTATGTTTGGCCTGATGAAGGAGTAACGTCCTATGTTCACAATAAAGAAGTTGATATCTATAAAATTTTGATTTTCTTAGGTAAAGAGTTAATGTTTGTTTCTTATCTGCTTATGTCTCAAGGATTCTGTTTGTAGATTACAAGAAGTTGCTATCAATGATTTAAGCATGGAGGAGCACCCATGGAGTATCATTCTAACAGAATGTCTCGGCAAAAGGGGATATGTGAGGGTAGGTTATTTTATCACATTGTTTCTTACAGGGACATTCAGTGTTTTTAGCTCATCAGGCCTGAAGGGTCCAATGGGCTTATGGCATGGCATGGTGTCCAGCGTCCGGCCGTCTATAAACTTTTCGCTTTTTCCAGTTCTTCTCCAGAACCAATGACTCTAAAGAGCTGAAATTTTATGTACCGGTACAGACTCCTTAGCTGAAGGGGATTTTGAATTGTAGATTTGGTGACGTTGTGACCCCAAATAAGAGTCACAGGGGTCATGACCTGAAAAGCTATTTTCATCTTCTTCTCCAGTTCCAAAAGCTCTACAAAGCTGAAATGATATGTACAGACTCTTTGGCTTTTAAATTGTACATTTGGTGAACCTTGGACCCCAGTTTCCAAATAGCCTAAAAAACCTGTTGTAATAAGATTTGAACTCTGACATTTTATGTGTGCTTCATTGAATACCAGTAATCCCTTATTTATAAAAGACCTGGGGGAGACCATGTGAGAGTCCTAACATGTGGATTGAGAAATGCAGAAATTGAGAAAAGAAAGTAACTTTGCAGTTAATCTTATTCAATAGGAATGTGAAATATATGTAGACTTAAGATTAATGTCTACATTATGGACATGTTTGATGTAATCAATGTGAAATGAGAACAATTGAATAGCCTATGAACTGAATATTGTGATGATGTGATGTGATATTTGGATGTGGGGGGTATGTGAGCTGTGCCGGCTTCTACACCTGTTCCATTTGTTGCATTGAAGGAGTATAATAAAAGTGAACTATTATCATTTATTGATAAAAAGCTTATCATTTCTGAAATTAAACAGCTCAGAATGGTTTAGGAAAATGAATTTAGCACATAAAGTAATCTTTTGAATATCATACTTCAGCTGAAGGTTCGCAGAATGCGAGGTGTGATGACGATCGTGTTTGCAAAACGATGTCACCTACCTTTCATCACCAGTGTCGAATCTGAAGCTACGAAGACAGGATTTGGAGGCTGGTGGGTAAGTATCAGTTTTTGTAAAAAATGTTTTTATTAATAACACTTTATTATCCACAGCCACAGTGCAGCGCCAGTTCAAGCGTTGTTCCAACGTTATAATGCTGAGTGCCAAGCAAGGAAGCAATAACTCCCATCTCTTAACGTCTTTTGGTATGATGCGGTCTGGAATCAAACCCTGACCTACCAGGTGATGAGCGGACGCGCTACCAACTGAGCTACATCCCCGGTTTGCAACATGGTTATATTTTTCCCATCCTCGGTTACCCAGGGATTTATATATGCTCCGTTACTCTCCACTATAATATTATCACCCCTGGGAAACTCTATCAGAGAAATCTGTACTCAAATTACCTGCCCTTGGCCGGCGTGACGAAGTCAGTAACCAAAGAAAAGATAACCGGTGACGGATGGCTAACAAAAGGACCTCACATGCTTTGTAATGAAGTGATATGAATTTTCATTGGCTCGCAGGTCCAAGCTGCGTAGCAGTTTGATTGGCTCAAGCCGACCAAGGGCAGGTAATTTGAGTACATATTTCTCTGATACAGTTTCCCAGGGGTGATATAGCGGAGAGTAACGGACTAACGGTAACCGAGGATGTACTTTTCCTAGCCCACCTATTTGGGCTACACCACTGGTTGCCTACTTAGGTTGCGTTACACAACAATTTTAGACTGATTGGGTTACACGACCTTAGGTTGAACAAGGTAGTTTCATAGGTGGGGGATGGGGGATGGGCTTGTGTTCACATAATGCTGGGGGACGGGTTCAAACAGCCTGAAAAGCTGTCCAGATGGCCTTCTTTTCACACGACAACTTCTAAATTGCTATCAGTCATTTGCCACTCATCGTCCAGGCTGCTAACTGAGCCTTAAAGGGAGGGTTCTGTCGCCATCTTGGATATTTTGCATTATGAAATGAAAACACGCTATATTGTACCCGATTACACCGATAGAGTATTCACATAGTAACACATAACATGATTGTAATAAAACTAATAAACAATTTGCTGTTATGCTGTTATGCAGCATCGATGAATGGCTTCAGTTCTCATTGTTTTTTTTTCAACAAATATGCGCCTGTGTTTATCAAGTTGTGAAATATAGAGTCATCAAAATGTTACCTTCATTAGTACCTTTCAATTCAATTGTGTTTTAATCATGTATTAATAACTTTTAAGTGTTAAACTATGGTTGTTTCCAGGGCAACAAGGGAGGCGCCAGTATTCGACTAGATCTATATGGAATGAATCTGATTCTCGTGAACGCCCACCTGGCTGCGCACAAGGAAAATGTGGCTGAGAGGATTGTTGTGAGTTACCTCCCTTGAATTCTCATCAATGTTATGTTTATGTACACATTCTTCATCATTCTGGTAGAACCATGCAGTCACTTGCAAACCCTGGAATATGCCCTATGTCAATATGTTGATCATTCAGAATGGTCTGGTACTAATAGAAACATTGAATTACCTCCAGCTATTGACATGACATGTGTTATGATGTAGAGAACTACCATATTCTCTCGGGTATAAGACCAAATGCTGGGCAAACAAACATCTTGAAAACATGGGGATGGGCTTTTAGAAGGGAGAGACCCCAACTCAGATGAAAATTCATACCACAGACCGTCAGACAGTCAGAATAGGTTTTATGTAGATTTTTGACATTTAAAAATAATATTATAATTTAGTAATGTATGAGTCATAATGACCATGGAAATATCTTGCAAAAATAGAGGTGGGCTATAACCTGAGAATAACCCCAACCAGGACAACCCTCCGAAAAGTTGAGGTGGTCTTATACACTGTTATTCTTTATTCAGTACTCACAATGCTACATTGAAATTCAGTGAAGTAATAATAATAATAATAATAATATGTCATCTTGTATAGCGCACTTATCAAACTACTCAGCAGTTTCTCAAGGCGCTGACATTATTACCCTGACGGAATTGTATTTCGGAGCAGCCATAAGCGCTTCACGAAACCAACCGTTAATTCAGGTACCCAATTATACAGCTGGGTGGACTGAGTGCAATGTGGATAAAGTGACTTGCCCAAGGACACAACACAGAGAGACCCAGGTTACAAATTGTAGGTGCCTCCACCGAGAATCGAACCCGGGTCGTTGGCGTGAGAAGCCAGCATGCTAACCACTACACCACTGTGGTCTACCATTTTACACTAGCTGCATCTAATGCGTGCAACTGTTCTACACGCAGTAAGGTTTGGGTGCAATGCTACACTGAATTTCAGCATAGTTCCAACTGTGCTTGCAGGTTTCACCGCAGTGCATAGCCACATGGTGTTGCAGGCTTTCTCCCTGCCATAATACTAGCAGCCACGATATAAGCGAAATAATCTTGAAAGCGGCGTTAAACCCCAACTCACTCACTCACTCTAATGCTTGCCCGTTTCACAGCAATAAAACTATTGTGATAAAAGTGAATATACTGGAATGGGGTGTTAAAACCAAAATATAACATTTCATATAAATAACTGTTTCATATGTTATTTCTGTTTTGTTTTCATTCATCAATTTTCTGTCACCTGCTTGTGAAATAATGATAATATGTTTCCTTTCAGGACTTTAATTCTATTTTGGATGATCAAAAATTCAAAGACGAAGATGTGGACAATATTCTTGATCATGAGTGAGTAGTAAATGTTATCAATGTGAGCTTTATGAATTTATTTTTTATCCAATGAAAAGAATTTAATATTTAATGTAAAAAGTTAAAAATAATTGAAATTTTCTGCTGATAGAGATCCAGAGAGTGATTTCGATTTCATGGTCTATAAATTCCCAAAGCTTGCTTGGCTGTGCGAAGTCAAGAACAGTAACTTATACTTCTGTAATTAATAAAATCATTGCAAATGATGATAATAAACTGGACATTCTCTTTTACATGTCTAAAACTGGTTAACTTATAATTAGAAACACTAAAAGGTAACAAAATGAGTGAGTTTGCAAGTTGTCCTTTCTCACTTTCTTAATTTTCTCCCGACAGCTATGTTTTTTGGATTGGAGATCTGAACTTCCGCCTCAGTGAGCTGTCATACGATGAGACTATTCGCTATATCTGCAACGGGGATGTTCGGAAACTGCTGACATTTGATGAGGTGGGCAAAACATGTTATGTGATTTGTGTTATGGAAAAATATTATAAAATATAAATTACCAGATACATTTATATGATGCATGCTATTACCACCTTACGTGCTATGACCTAATGTGATATGCATGGTCATGCTATGACCTTATATGATGTATTCTATGACCTTATGTGATAAATGCTATGACCTCATATGATACATGATATGATCTAATGTGATGCATACTATGACCTTATGTTATGTATTCTTTGACCTTATGTGATACATGCTATGTCCTTATGTTATATATTCTATGACCTTTTGTGATACATGCTATGACCTTATGTGATACATGCTATGACCTTATGTGATACATGCTTTGACTTAATGTGATATACTGTGTTGAAGGCCTGGTTCACTTAATCTGTATTGCTAACTATCGTTATTCAGCTTGTCAGTCAACCGATTCACACTCCTGTATCCAACAATATACACAAAAAGAATATACGAACAGTCTAAGAGAATTTTGTTATGTTTTTGCCAACTCAGCCATGGGGTTACTGTATAATATTTCAATATTATTATCCATATGCTTGAAAATAACTGAGTTAATATTATTGAAATGAGCACATGTGCACATATCACGTTTGCTTTGCAATCATTTTTTCACACCGATTTCTCATAATTCGTCGTCTGTGACGTCATAAAATGATTGGTCGTGACATTATTGAAGCTTGCCGGCGGAAAAGAAGTGGGCCGTTTCCTGACTATTTGAAAGCATCAAATGGACTAAAATGGGTTATAAAGAAATTATTACACTCGAAAGTGTGCCATATGATGTTTATGAAACTCGTACAAATTTACGTATAACCCTCGTTAACGCTCAGGCAATACATAAATTCACACTTGTTGCGTAAAAGTCAAATGACACACTTCCTCAGGTAATAATCTCTATTTATAATATTTCAACACTGCTTTGACTCCAGCTGATCCAGTGCAAGGAAGAGAGGCTAATTCTGGAGGATTTCCAGGAAGGGAGGATAAGCTTTGCTCCAACCTATAAGTTTGACAAGGGGACCGACACTTACGATACAAGGTAGTATTTTCATAGACAGAATTTTTAAAGGTGCATCCATTGTGTTGTTGTGGGTCACATATGTCAAATAATGTTAATCTATCGCCAAATACTGACTGTTGCCAAAAATTGCCATTTTGATAATAGTCGACTCAGTATACCAATAATATTAACCCTTAAGATGCGGGAGACGGAATTATCCGGGCGGGCTATAAGCGATTCCTAGGTGTCTGTATACGGATCCCGGATACAAGACTTAGAATAATTCACGGCTGTCTAAGTATACTCTATCACCCATACCGGGTCATGAGTCGATTGTGTCCGCGACCCGACCCATGAGAATGGCTGTATTTACGCATCGCGACCCGACATGAGAATAAAGCTTTGTTCAGTGTGTGGTCGGAATATCAAGCAAAATTCACACCAATTTGCGTGTGCATTGTTGACCCGTAACGCATCGATAATTAGCTTTACAAAAGGCCAATTATGTCGGGCTTAGCCCCCGAAGCATTAATTCGCTTGAGGCTATTTTCACCCACGTGTTTGTATTGCCTCGGGTTTGCCTCGCCCGAGACTGCTATCTGCCTCGCATCTCGCGAGACGGGGAAAAAAATCGCTAACTCGCCTTACTCCCGCACTTCATATCATGTGAGCGAATTGTTTGTTTTAAAAAAAAAATACGGCAAAATAAAGGGGAAACAATGGACTACATTCCCATATAAAATTAGAAAATCTCCAAAAAATAATAAAGACACAGCAAGCGCCGTGAAAAAGGTCATGTTTACACTTCATAAATTTTGAAACAATCGGCGATTTTCACAACTTCTAAAACATTTATCAAGGCTAAAATACTGAATGCATTTTCATAATTTTTATATCACAATAAACCGAAAAGAATAATCTTTTATTCTATATAAAATGCGCAGATTTATTCACAGAAATAAAGATGCAATTTTACCTTTCTGAGAGGCATGTGAAACCAAACGGCACACAAACTAATCAACATATTTTCATCAGTTATGGTTCGAGGTTAGCGTTTATTTGAAAAGTCAAACAACATAACCATATTTGGGTTGACATGTGCTTATTTGTCAACTGGTTCGAGATTATGATTTCTTGGAAAAGTGCGATGAACGACCGTTTGCAATGCCGCATACATGTTGTAAGTATTGACGATTTTATAGGTGGGAATAAAGACAAACTTTACATAGCTATAGAATTATAACCAAAGGTCGCATTCTAATAATTTTTATATCATTGTGAAGCTAGACATCTTGTCTTCAATTCCGTATATAAATGGAATTTTTTTCGTTTCGTATTTATGATGTTACGAGGCCCGAATAAAAGACAATCTTTCGAAAGTAATAGAATAAAAACGAAAAAACATAGAAAATTCATTCAAAGTTTCGAGTGTGAATTAGCCATTTGTGTACGGGTTTCGCTACTTGAATTTGTATTGAACGCCCGTATATAGTCCTTATTCGCCATGTAGATGCGGTATATTTTGTAAAAACGATACCGGAATCGCCGCCTGGAAATTCCGCCAGCAGAGCTAGTTAGTGCCAAAGCCCAAACTGTAAATTCCGCCACAGGGGCTAAAAATGGTAAAATATATATACGCAACGTAAGGGTTAAGGTAAAAGTATCAATTTCTGATCGAAAACCCGACAACGCACCGCATGTGGCGCAGGTCAATTAGTCAAACGTAATTTTTGAAACTTATTTACACCAGACAAACAGACAACTTTTGGTCTTATACCTACTGTTAATGTTAATGGGACGTGTATAAGTTTGACAAGGGGACGGACACTTTACGATACAAGGCGTATTTCAAAGACACTTATTGAGAGGGTTGTGGTGTTTTTTTTCAAAAGCCACTGGTGTTAAGACAATAACTAATGAGTGATGACCAATGGCGATTATCTTTCCCCGAGTTATGATAATTATGTACTAATCTGGAGCCTCAGAGTATTCACAGAGGGTAAAGAGTTAATGTCCCTGTCGACTTCAAGCATGAAATGATTCACAAAATATTGTCCTTACCTTGAACTAGATTTGTCATGGAATGAACCATCTGTAAATTAAACCATAAGCTATTTTCATTTTCAATGATATCACATGACAGGAAGAAAGGATACTT
Source organism: Gibbula magus (assembly GCA_936450465.1). Taxonomy (NCBI): domain Eukaryota; kingdom Metazoa; phylum Mollusca; class Gastropoda; order Trochida; family Trochidae; genus Gibbula; species Gibbula magus. The sequence continues at coordinate 44,071,483 of OW388295.1, forward strand.
CCAAATGACAACATTTTTTTTTCCATTTACGTAAGTTTCCCCATCAATATATTCAAACTTTGTTGAACAGTAAGAAGAGGCGTGTCCCGGCATGGTGTGATAGAATTCTGTATCACGTATGTCCAGAGAGTTACGGCAACGTGGAGATCGGTCTCAAACAGATCAACTATAAGAGTCATCAGCGATACCAGAACAGCGACCACAAACCAGTTACCTCCCTTGTTGAGATCCAGGTCAGTTATAACAAAATGGCTGCTTTTGATTTGCGCACTCGAGTGACTATAGATATATATTTTTTAAAACAACAATAACCAATATGGTTTTTATTCCACAATTTGAATGTTGAGTTGACAACAATGTTTGTGCATTGTTTTTGGTGTAAAAATCGTCAGTTAGACTCACTGGGCTGGCAGATACTCACCCCCTCTTTCACTCCCTAATTTATGATATCAAATTCTCAACTTATACCCAGTAATATACGCTAATGAGATACTGTCTATCGCCCACACATTGAAAAGTGAGGATGGTTTGGGGTTGGACATTACCAAAACACATGAAATATCAAAAGTAAAATTTAGGACCCCTAAATCCCCTGTCAGTAAGATATCACATCTTTTTCTATATCTATGGAAAAAAAAGCTGCTTAATCAATGTCTCATCCAGAATTCAGGGGTTTGAATCCCGCCAGCGGCTTCGCAGGTTTATCTGTTGTAGAGAACTATTCTACATGTAGTGAGGTTAAGATAAAGTTCTACATTGAACTTTGGTGCAGTATTACCCATAGTTCAATAGTTCTTATAGACGCAGCAGGCTCTGCTTTACGTAACACAATAGTTTTCAATCTGCATTAAAGGGACACTCTGAATGTTATTGTAGTAACAAGGGTAAAAAATTACCAAGGGTGTTATTTTATCGAGAAGTAATGACTGTTGTCGAAATTTACCCTTTTAGCTCCAATCTTGTCAGAATAGTTATATTATTAAGATATATTATGATGATCGAAAACCGGACAATGTTCCAAGGCTGTCGTGCGTCAATTGTTCAAACGTTATTTTCAAAACTTTTATGTAGCAGACAAAGAGACAGATATTGGTTGGTACTGTTCAATGGAAAATTTAATTGGCATACGTGTAAATGGGGCACATGAATTCAGCTTCTCATCGTGTAAAAAGCCGCTGCTCGAGTTTTATTGAAAGCAAGATATTGTCAAATATTTGGCTTTAGGGGATACATATGCAAGTCAGTGAATGTAAATCAGGACATTTGATATTTTTGTATGTATCAAATCTAAATAAAATTTAATGAAAAACAGGGAGTGTCCCTTTAATGCCATCCTGGTCCATCAGGGTATTTAATCCTTCTACTTCAGTCCCCTGATCCTCGATCAGCTTCTGCCTCGTATCACTGAAGGCCGGCTACTCATCACTATATATATCATTATTTTATCAGCCAATGAAATTTCTTTATTTGAAATTTGATGGTTGTTCATCAGTCTTCTCATTCGGAACTGTCAATATTGCTCAATTGAAAGTAATTTTATTGGCTAGCTATTTATAGTGTGATACATGGCAAATACTGCTTACAGGATCAGGTGATTTAAGTTACAAATATCCTGATGAAGCAGAATGCATTAATGCTGGACAAGCAAAACAGTGGTGTAGGGGTTAGCGGCCCGGGTTGGAATCCTTGTGGAGACACCAAACATTTGTGACCTGGGTCTTATATGTTGTGTCCTTGGCAGGGCACTTCATCCACTTTGCACTCAGTTCCCCCAGCTGTACAAATGGGTACCTGGACATGGGATTATACTGTCGCTCAGATCGCTTCATAGGCGGCACCAAAGTACAATTCCTTCAGGGTTATAATTGTGTAGTGCCTTGAGCATGCATTGAGCATGAATATGTGCACAATATTAATATGCTGTTATTAACAATGTCTGAACATTTGTTTTCTCAGGTTTTTGAAAATCCAATTCCCTCTCCAGTCAAGTTTGGCAACATCAGTTCCTGGTACGTGTCTAAGGATCAGAACGTCTCGTACTCCATTACTGCCAAGGCCTTCTCTACTGACTGGATAGGACTCTATAAGGTCAGCACTCCCAAATTTTATGATTTTGATTCTGACAAATAACTTGTCCTTTAAAGGGGCAGTAGCAGGTTTTTTCGCTGAAATAAATCGATGAAATGTATTTGAAAAATAATGTCACCATTCTCTCTTCAGAAAATGAAGTTAAAAATGAGTGTACATGGTTCCCTAAAGCCATTGGAATCGTTTTTGTCATTCGAATTAATAAAATGTGTTCACAATAAAATGGCCGCCATGCAATTTTTGCTTTATATGCAACACTGTTTTTACCACTAGGGATAATTGGTTTATGTAATAAGATGTTTTACCCTCTAAAGTAAATATGTATGACGTAAACTATCATTATAAATGTAAAATTTGAAAAAGTAAATTTTGCAAAAAACGTACTACTGGAGGTACTGTTATCTCATCAGAACTTAAAGACCTGATGGGCTTATGGCATGGCGTCCGTCCATCTGTAAACTTATCTCTTTTTCGATTTCTTCTCCAGAACCAATGATTCTAGAGAGCTGAAAGTTTATGTACAGACTTCTTGGCTGAAGAGGATTCTAAATTGTAGATTTGGTGACCCTGTGGCTAAAACAGGCCATAACATCACCTAACTATCGTAGAAAATGGTGTCGCAAAACTGTTAGTTGCTTTTTTAGTGTAAACACCTTTTAATAATTTGAGGATGGGAAATGGATCTGTGTTGCTTAAATGAACCATAACCATTTGTTTTAGAACTCTATTTATTGATTGAGGAGGGTTGTTTTGCAATTAATTTTGTGATACTCTTTATTTCCATTAGAAAATGTGCTACAACCTTACTTCCAAAACGTTTAGTAATGTATTTTAATTAATTATATTGAAAAGTTTTTATTATTATAGATATATATTTCATGCTGACAAAATTTAATCAATAGTGAATTTTCTCTCATCAACAGTTTTCTCCAGGGTGATAATCTATAATCGTTGTCATTTTCAAGGTCTATTTATTATTTGTGACATTAACCTGATGACAAATTTCACAGGTTGACTTTACCAACTTCCAAGCTTATGTTGAGTATATCTGGGCTGAGGAAGGGGCTGAAGCAAAAGACAAAAAAGGAACGACCTTGACATTCCCTGCCCAGAAGCTGCGAGTTGATCCTGGGAAATATTGTTTGTGTTACCTCACGAAGAAGTACTCCTTACAGGGCATCAGCGAGGAGTTTGTGGTAAGTTAATGGTAATTCACAATTTTGAAGCTCCAATCTTCGGGAAATGTTAATCAATAATGTAAATCATTTTGGAAATTAAGTAACTGACCTTTGTTCCTCAAGCAGTTTTTGTGATATTATCTTAGGACTCTTTAATGGAAATGGGAGCGGGATAGTGCAGTGGTTAGCGCGTTCGGCTCCGGATCAAGGGGTCTGGGTTTCGAATCCTGCCAGGGGTGCGTCAACGTTGTCTGCAGTTGAGAACTGTTCTACACGCAGTAAGATTTGGGTGCAATGCTACACTAAATTACAGTGTATTACCACCCATGGTTCGCTAGTTCCAGCCGATTCTCGCAGGTTTCACTGCAATACATAGCCACATGGCGTTGCGGGATTTCTTCCTGCCATAATACTAGCAGCCATGATATAAGTGAAATACTCTTGAAAGTGGTGTTAAACTTCAAATCACCTCACCTCTTTTTGATTGAGGACATAAATGAAAAAATCATATTTTGATAATGTAAACTAATAAACCTATGAAATGAGTATAGCCTCTTTTGCCTTGTAATAAATTTCATCTTTTGTGATTATTTTAAAATTCTATTGATTTTTCTTAGAAGACACTTATCATATTCAAACTCTTTTTTTCTTTTCAGATTGTTTAAACAGATTTTAACCATCCTCTTGTTGGCAGCCTTGACCTTGATCTGTTGACTTTGACCTGTGACCTTGACTTTTAACCTTTGACCTACATATCATCTGAAATGAATCTCCTTGCCAGCTAGCATAATCAAAGATTCTTTTATTTTGTTGATGATTTTTCCTGTTGAACCTAATCCTGTTGTCAAATCTATACATTTCAGTGATCGTTACCACGACAACTGTCAAAATGTTGTTTTTGTCATGTTTGATGAGTGGTCTGTTGTTTTTCATCCAAGTCGGTTCTAGTAATCCTACAGGATCTGTGATGATAAAGTGACGAAATAATATTTGAAATTGTTCTTAAAATTTAAATATGTGATAAATTTGCATTTTATGAATATAACAGCTGACATTTTACAATATTTTGTAATCAATGTTTTTAATAATTATTTGGGAATGGTTTTGACTTTTAGATTATTTTTAATGAAACTAAGTGCTATTAATTATGTGCTAATTGTGAAGAAATGATAACCTTCATAGTCATTTGTGTTTATAAAATTGTTTGATGATTCTATAATATACCTTTTACTTTTAAATCAGGTAAAAATCATTCCATTGTCTTTGTTGGACAGGCAAATTAACTTAAATTCAGCTGAAGAAAATTCAATTTATTTCAACTATATATTTCTCAATTATTTGAGATATATGATTTTGTGCAATTAATTGTTTTCATGCCAAAAGCGCCTATGAAAATCCATAAACGAAATGTTGCAAAACGAATTTAGATTCATGTGTTTCACCAAAGACATTCAAATCTTCCTAAATTACTGAATATCTTGTTTAGAATTTGTAATATGTTTCCTAATTCATGTCAGAATGTGTCAAATGTTTATGTTTTTGTTTCATAAAGCCACTCAAAAAGTCTGATATTACTAAATATTTTGTTAAGAATTTGTAATATGTCAAAATATATCATTATCTTATTTCTCTTTCACCAAAGGCATTCAAACCATTTTTAAGTACTGATGATCTTGTTCAGGATTTGTAATATTTCGACTTCCAAATTCTTGTAAAAATATGTCATTATTGTTATATATATGTCATCTGTTTAATCAAAAGAGAAAATTTAGTTTTACCTGAAAATTTTGAGACATGAATACTGTATGCTGCTAAAAATCAAACCGGGATGCTCTTTCTTTGCCCAATACTCGTGTATCGTTAAAATTATTTTATTGTCGCACTAAAGTGTTAAAAAATAACTCACTCACAAATGAAAGAATTGATTCCAATTTAGGAATGTTGGCATAACTCCTGTCAAATGTGACGATAATGAAGATTATTAAAAGTAATAATACAAATTAAGAAATAATAGTTTTCCAGGGAAAAGCTTACCTAATCACCTACAATTGAAGTTATTTCAAAAATAATATAATCTCTGTTTATATCAACTTTCAGTACATCAAATACTCATATCAAAATTTACCAATGACATCGTTATGAAAATGTTCTTTGTTTTTGTCAAAAACTGAAATAAAAAAGATCTTTAAAATAAAGATTTATATAACCGTAAACTGCTATGAGTAGTCTGGTATTTTTATAATGTATTTATATACAACATCAAATTCATTGCAAGTGTTTGTTTTATGATAATTTATCATTAACAACTTCAACTACAAAAGAATTGGCTGTTGACAAAATGATGTGTTTATGCTGTTATCGTTTAAAGTCATTTCATCCAAGAATATTTTATGAAAATCAAAGTCTGTTTCTGTCATAAAGCACAATTTCTGTTATAAATATAGCTTTCATAAACCATAATCTCTATGTTCCGTCTATGAAACAGGCTCGAAAAGAAGCCAGTCAATAAAATTTTATTTTGTTCATTTAAATGTCAAAATTAAAGAAAAATGTCAAAAAGTTACCAGCTCGGACAAAAAGTTACCAGGTAACGGACGGGCCTTATTTCATACATTGTTATGTTATGAATATACAATATAGTTTTCATAAATCACAAGGTTTAGAAGTACTGTCCTAAGCACAAAGCCGCTAGGGACTGGTATTGCTGAAAACAATACGTCCTAAATCAACACTTTGTCCTCTGACAGCTACCTACATATAAATAAGTAAAGGGATGTAACACACCTAAATACCCCTCCTCGTTTTCTCGAGTTCAATCAATGTAGCTGGGCCAAAAATGAACCGATTTTGATCATTTTACATTCAATCGAAAGGGAATTTATTTGGCTTTAATTACGTATGCTACCGACTGTGTTTTCTTTATTTCATAAGCCAGAATTCAGCCCAGAACGAGAAGGGGTGTTTGGGTGCGTTACATAGAGGATATCTGTCTTTTCTTGACTAATACCATGTTTATCTCATTGAGTGAGGTAGAAAGGTTATATTTTCACGAGTGGCGCACGAGATGAGATAAATTTGGTATTTGTCAAGAATTGACGGATATTCTATTTATTATATGATATTATCCATGTAATTAAGTCCGAAAAGGGTCATTTTCATGCCCAGCGACCGCTAGGAACAGCCCGTCACCACAGTAACACTGTGACGTCATAAGCCAATTGGCCGCGTGAGACCATTGTTTTATGACGTCAAATGATATCAGTCACCGTTTGAGTGAAAATATAAGTTATTTTCACTGTAGCTTGATAGACAGTTTATTTCACTGATAAATCCCAGTATTTCATCGCTCTCCATATAATAAATCCCTTTATTTATATGTAGGTAGCTGTCAGAGGATGAAGTTTTGATTTAGGACGTATTGTTTTCAGCAATACCAGCCCTTGTGCGGCAAGCGGGGAAAGAAGCAGACAACTACCTACTTGTTCAGTACAATTTTACACCTCATTGTACTCATCATCTTGTATGTACATTCATCCTCGATAATCCAGCGCTATTGTTCCGATAAATCTACACACAAGCGCTGGAAAACAGTAAGGGTATTTATCCTTAACCTAGTTACCTCCCTTCGCAATGACTCAGCGAAACGCTTGCTTTCTAACAACCAATGAGATCACTTGAAATCAAGGGTGAAATAACAAGCACTCTCGTGTCAGGATCTTGGCTTTCGCAGATGATTGGGAACGCCTGGTAGCACAGGGATTTTAATCATTTACGTCCACCCGTTTTGATGGACATGAATACACCCTTCTCACGTACAGACTTCTTAAAACTTTCTTTTGAGTTTCTGTCAGGTTTTCTATGCTGAATTTGTTACAAACTTTATCGTAATCGAGTGAGTCGGCCGCCGCCATGTTTGTTTCTATAAACAACGGTAGTGATGCGTTTTGATTGGTCGAGTTGTTTACTCAGATAGTGTCTGCGTTTCGTTTCTGATTGGATAACATGGACCCTTAGGGAGGTAACTAGGTTAGGGATAAATACCCTTACTGTTTTCCAGCGCTTGTGTGTAGATTTATCGGAACAATAGCGCTGGATTATCGAGGATGATGTACATTAGGCCAGGCAAAATTAATGACTTTATGGATTTTTGGGGGGCAAAATGTCTGAAGACATTAGAAGAAAAAAATTCGCTCTTGTGTAAATGAAAAAGATCAGGTAAGCAAAACAGGCATAAAATTGATTAAGAAAATCATAATTCTTCACTTGCAGTTTAGTTCAGTGGTAACATCTTCAACATTTTTAATTTGGAGGGAAAATTTGGCAAAGTTTTTATTTTTTAAATTTGTGAAAATCATGGCAGGAGAAAACTATAAACCATCTAAATAATGTATTTTGCCTTAAAGTTATTACACAAATAATGAGTGTCTTATAAAGTAGGTTTTAATACTGGTGCAAATTACATCTTAAAATTATTGCTTCTTTATTTTATCGTTTGTCATGTCATACAAAAATATTCACTGATGAACATAATTACATACATAAAAGAATTATTTCTTACGAAGGTGTTACGCGGAAGTACACATCTCTTTGTCATTTTTGCATATTAAAAAAACATAATTTGTGTCTTATATAGTATATATGTGTATTGGTGCAAATGTAAAATTGTCTTAAAATCTATTGTTTATTTCATTGTCTGTGATGTCATAACAAAGATCCAACTTCACTGTCATATTCATTAACATAGTAACATGCATGAAAGAGATATTTCACTCAAAGGTGTTGTGCAAATTTTATGAAATTTACATCTCTTTATAAAAGTCATAATTCTTGCGAATTGTCTCTTTGTATGTTGTTGATTTGAAAAGGTCACACGATTTGCAATTTCACTGAGCAAGGCATAACTCTTGACAGTCTCCATAAATGGCTGATTTAAGCTTTGCAGTATTTCCCTCACTTTTCTGTGCTAAGATAGTGGATTGCTGCACCTGAAATGCAAAGTAGGCTCTAATTTCCTAGCACCAAAACCTTAAGGAAATGCGGCAAGGCTTGAATCAGCCAGTGTTTGAGACTGGCAAGAGTTTTGCCTTGCATTGGGAAGTGGACATTTTGGTGATCTTACAATGTATATTTATCAAATATGTAAAATGAAAGTCTTGAGTGCTAGCTAATTCGGCTGACTTACGGAAGCTCTGAAATTTGTTCGAGAGAATTTTCACTTCATGCAGTATTTATGGTGAAAACTACACAATCTTGTTGTTTTATGATGTTTACTTACACACTGTTTGATTGTTATTTGTTTGTTTTATAACATTTTTATGTACAATATACATATTGTTATACTTATATCTTCCAACTTGATATCCATTGTGGTTTTAGGGATTTTATCCAATTTTAACCACAGCCACAGTTTTGTTTTTAACATTTTTGCCAAAATTGCTTGCTTTAGAAATTTGGATTGTTTATTTCTCGCCAGTTTAATTTCTAAAAAATATTTTATGAAACATTGTTATGCTTCTCTTTTTTAATGAATTTCTTTCATTATGATTTTATTAGTATTTTTTCATAGGTTTTGGTATTTGGGAATGACAGTTTTAGGTCAAATTTATTAAAAAGGCATTCTTACCTAATGTACCTACCTTTTCACGTCTTGGCAAGAGTCATGACCTTTTGTGTGACTTTCAACTTCAGTGAATGCATACATATTGTATCATGTCCAAGATTTTCTAGCCTTGATGCTGATTGGCTGAAGTGAAAGGTCATCAGACTTGACCCTTGCCAACAAGTGGTCAGTTCTAGCATAGAGGTGGCAGTGTCAGGTAAGATCTGATTTTAATGAGATTGGTACATGTAGTAAGTTTGTCGTAGTAAAAGGATTGAGCCTTAAAGATATTTTGATTAGTTCTGTCTTCTTAATTACTGGATTTCTGCAATCTTGGGTTTCTGACATTTCATAGACTTTTCAATTTGATTTTGTTTTGCCATATGATATAATATATACTCATGGAAATAGAAATTAAATATTTTTTTCGCAATTTGAAAAATCATCAAAGTTTCATTGCTGAAAACTCTATATAAATGTCCAAACATTGTTTTATAATTTTTTGTTAAAATCAACTCAAAAAAGTTTATAAGTGATGTTATTTGTACACAAAGCTCTAATGTCAGCTATTGTGTGCAAATGAAATGTACAATATGATAATGTACATGCTATATTGTATAAATCATGTATTTTTACAAATACTTTATGATCTATGTTGTGTGTTATAATCAAAAGAAATATTGATTTACAATTTTGTTCATCCCTTAAAGTATCGGAATATTGCTATATTTACCAGTTTATTAATTGTTTGGGTTATCAATAGCACACACATATGAATCTCCCTTCTACATACAAGTTTCTCATTGTTGATAGTACGGTATGTGACATAAGTCAAAGCATGTTCCTAAAAATGCTGTTGATATGCAATTTTTGGCATTTTTACCTGTAAAAAGATATTTTTTATGATAGATCAGATATGTAAATCAAAATGCTTTTTTGGGAAAACTTGCTACAACTGTTAGAATCACATATCTTCATAATCGAAAAAATACCACATTTTATTTCTATTTCCTTGAGTACTTTAGCGCAATATTTTTTAGTTCTGACATTTTCTAGTTTTGACGTTTTTAGATTGAGGGAGATGAAATAAAATGTCTAGACCAATAAGGATATATTAGTTTAATCTTATTTTAAAAGACTTTTAAGAAAATGTTTTTAAAAAAGTATTTTCATGATTTTAAACTGCTCAAATAGTATTTTACATTTTAAAATAATAGTATTTGAAGTAAGATACGTTTCTGTTCATTATGTAAGGTTAATTAATGGTTTTCTTATTTTTGTTTACCAAACTTTTGTAATTAACAAGTATAATAGAAACATGCATAATTTTAGAACCTCATTAATTCCAGGCTTTGTAATATAATCAAATAAGACCATATATTCAATTTATATAAATTTGATATGTTTAATAATTCATCTTCAAACATTGAAATGTGATCAATATTTATTTTCATAAATATTAATATAAACATAATACTATTAACATAATATATTAACCATTGTCTCTCATATTTATAATTTGATTTTAAAACTCTCCTTAAAAACAAATGTCTCTACATTATCTTTCTATTGATAATATTTTCAAAATGAAGATCACATGTTGTCCTATTTATAATATTGTAGACAAACATATTTTAATATTCAAATTAACTTTTGAATTTTCTGCAAATAGTCCTGATTTGCATTAAGATATTCTTCATATAATATATATCTGCAGTATACCATACTAATGCTCAAAACTAGTATTTTTATTTTTATAGTGTTATTAATATTATCAACTTCCCAATGCAAGGCATAACTCTTGCCAGTCTCCATTACTGGCTGATTTAGGCCTTGCAGTATTTCCTTAAGAAATCTGTGTTTAGAAATCCAGGCCCGCTATGCATTTCCAGTGCAGCGATTCACTGCCTCGACACAAGAAAGCTAGGGAAATACCGCAAGGGTTAAATCAGCCAGTAATGCAGACTGGCAAGAGTTATGCTTTGCGTTTGGAAGTTGTAATATTATCTGCATAGGGTGATTATATCTAAAATATGATATTATTCCAGGCAGTTGGTAGAAGATTCAATATTCAAGACCTTTTTCAGGAAGAACGAACATCCAATCCCTTAGGCCAATCAGAGCACTAAAGCACATACTGGCTTACATCGCTGACATAGTTCTTTCCTTAGTGTGCTAAACTACACTGTCAAGTTTTGAAAATCTCAGAAAAACAAAAATAAAGTTGAAAGGCTGATGAAAAGGCTTTATTTACTTCACTGAAAATTAGCAAATAGATTTAGGGTTATAGGAGAAAACAGGATTAGTTTGTAGGGTGTAGATTATGAAATTTGGAGAAAGTGTCTGTATTTATCATAGTATTTTACAATTTATATTTAAAATCCATAATTCATATTTTAAATCCAGATTGGGGTTTTACAATCCAGCATACCAAAATAATGTTCACATTTGAGAAAAATTGTACTGTTGCCTATTTATCTCTGTTGAATTGAATCCAAAGAAAATTGTGAAATATTTCTAAAACATTCAATAAATAAAACCTGTTTAGTTCAGGAATTGTTCATGCGATTTAATCGGGGTTGTAATACATGCAACATCGACCAACAACCAAGGATGGGGTTAAGTTTGAGTTTCGGACTAAGAGCCGATAGTAGAAGAGCCCCCTACTCTCTGTAATAGATGCTTGGTTTTCAATAATATACAAAAATTATATACAAAGTATGAAAAGTAGATGCGGCTCTGTGATAACAAGGAGTCTCAAACAGACGCTGGGGTCGCACTGTGGCTGAGAAAAATAAACACTGAGCATCCATCATGTAACTTTGATGTCATTATGATTAACGTGATTTATAACCAGAAATCATATACATTTGCATTGAAGGTATTTCTGGATGATCTGTTGGTAGTGGAGATAACATATAGAATTAGTTGAGATTTTCCAATTAAAATGATCTGGTATAACTTACGCATATATGTCTTTATACACAAATTATATGATGTTTTATATTTGGGAAAATAAACTTATCCAATGAATATCTGTCTCCGTTATTTTGTTTTTGTGAAAAGGTTCATATTTGGCTGGTCATGAAAACATACAATGTTATGATGGTACATATTTGACTGCTCTAAACTATAAAGCCAGATGGATTTAAAGGTACATCCATTGTGTTGTTGGGGGTCACATATTGCAAACGTTATAAATGGTGTTACTTTATCGAGAAATACCGACTGTTACCGAAAACTACCATTTTGATGATAGTCGACTTAGCATATTGACAATAGATAGATAAAAGTACTGATTTCTGATCGGAAACCGGACAATGCACAGCGTGTGGCGCGCGTCAATGAGTCAAACGTAATTTTGGAATGTTTAATATTTATAACAGACAAAAAGACAAATTTAAGTTGATCATGTTGAATAGGTCACATAGCTACTGTGCATGTAAATGGGACGTTCAGTTTCGGTTTCTGCACATGCATAATGATGTTACTCAATTTTAATTGAAAACTAGTAATTATGATATATTTGGCGATTGGGGATAAATATGCAAGTTGAGTGAATTTATTTGTATTGTAGACAGCACATGTGGTGAATTGGAACGTATTAAAGCTAAATAAAAGTTTATGAAACACAATGGATGCACCTTTAAGCATGGCATTTCAAACTCCTGCTCCAAAACTAGGGCTGTGCATTGCCTCCATGTTTGTATTGCGATATGTACCATAATATATTCCAAGATCCTCTGACAATGAGATATTTCTCTAGAAACCATTTTAGCTAGTGCCAATGATATTGCAACATGCTAAATGAACTATACACTCAACTGTTATACTTCTTTTTGCAGTTTAAACATGACACATTTGATCAAATGACTTTCAGATCTTTAAAAAGATCATTTGTAATACAGTCCAACACACATTCTAGCATTTCAAAATAATGTTCTTAAATAAGTTAAGCCAGTAAATGTGCCTTTTACAAGATAAATGAATAATTTTGACTTATTAATTTGTTGGTGCAATATATTGCGATATGAAAATCATATTGCAATACTTGCATGGCACAACTCAAATTGTAGAGCAATATATTGTTGTTGCAATAATATTGCACAACCTTATACAAAACGGATGCATTCCCAAAGCTTAAACGATTTGGGAGATAGTTTGTACATAAATGCAGTGCTGTATGTTTTTATTGCTCAACGAACCAGTTTTAGCTCATCAGGAAAGAAAGACCAGATGGACTGAGGGCATGGTTGTTTGTGCATTTTTTGGTGCACGAGTTACTAACGATGTACACAACTAACATAGGACACAGTAACGACTAACATAAGACACAGTGACGACTAACATAGGACACAATGACGACTAACATAGGACACAGTGACGACTAACATGGGACACAGTGACGACTAACATGGGACACAGTGACGACTGACATAGGACACAGTGACGACTGATATAGGACACAGTGACGACTAACATAGGACACGGTGACGACTAACATAGGACACAGTGACAACTGACATAGGACACAGTGACGACTGACACGAGAAAATCTCGACAGACTCCGGACCTCCTGCCGACAACTATCCCGAGGAACTTACGACTCATCCCAAGTGAAACTTGACTCATTACGATTGAGTCCGACCCCTTCACGTCTCATTCACGACAATAGTTTATGACTCATCACGACCGGGTCCAGATACAACAAACCTACGAGTCACTTACAATTCATATACGATAAAATCAGGAAGAATTGGAGATTTCCGATCGGTCTCGGGTATATAAAGAGTCGACAGCTGCCGACTACTCATTTCCCCTGGGTTTTTAAGAGATAAAGACATTTTAAAAGTTGCAAAATTTCATTTAAAATTGGATGGAGATAGAATAGACACCCCGAGACGTGTTAGTTAAACACTGAAGTCCTCGGATATAAGCATGGTTTGGAATTAGTATCAAAGAAAAGTACAAATACCTCTTGTGAATGATATGGTAAGTAGCAAATGTGTATCACTGGCCAGTGTAGTTTTGAGAGAATGCAACGTGAAGCAAGATCAAGACCACAACATGAAAGATAAGCACCTCATCTGTCTCATGACAATGGATGCACATATCAAGTATTGAAGGCCTGTCACTGCTAATCAAACGTTAAAGGGGCTGTAGCGCGTTTTTTGCAAACATTATTTTTTCAAATTTTCCATTTATGATGATAGTTTATGTCATTTATGTTTAAAACATCTTATAACACACAAACCAATTATCCGTAGTGGTAATAACGGTGTTGCGTGTAAAGCAAAAAATGCATGGCGGTCATTTTATTGTGAACACATTTTATTATTTCGAATGACAAACACGATTCCCATGGCTTTACGGAACCATGTACACTCATTTGTAACTTGATTTTCCAAAGAGAGAACGGTGTTTTACTATTGGTGACTTATTTGAGCGAAAAAAACGTGCTACAGCTCCTTTAAAGTTTCCGAAACATGATTCCACCAAGAACAAGACAAGGTAAAAACGTATGACCTCACCTGAAAGTTGTCATCACAAAGCTTATAACTGACGAATCAAAACTCATGTTTTTTACAGAAACTCATTTGGACAAGAATATTGACAGCAATTCAGGTTATCATGGCCGAATACCAAAGACCGGAATTCATTTGGCGGGGGTGTAATGCTTTATATCAAAGACTCATTAGCATATACTAGAATTATGATTATGATTTCGAAAACACACACGATGAAACAATTTGGTATCGATGTATTTATTTGTTAAACCCCTTCTAATTTGTTTAGCATACAGGCCAGAGTATAACTCTTTAGAACTTTGGAACAGGCTAACTATATACCTTAGACATCACAAGTAAAATCAGCATCAATGGCGATTCTAAATGCAGACCTTTTTACTAGTAGAGGCAATAAACTCAGACATGATGCTTAGTAAAAAACTTGAATAATATGATAGAAGAACCAACAAGAGTCACACAATATTCTAGTACATTGCTTGATCCCGTTATTATACGTGAAGATATAAATGTTGTTGATTGTGGAGCTACTGAATTCGATAGTGTCATAAGTGATCACATAGGTACTTACATCACTTTAACTACGTCAGTAAATACCAAAATGGCGTATACCAGAGAGGTGTTGTGTTACAAACAAGCTGATTATACATCATTGAATGACCTTATCAGAAAACAAACTGGACTAAATTGTTCATCAATTGTAACGATGTAAATGAAGCCTGTGACAAATTTTATAAATCATTCAATTCATTTCTGAGATCACGCCTCCCTACAAAGACAATTATTATTCGTTCAAATGATAAACCGTGGTTTGATTCTTATTTAAGAAAATAGTGTAAAAAAAAGCAACGGCAAAAAGTTAATAATATGAAGTATTATGCAAAGGAAAACTTTTATGCTATTTTTAGCTCATCAGGCCTGAAAGGCCCGATGGGCTTATGGCATGGCATGGTGTCCGGCGTCCGTCCATCCGTCCATCCGTCCATCCGTAAACTTTTCGCTTTTTCGACTTCTTCTCCAGAACCAATGATTCCACAGAGCTGAAATTTTATGTGCAGACTCCTTGGCCAATGGGGATTCTAAATTGTAGGTTTTGTGACCACGTGACCCCAAATGGGGTCACAGGGGTCACATCCTTAAAAACCTATTTTCATCTTCTTCTCCAGTTCCAAAAGGTCTAGAGAGCTGAAAAAATGTGTGCAGACTCCTTGGCCAATGGGGATTCTAAATTGTAGATTTCGTGACCCCATGACCCCAAATGGGGTCACCGGGGTAACATCCTTAAAAATCTATTTCCATCTTCTTCTCAAGTTCCAAAAGGTCTAGAGAGCTGAAAACTTGTGTGCAGACTCCTTGGCCAATGGGGATTCTAAATTGTAGATTTTGTGACCCTGTGACCCCAAATGGGGTCACCGGGGTCACATCCTTAAAAACTTATTTTCATCTTCTTCTCAAGTTCCAAAAGGTCTAGAGAGCTGAAAAGTTATGTGCAGACTCCTTGGCCAATGGGGATTCTAAATTGTAGATTTCGTGACCCTGTGACCCCAAATGGGGTCACCGGGGTCACATCCTTAAAAACTTATTTTCATCTTCTTCTCCAGTTCCAAAAGGTCTAGAGAGCTGAAAAGTTGTGTGCAGACTCCTTGGCCAATGGGGATTCTAAATTGTAGATTTCGTGACCCCGTGACCCCAAATGGGGTCACCGGGGTCACATCCTTAAAAACTTATTTTCATCTTCTTCTCCAGTTCCAAAAGGTCTAGAGAGCTGAAAAAATGTGTGCAGACTCCTTGGCCAATGGGGATTCTAAATTGTAGATTTCGTGACCCCATGACCCCAAATGGGGTCACCGGGGTCACATCCTTAAAAACTATTTTCATCTTCTTCTCAAGTTCCAAAAGGTCTAGAGAGCTGAAAAGTTGTGTGCAGACTCCTTGGCCAATGGGGATTCTAAATTGTAGATTATGTGACCCCATGACCCCAAATAGGGTCACAGTGGTCATGATCTAAGACCCATCTTTTGCTTTTAAACGATAACTTAAATAACTTAAATATTCAACTTTAGATAGTAAATCAATGAAATCCTGATGAGCTACAGAGCCCATGGCTCTATTTTTATTAATAATTTCCTCCTTGATTCGTATGTTGAAAATACGTTATTTAGTGAAGCAATCTGGCTCTAGCACCTGCATACCGCCTCTTTAAGGTACATCCATTGTGTTTCATAAAATTTTATTTGGCTTTAATACGCTCCAACTCACCACATGTGCTGTCTACAATACAAATAAATTCACTCAGTTTGCATATTTATCCCGAATCACCAAATATATCATAATTACTAGTTTCCAATTAAAATTGAGTAACATCATTATTCATGCGTAGAAACCGAAACTGCACGTCCCATTGACATGCACAGTAGTTAAATGACCCATTAAACATTATCTCACCAAATTTGTCATTCTGTCTGTTATAAATAAGATTCCAAAATTACGTTTGACTCATTGACGAGCGCCACACTCTGTGCATTGTCCGGTTTTCGATCAGAAATCACTACTTTTACCTTCATATCGTCAATATGCTAAGTCGACTATCATTAAAATGTTTGTTTTCGATAACAATCGGTACTTCTCGATAAAGTAACACCATTTATAACGTTTGCAATATGTGACCCCCAACAACACAATGGGTGTACCTTTAAATGTAACGAGAATCATGTCAGTCCATCTTGCTTCTCTGATTTTGAAAAGGTAGAAAGATTAAATGAATACTTCCAATTGATATCAAAACTAGAAAATAACAATGTATATCTACCGACATTCAATAAGTGACGGATGATATTTTCGGCTCACTCATTCATGTCATTATAAGAAAAAGGGAAATGGAAGATATCAGTTAATGTTTACATTTGAAAAAAGCGCCCGGTTCGAAAAATAAGCCATCAATTTTGAAAAAATGTTGTTCACTTAATAAGTTTTATATCATGTTAATTGATTAATACGTCTTTACAGACACGTGTGTATCCAATTGAATGGAAAGTTGCCAATGTCATGCCTCTCTTTAAGAAAGGTTGGCGTTACTTTAGCGTCTAACTATAGACCGATTTCACTAATCAGTTGTGTTGGTGAAGTTTTTGAAAGAGTTGTTTTTAAACATTTGTTTAAGAATTTTCATATAAACAAACTTCTTTATAAACACCAGTCTGGGTTTTAGGCTGGACATTCCACTGTACATCAGCTGATAGATATATCATCAGACACGTGAATCTCTAAATGGTTTACAAGTTATATTGGTTATCGCATTCAGAGCATGTTTGTAAATTGATCAATTTCTAAACCAAGAATTCTCCAAACGCAAGGCAACTCTTGCCTGTCTCCATTACTGGCTGATTTAATCCTTACAGTATTTTCCTCGCTATGTGTGCCAAGATAGTGAGTCGCTGCATCTGAAACGCATATATTGGGCCACAATTTCCTAGGTCTAAATCAGCCAGTAATGGAGACTGACAGAAGTTATGCCTTGCGTTTGGAAGTTTACTCCAAGCTGGCATCCCGCAAGGATCAGTTCTGGGCCCGTACTTATTCATTGTGTACATAAATGATATAGCAGATGAGTTAGATTGTCTTACACGTCTTACTCGTCATTTTGTTGCTCGTCAGTGAACAATATTATAGTGAAATAGAAATTAAGCTGAATGCTAATTTATGTTGGGTAAAAAGTAGTTAATCTGATATAACCCAGACAAAACTGGAGCTGTTCTATTTTCGCTTCAAAATAGTATACATACAATGTACATCATTACTTTGATGGAGTTAAAATATAAATGGTTAAGATGCCACAGGCGTTATTTTAGAAAGATATGGGAAATGGACAGACCATATTGAAAATATTATAAAAAGAGTTAAAAAATGTTTTACCATCCTCCGAAGCCTAAAATATGTATCAAGTAGAGATACTCTTAAAAAGATTTATGTTGTGTTTATAAGACCGCACCTCGAATATGCATGCGAAGTCTGGGATGGGTGTACACAAGAACACGTTAATATATTACAGCAAATACAGTTACAAGCAGTAAGGGTGATTATTTGGTTGCCCAAATATACATCTAAGATTTGTGTATACTTGGAAATTGGTTTGGAACCATTACAAGAACGTCGGGGAAAAAGAAAGTTAAACTTATGTACACAATCCGAAATCAAATGGCTCCCCATTATCTTACTGACTTACCTCCCCAAGTCGTCGGATCAAAATATTAGATAATTACAATTTACGTAAGTGCCAAAATATTTCAAACTCTTTATATCCAGACTTAAACAGTTAGAAGAATTGTTCAACCCATCGGCTATATGTCCATGGAACAATCTATCAAATAATGTCCGCAAATCAGAAAGCGTTTCAGTATTTTAAAACATGTTTTACTGATAAGTATGTCTCTGCTCCGCAATATTTTTTATATGGTAAAATAAAATTAAACATGTTGCACTCAACCTTACGTTATGCTGTTGGCACATTAGATTTTGATTTAATAAAATTGGAATGAAATCTGATCCAATTTGTATGTGTATTAATAATGTTAGTTACTATATATACGTATAGTTACTCGGTCAAGTAAATCTGATCATGCCCTGCCACTGCTTCGCTCCCTTCACTGGCTGCCTATTCACTATAGGATTCAGTTCAAGCTTCTTTGCCTGAAGCCCCTGTCACACTTCTGCGTATCCTCATTCCTTATGAGTTGCGTTTTGATATTTCTTTCATACGCGGCCGTACGCAATATACGCCGCTCATTGGCATCTTATAGGTTTTAGGTCGTTTCTTGTACGTCGGCATACGCATAGACCATTTCTATACGCATGATAGTTTTTGGCATGCTCAAAACTATGCTGCGTACGATGATATGCAACTCATAAGTTATTCATACGCAATGCATCGATTTCCCATCGGTCGAGTGCGGTACACGTACGTAATGAATACGTAGAGAGTATGCACTCCATACGCAGTATTTGCTGCTCTCCCGAACCACATATGAATGGCGTATGACAGACGTACACATAGCGTACTTGGACCGAATATAGCAGGCATGCTGAACGAACTAAAAACGAATTATACGCATCATAACCGTATTCCTTGCAATCGCAAAGCGTATTGTCCTTATGTGGAACGTATGACAAGCATACACATCAGCACACATAACGTACATGCCAGACAACAGATCAACACAGACGAAATGTCGAAATTTGATGTTCCTTAATCATTAATTAGTGTGCCATAATATATCCGTGTAATATATTATTTTGAAAATAGAGCTTTGTAGGATTTATATCAGGCATTGCATGTGAAATAATAGGTTCATAACATAAATGTAATGACTCATCAATTCCAGTGCTTTTAAGCTCATTAGAAGAAGTAGTAACATAATTCTCTATAACTCCAACTCAGTATCACTAACTCTCGTAAATTTGTTCTCAAGTCATGTTAGAATGCATTTTATGGTTTATGAAAAAAACATCTGCACACATGCCTGATATAGGAACTCTCTCTCTCTCTCTTCGACACAAATAATAACGAACTGCCTCTGCTGGCTAGGCTGGGCCATTGCACCTAGGTTACCTGTAGGTCACATAGATCATTATATATCAAATATATAACATGAAGCTCTGATTACAAGGTTCCACAGCCAAGAACCATGGTGCTTCAAATTTAACTGGTTTTCTCCCCCAGACGCACACACCTATTTATATATGTTAAACGCTGTGATAATGAAAGATGATATAATTACTACCATTAGGGATGCTTTTGGATATTTCACCTAAGTCATAAAAGGAGTGCGTATATATCTCCAGATTTTCAGTATCAATTATTTCAATCAACCGTTTCTCCTATTCTCCCATATGACTGTGAAGTTTGGGGCTTTATGTAAGCTAAATCTATGGAAAGGGAAACTTATCAAAAATATGTTATATGTGAAAATGTCAACTCCATCAATATTCTCATATGGCGGGCACATTTCACTAAAAGATATTCGGCTTGTCACGGTTATTAAATATTGGCTTATTTTTTAAAAAACTTTACCGGATCGATATATAATTTTGATATACAATGCATAATTGAACGCTTCAGATGAGAAACCTGGGATTGAAAACTTTATTGAGATATATGTTCTTCAAGTTTGGTTTTGGATATATTTGGGTCACTGATGTTACCAATAGTGATGCTATTGGGTGAGAATTTACACAACGGGTTAAAGCTTTTCATTCCCAAATGTGGAATCATGAATTGTCAACTAGATTGTATTTTAACATCAAATACACTTTGCGTATCAAATATTTAACTAATATTGATGTGAAGAACTACAAAATTGCACTTACACGTTTCCGTTTCGGCTCACCCATGCTTATGGTTGGGAAAGGAAGATGGGTGTGCTTACAATCCCTTTTGTTTTTATATTATGTCTTTTTTGTATAAACAAATAAAAGATGAATACCATGTACTCTTAATCCGTCCAAACTATTTAGATATACGAAAACACTATTTGAGTAAAGTTCTACTGCAAAGTTAGTTGAAGTTTATTAGAAGTCCATTTATTTACTTTTTGTGATTTTGATTATGGTTCTGGAGAAAACGTCGAAAATTTGAGTCACCTGGTACAACAAATAGTGATACGCAAATCATGTCAATCGCATTCGCATCTCATACGCATCTCACATGCATCACATACGCATGTCATACGTATCTCGCGCGCATCCCGTACGCATCTCATATGCTATGTTCGCAAACTGCTCGCTTCATGTGCGAAACAAGTAAGGAAAAGTACTAAAAATAGAACTTTAATTTTGAGCGTATCGGTTGCGTATACAATAATTTTTTATGCGCAACTCATACGCACTTACTATACGCTAAAGTGTGACAGGGCCCTAACTTTCCGTTGTCTGACTGGAACTGCTCCCTCGTACCTGGCCCAGTCCCTGAAACCACACTGTCCACCTCGTGCTCTCCGCTCCCAGGACAAACGTCTTCTCGTCATCCCCTCAGTGAAAACCTCCACATACGGGCACAGATCATTTATGTATGCCGCACCTACAGCCTGGAACCATCTACCCCAATATCTTCGGGACTGTACTGAACTTTCCAATTTTAATCCTCCCTGAAGACACACTTCTTCAGATTAGCATTTGACAGCTAGCTTCTGTCATGGACCTATCTCTCTTCAAACTCTGTCTCGAGCTTTGAGCATCGTTTTACAATGGAAATAGCGCGTTATAAGCATGCTATTATTATGTTGAGAGCCATGTTTTCTTTAAATGTGCTCTATACAATAATCAGAGAGAAACACTTATGTCATACTTAGTGCAACATGTTTGTCGATAAATCTTGAATTGTTGTTAGAGGGAAGTGCAGACCTGTCATTTTGTAAAAATGTAAATGTATTTACAGTAGTTCTATCATTTATTCACGAGACCAAACGATTTATGCGACATGTTTATACATTTACTTATGCATCAGTTCGTTTCATGTTAATCGTCTACTTATATTTCTGTCTTTTCCAGTCCCTGTTATCTTTTCCTTACGAATGTTATAAACTGTAAATACCAATGTCCAATCCTATGTTGGATAACTTGTTCTCAATCCTTTTCATTATGAATAAAATATGTTTAATCCAATCCAAACAAAATTTATGGCCAAAGTTAAATGTACATCCATTGTTTTGTTTGGGGTCACATATGCTTGACGTTATAAATTGTTAAATTGAGAAGTGCTGACTGTTACCATTTTTATTTTAGTCAATTCAGTATAGTTACGATACTTTGTAAAAGTAGTGATTTCTGATCGAAAACCAGACAGTTCACTGTTTTTGACGCGCGTCAATTAGTTAAATTAATTTTCGGGGGAAAACGGACAAAAAGAAAAATTTGGGTTGATAATGATTTATAGGTCATTTAACAAGTGTGCATGTGGTTTGGATTTCTCGGCTCCAACAAAACTTCTTAGCGGGGAAAAGGGGAACCTCATACTGTATCTCTGCTTCTTAACCAATGAAAGCCATGCTGATTGCACAACTAGATTAAACTGCAACCAAGCAAGACACTTGCTTTTTGTCAGCGAATTCAGGCCATTTAGAACAAAGGTTAGGATCGGAAATCTTAAGGGAGTAACCTCCTTTGGAAGAGAATGAATTCTGTCTGAGAAGTGATGAATTAGGATCCATTCCTATCTCAGAACAATTATATTATCAAGACAAATTTCCATACATACTTATTAAGAGCATTTACCAAAGGTGCCAGCGAGCCACATCCTCTCTTAGATCGGGTAACAGGTGAAGTTTAGCGCAAATATTTTGCGCAAAAGAGATGAACGACCAGTTTTCCCTATGTTCCCTGGTCGTTCATCTCTGTACCGCATCATATTTGCGCTAAACTTCAACTGTGATCCGATACTGACAACCGTTTGTTTAGGACCATGCGCAGTTTTTGTATAGGCCTACCTCATGTTCGTCATTCTCTTCCCACAGATGTTGCTCCCTTCAGATTTTAGGATCCTAGGATCGGAAATCTGAAGGGAGTAACCTCTGAGGGAAGAGAATGCATGTTCGTCTTTAAGTACCTGAAGGAACTATTCCATACAGTTATGTATTCAGTTGATAATATAATAATGAAGATACTTATACCCGCTGAACTCCACGCCACTGCCGAGCACGCTCAAAGCGCAAAAACATCCCTATGCATCACTTTGGTGTCGCTTTAAGGACCATTGTCCCTTTTCCTTGTCAACATACTGGGAGTGTACAACCTAGCTGCCAGTTAAAGGGGCAGTAGCACTTTTGGCTCAAATAAGTTGATGAAATGTATTTAAAAAATAATGTCATTAACATTGAAACACCCTCCTCTCTCAAATGAGTATACAGGGTTCGGTAAAGCCATGGGAATCGTTTTTGTCATTCAAAATAATCAAATGTGTTGATATTAAAATGGCCCCCATGCAATTTGTTCTTTAAATTTGCAAAAACGTGCTTCAGTCCCTTTTACGGCTATCTGTCACATTGCTTTACCTCAATGCCAGGTACCCAGTTGTACTGCTGAGTGAACAGAAGCGAATTTTAAAGTCATTTGCCCAACTAATGTCTTTGAGTGGGGTAGAGAATCTACCCTTCAAATTCTCAGGTTATCCAGCCATGAAGAGGGTCACCTATACGGCTAGCCGGACTCATTGTTGCTGCACTTTACTGAAAGCGATCAACTCAACTGGCCTACACGGGACCACGCCACAGATAAATCTCATATCATTATTCTAAGCGAAAATGATGTGAATGTTCGTGACTCCTAACAAATTATGGAGGGTTTATCAAAATAAATACTCAAAACATTTTGAAAAAATAATGTAAAATTTTATTCACATATACATATATAAGTGTAACATAGAGATATAAGAAGTATCAACCGACTTCTGCTGTACAACATAGATAACACAGATTCGATATGTTTCTTACGTATGTCCAATGGACATATAGTTCGCCAAGCCTGGGCGAGGCCTTTTACATTGACATTTCCAAAATAAGCCATCTTCGGTACGTCCAGGTAAGGCTGTGACGTCATTTCCGGAAGTAGCGAAGGCGGAAGTGGTTCAGCAGATTTTGATTTCGTGCTTAATTGCTTTTCACATCTAGGATTCGAACTCAAACTATGTAACCATTCAAACAATTTGTATTTTTGGTAT
The DNA here is from genome assembly GCA_936450465.1 of Gibbula magus. Taxonomy (NCBI): domain Eukaryota; kingdom Metazoa; phylum Mollusca; class Gastropoda; order Trochida; family Trochidae; genus Gibbula; species Gibbula magus. The sequence continues at coordinate 44,095,579 of OW388295.1, forward strand.
GGTGTTGAAAATCTGTCGATTTCCTGAGCCATAATTACATTCTGTAGCATAACATTATCAAATAATTGTCCTATTCACGTGAAGCATAGAATGCATATGATATATGTTTATCTTGTCTATTTCGTCATTTCACTTCCGGGTCCAGATGTCTAAAACTCCTTTGCGCAAATATAATCCTACGACTGTCTTAGTGCTAATAGATCTTCGAAAATCTGAGCCCAGAAGGTGAAACTAATCAATAAACACGTATCACATTGCTGTATGTAGGCTATACTTGTTTAATATACATTGTAGTTTGATATAATATTGATATGTACAATATAGGCATCTAAACATATTCATGCTCACAATGCATTGTTTCTATCACGCGTTGAAACTCCATAGCTGTTGGGGTAACAACATCAGTCAAACAACATGCGACCGTACTTTAGTTGTCCATGATAAACTTCTCTTTGATAAATATTTGTATCGACAAAAACGTTGGCCTCTTTCCTTGTTTTTTTATATATCTGAGACAGTGGATATAAGCTTGCATAAAATTTACACTTCATAACAAATATTATCACTTTTATATTTTTAAGAATAATAACATACATTCAGATATTTGAAATCAAATACACGAATTATAGATCTCTTGGCCGAAGTAATATTTACAAATGAGCAAAAAATTCATATCTGATTTGTTTTAAAAAAGTACCCTTTTATATCGTGTAATTTGATATGGCTTATAAACATCCATTCAGTTCTTAAACAGCTGATTTGGGCTTTGAGTACTTATATAAGATGTCCATACAAGCTCCTCTGGTGTTGAAAATTATAGCAGTTCTTGGTTTTTATACTATTTAAAAAATTTCTTGGTTTTTATAATCTTAAAGGGCTCCTAGACTGTTTTGTGACCGCGAACCTGAAACAAAGCAAAAGAAAGGTATGAAACAAAATTCACATTTGAAAATATTGCAGATATAAACTGTAAACACAAAACAATTATTCATACGTGAAAGACGGGCTTTAGTGCAATTCAGGGAATGACGTCATCGCTAAATTGTTCCAATGCGAACAACTCAACATCTAATATATGCTGACCTTACACTTTCAAAACTTGGAATGTATATTACACGATAGCACGTGAATCACGTGCAGGTTCAAAGTTTAAAGAGTGTAAAAGGAAGCATTGCACGTGCAGCCCATGCAATTACGAAGTTTTGAAATGTAAAACCACCTAATAGTCCGTGCACATCGTGCAGACTAGAGGTTGATGGAATGTGAAGAAATGTTTCACGTGCAGATCATGCATTCAGAGGAGGGCCGGGTCTACTTGCAATGAACCAATTTGACGGAACTCACTTACTGGTAAATTATCTGTGCACTGATTCACGTATTGAAAATATGACATCAGTTATGTGCCATCAAATGGATCTAATTAATTAACCAAAATAATTCAAAGTAGCAAACCATGTCATAAATGATATTCATATTTATAATATTAATTATATTTTATAAATAAAATATGATGTTTTCCCACTCACGTTTTAATGTTCCTTTTACTGATCGTGGTGCATAGGCGTACTCGGACTGTGGCCGTCTTCGTTCGGCGGGATGTTTTCCGGTGAGATCCGGAGTTACCCGAAGTACCTTTCCGGACTCGCCCTTTTTCATAAAATTAGGCGGGGCACTGTAAGTGCTCATTGGTCCTGGCTGGTGGCCCGGGTGTTTGAGATGGGTTGCCACTGAAATTAGAAGTGCATATTGAAATAAGGATTTATGTTTTATACTTTCATTCATTCATTCATTCATTCATTCTTTCATTCATTCATTCATTCATTCTTTCATTCATGCATATTGCATCATTTATATTTTCATTCATTCATGCATTCATTCATTTTAATTAATTAATTCATTCATTCTTTCTTTCATTTTCATTCATTCATTCTTTCATTTTCATTCATTCATATTGCATCATTTATATGTTCATTCATTCATCCATTCATACTTTCATTCATTCATCCATTCATACGTTCATTCATTTATCCATTCATACCTTCATCGATTCTTTTACCCATTCATACTGTTATTCTTTCATTCATTCCTACAGTCATTCATATGTTCATCCCTCCATTCAATAAGAGGAAACTCACTAGGGTCCGCTCCGTTGTTGAGGATGACGGGCTCGGAGTACAGTCCCGGGTTGTTCACGTACAGTACAGAGGCGGCTTTGCTCTTGTAGCTAGGGGGTGACATGATGACCGACCCAGCGTAATACGTCTCTCGGTCATCCTCGAAGTAGATCCCCTCCACACCGATATTCACCAACTGTCGGACCTGGGGAAAACATCAACATAATTTTGGTATAATGTTTGATTTTTTTACTTAAAAGTTTTGTTGAGAGCTAGAGGTCATCCATAACCTTATTTTCAGAATTGAAATAATCGGATTAACAATGAGCTCCAATATAAGTTTATTTTATTTGTGGAATTTTTTAAATAAAAAGGCACTACTCCACAGCTTGATCATCTCCCCACAGAGGTTACTCCACTCAGTTCTTTTACCCTTACTATCCAAGAATTGAATGAAGAAACCTCTGTGGAAAGAGAATGAAACTTGACCTATGTCCATGCAAATAATCCTCAACGAATATGTATAGGTTAATCACCCAAACAAGGTAGTTATTTAGATTAACTATGCGAGGGCGTTAGCCCGAGCAGAGTTAATCTAAATAACTATCGCAGTTTTGGGTGATTAAACGGCTTATACCACGTGGGAATATTGTTTTTACGTACGTTTAATGAATGAGATGTAAAGAAAATGATCATTACAAGTGAAAAAAAATGTTTTTTTAATTCAAATAATTGCCCTAGGGCGGTTATCAAGGTTATGTGAAATAACCCCTCTGAGAACAATAGACATAACGGACCCTAGTGGTATAAATCTCAGTTACAGAGACAAACCCACGATAAGCACACTATTTTGAACAAAGTTCTAAAAATATATTCATATTTTCTAAATGACAAAATATACCACTCTACAACTTGAAAGCCGTCTCACTCACGCATGTTTATCATGTCTTTTCTGCAGAAGATTACAAGAATAAAATGGATAATTTAGAAATATTAAAACTGAAAAAAAATTCACTACGTTTTTCGTATCTAGTCACATTTTGTGTACAACCTCGATCTCGCAAGGGTAACAATGATTACACTCGTTTCGTTAAAACCATATGCCACACGTACTCGTGTAATAATCACGGTATCTCACCTTGGGAAGGAACATGGAGAAAAGGATGAGAGTGGCTGTGAGGAAGAGACCAAACGCAATGCAGGCGTCTCCGAACTCATGGGCGAACATGTTGTCCCTGTTGAGGCCCCCGACCAGACCCCAGGCCAACCAGAGGGGGATGCTGAACCCAGAGGCGATGCCGATGAATATGGACTCCCGGTGGTTGGTGATAATGCCGTGGGCGTTGAGGGCGAGGACAGTGGTGATGAGGATGAGGAACATAATGTAGACCAGAGAAAGCAAATGGTTCTCAAACTCATTCCGGACGAAGGAGGTCATGTTGAACATCCCCTCGCTCACCTTCCACGTGTAGTGGTTGCAGATCCAGACACTCTTCCCGCTGTTGTCCGTCACCAGGACTGCCTCCGGAGGGACAGTGATCAACCATTGAGCGTCGATAACGATCTGGACTCCCACGGCAAACATAAACATGAGGAACTGGTAGATGCCCTTCAAGTAGTTGGGGGATTCGATGTCGCCTGGTAGCAAGGAAGACTCGGACGTCTTGGAGGTCAGGATGACCATCAGCTTGACCAGCAAGACGGCGAACATGATGGAGTAGGACACGCCCACTCCGAATCTCGTGATTCCACACGTGGCCTTGGTGGGTATGGGGATGAAGGCGAAGAGAGTGAGGAAACTGAGGAAGATGCCGAAGAGAAGGAGTTGTCCCAGCCACATGGTCCTCCACCTACTGCCCATGCGCGTGCCCAGGAGCTTGTAGAGGATGTAGATCTCGAAGATGATCACGGCCACGATACCCAGACCCGCAAGGACACCAAGGGCGATAATCCACTTCTGTCCGACCTCGAACCTGAAGCAATGGTCACACGTTAAAGAAGGGGTGATATATGACATGTTGTACAAAGGATTCGTACAATTGTTAGTCCTTGGTGATAAATGACTTATTGTGCAAATGGTTCATTGAATGTTTCTGCTGGGCTAATGCATTGCCTATATTGCATCTGCTTACCGTGTCTTTACTGGGTGAAATTACACAAAAAGAGTATGTACCAGTCTATTTTAACATAGCTACAATCGTGTAAATAGCACTCGCTCTGACAAAAACTCCGAATCGTATGCCACAATTGCTCATGTTTAATCTCCATTTTTACCTTGTCATCCACATTTCACTTCCTCGGGAAGAGGTGAAATAGGCCCCGGTGAGTTCCTGGTTAGTGGGGAATTTGACGAACGTGAAGTTACCCCCCTCAGTGGGGTCTTTGGGGGTAGTGGTCCCCATTGGGGTGGTGACAGCGGTGGTAGCGGGGGTGGTCGTGGTGGTCTCGCCGCACAGGATGCAGGGGTAGGGACAGATGGATTTGTCCCTGTAATACTGCATACTCAAGCTTCTCGTTGGGGTCAGTCCCACACCCGGGGCGTAGTCGGCGTACTGGAGTAGAGAACAGTGGGGTTATGTGTTAGTTATATAGTCTTCAGGGAGAATATCTGTTAAATACATGTCGTTAAGATAAAGAACACACGTGACATTGTTATATTTGGGATCACACTATCTGTTCTTTTAGTTTATCTCGGGACGAGTCCCTTGAGGGATTCGATCCGCACCCTCAGAGTCAGTCATCACCCACCAGCAATAGTTATGCCAAAAGCTTACCATTCGGTCACCGTGACCTCGAGAAAACGAGCTCAAACAAACCGGAGGTTAAGTTTTGTTTAAATTTAGAATCAACAGCTAACCAATTCAGTAGCCCTCTGATAGATGGAAAGTGGCACAGCTACCAAGGCAGAATGAATAATAAAAATAAATACATGACTTTAAGAAAGTTAACACATGTAACCTCTTATATTTGGGGTCACACTAGCTGCAATAGTACAAATTCTTGTACATTATTGGAAGATATTTAGAAATATTAGTTCTCTCAATGTGATGTTCGTAATGAATTGGTTCGGAATCAATAATGCCAACTATCTGAAATGGGCCTTCGAATGTTTCAATCTTGTGAATAGTTCCTCCAGTGAAGGGATATCCGTAATGCAATTGAACATAATGTGTGGTCTACAGCAAGGGTGTTATTGTGGCCATTGATTATTTTACATTTTGATGGGATTTAACCAAGGAACATATGCACAATTATCTTAAAAAGATACAGGAACGTTCGTTTATTTGATGAACCTAAAGCCCCGTTACATCATCCATGTTGAAAATAAAGCTATTCCTGTCCTAAGCCCATGCCAGGTTACAAGTCGACAAGTACCTGGTTGTTGGGTGTCAATATGGCGTCTCAGACGTAACAGAAGAAGCGTGCTTGTGGTTGTTGTTACACGAAGCTTGGCAATCATTCAGGAATTTAAAACATGTTGTGTCTCTAGTATCTGCATTGTCACTCAATCACACTACTTATTTTGTAGTAGAAAATTGGCAAAGTAAAATAAGAACACATTTAATGGACTCAAGATCGTCCCAAAAAGGTAAAATACTTTGAACAATTGCAAATAGAAGAATCCCTGCAAATAAACACAAATTGTTAAATTTTGTTAAATATGTAAAATATATGCTTTTGAAATGGTTTATGATTGTAACATTTTCGCCTTTTAAAACAATCCACACGCGGGTATTATACTGACTCTCATTCACACTTGAACTTTAACTTCTTAAGGAATTTAAACATATATCAAACATGCAAATAAGAAATTATAGGGTGACATCTATCAGTTGAAAGGAAATGTTTTTGTCTGACCTATGCGATGCATTTTACCATATGGTGTTTATTCATTAACACATTGATATAATATCAATAATAAAAAAATCAAATATCCCTAAATGTCAAACAAAAAATGATAAATTACCTTGACGTATTTATCCTGGACGACGGAGTAGACTTCGTACTTGGTGAAGCCATTTGTCCCCAAGCTGGAGGGGTCGCCTGTCACATACTTGCTATTGTTTCCAACTGTCTGGTCAAACAGGAAGCGATTGTTTCTCTGCACTCCCTTGATGCCGTTGAAGAGTCTGGTGCCACGGTTGCCAATGTTCAGGAGGTTGGAACAGAGGTTGTACCTGTCGCAGGCGTCCTGGGATGCCTGGTAGACGCCCTGGATGATGGCATGTACCGCCATGATGGTGTACGGCACGTACACATCAAGCTCGATGTCACTCAGAGTCTGCGTGGCCAGGTCACATGAGCCACTTCCGGTTCCGCCAACGGTGCAACCAAACCTGTTCTCCCAGAATCCTGTCAGATAATCGTTCTTGATGTCGGTGCCTTGGTCATTTGGCTTGAGGTCGTTCCAATACTGTCTGAAGGCATCGACATCGGCTTTATAGTCACGGTCAACTGCTAGAGATGCGACAATGCTGTTGTTGGCTGCCCCAACCCCTCCACTTATCACAGACAGGGAACTTCCCCAGGAGGACGTACCAAGGAAGATCAGGTCCAAGTTGACTCCAGCTTGGGCGTTGTAGGCATACACAGAGCGCAGGATCTTGTTGGCGACTTCTCCGGGAGCGATCAGCACAACGTACTTGACAGTGGGGGCTTCTCGCAGCTTGGCGACGACTGCGCTGTCTGCTCCGCTGCTGACGGTGTCGGGGTCGACGGCAATCGACTGGACGACACACATCTCTTTGGCTGCAGCCAACCTCTTGAAAGCCATCATACCGGCTCTGCCATAATCGTTGTCAGTGTATATCAACTGCGCGTATTCGGCCTTCAAGGTTTCATCAAGAACTTCAGCAATAATGGCGGCATCGTTTGCATCCGACGGCACTGTTCTGAGGAAATAATTGTATAACGTTCCGTCGCTGAGTTCAGGCGAGGTGGCTGCGTGGCTAACAATGGTGATGTCCATGTCCTTCACGAGTCGGGCTGCAGCCAGGGCTTCGCTACTCGTGTCTGGTCCCACAAAGGCCAGCAACTGTCGTCTGTCTACGTCGGTGATTCTGCTTCTACACTGTTCGAAGCCCATAATGTTCTCGATCGTCTGCTCCTTCCTCAAACAGTTGTCAAATGCCACGCCACCTACAGACACAGCATTTCTGTCCCCTGGGAGAAGAGAGACGAAATGGTTGATGGCCCATAGAAAAGCCTGAAGATTCATGACGCCTCTGATCCTGTAGTTATCGCTGCACTTGAAAGCAGTTTCCCCCGACTGGTGGACGCCGAAGAGACCACCAATGTAGTAGTGCTGGGTATCCGAGGCAACGGTCGTCCTCTTGATGGCTGCAGGTTCCTCGGTACACTGAATGCTGTCTGCAGGACACGCCTCCTGCCCCGTCGCCATGGCGACCAGCAAACACAGGGCCAACCCCTGCAGGATCCGCATCTGAGGACAAAATCAGGAATATTGTAAAACTTCAGAATGGGCAAATCTTTGGACAAAAACTAACTAAAATGGGCAAAATTACAGGCCAAAATCAGGAATAATGTGAAACCATGGCTGGGCAAATCTGGAGACCGAAAGAGGAACAATGTAAAACTATATAATGGGCAACATCTCAAGGGAAAGCAGGAATAATGTTAAACAATTGAATGGGCAAATCTAGGAACAAAAGCAGGAATAAAGGGACTCTATATAAAGGACAAATATGGGGATAAAAACATGAATAATGTGAAACTATGTAATCAGGTGTGAGATGTGAATAATGTAAATCGATTAAAAGGGAAAATCTTGTGAAACCCTATAATGATCAAAATTTCAGGTAAAAAATAGGAACAATGTAAAACCATGTTGTTGACATATCCGGTGATATATCATAATTAAATTAAAACCATAAACTGGGCAAATATGGGGAAATTACACGATTAATATTAAACCAAAGAATGGACAAGACGTAACTTTGCCAAGTTGTTTCGTAAGGGCTTTGAAAATGCGATTATTGTTTAAATTGTTCTGTTTGAATTCTACACTACATTTGGAGCTCTGTTAATGGTTTAAAGTGGCAAACCCCACAGATGGGTAAAATTGGCAAGAATCCATGGTCTTTATTACATAAAGGTGCAAACGTGCGTCTACAAGAACTTTCGAACTTACAACGTTATTGGGTCACTTGGAACGGTGAAAAGTGGAATTTTATCTATAACTGTAGCCTTTGGCCATGCATCCATCCCAGAACAAACATTTCAGAAATCGAACAGGCCTCAATCATTACGTTGTTTAAGAGACTTATAGCTTCAGATATCTTTTGTCATCAATACTGTCTTTCAGAGGAACATTGGTGATGAAACCATGAGATATATGCATATATTTCCTTTATAAGAAGCAATTATCAAAAGTTTTACAATTTTCTTATAATTGAAAACCACGAAGCAAACTAACTCTGATTGTTTCACTCTGATGGCAGAAGAGCTCTGAGCACGCATTCATCTTAGGAGCGTACTATCTATCTTGGGCTCCTTTCACAAAGCAACCTTTACTAAGGTTAACCTTATCTCTCATTCTTTAACATTCCTCTAAGGTAACCTTAATGACTTTCGGTCTAGTGCTTTGTGAAAGAGGTACAGAAGTATATTTTGATACTTTATCTTAAAGGAAGGCCGAAATATATTATTTTCTATTGAATTCTTTACTGCAATTGGTTCATTAGACTATTTTGTGAAAAACGAGACCCCAAAAAATCCATATCTTGTTCCTATATTAAACTACAGCGACTTAAACTTTGTCGTCTGCTTTTCAGTCACGAGTAATAAACCAAAAAGGGGGGGGGGGGGGGGGGGGGGGGGGGGGGGGGGGCTTAGAGAGTTGGAAGATACCGGAAGTGACGTACGTGAAGGGACGGGGTGCAAACATTCGCTTACTATTTACAATGGCAAAACACTGGGGAATCGGTCAGTTAATCTGTTATATCTACGCTTTGCAATAATGCCACATCGCTGTTCTGCTGTAAACTGTTCGATTATTGTTAGTTATCAAGTTTTACTTTACAAATGTCCCAAAATATCGGTTTATATATCAAATATAATTGATTTGAATAGTGAAAGACGGTGGATTCATAGACGTTCGTAGACATAGGATAAATCAATGCTAATGAGATATGCGATGACAAAATTGGATTTGCTTTATTCTAAAAACTGCGTCGTCAGTACAACATCACTGTCACGATAACATGTAGTAGGCCCAATTTCAACTGTCTTCAAATTGTTATATTGTAGAGTGCGAACATAGGGAAAACTGGAGGTTCATCTCTGTTGCGGAACATATTTGCGCTAAACTTGGCCTGTGTTTATATTGAGAAGCTCTTCCAAACCTGGGGTATTTGCAACTTTCCAATCGTTCTAGTTTTATTTAGTTTTAATGTTTAGTCAATTTCCTGAAATAAAGTTTGTTCGTAGTTTCGTTTTAATATATATCATTGATATTCAAGCTACACATTATATCAAAACACCCCGATGCGATTAAATACAGGTAATACACAGTTTGAATAAAGTTATAACCTAAAATCGCCATCTTAAACACACCGTCTTTATATGTTTACATTTAATTAAAAATGATTGACATTTCAATTCGCGGTACACGTTGATATATTAAAGGGAGATAACTCTAATTTATTATGCTAACATTGGTTTTGATAACCAATGTATATATAGACCGTTATCCATGCGGAAAAAATTGTTTGTAATACTTGTTAGGTGGGTTTATGTCCTCCATCCTCATTCAAAAGGTAAAAATGACGTTTTTTTTCTGTCAATGCATTTCAATGGATTTTACACTTAAATGGCGTTTGAAAATCTTGCTGTTTAAGAAATAGTTTATAAACTGGAGTACCTCCCTTATGCTTGATTCAAACCTGTTAACTTTCTAAAGATTTGTCAATAATATTTGAGATATAATATTTTGATTTTGCATTTTGAAAAACGTGTTAATGTCTTTTGTCAGGTTCAATTAATTTACAATTTCACTTATTATTACTAAAGAATACATTGGTAGTATAAAGAAAACTCCATTATCATAAATAGTAGTTATTATGTCCGATATTATCAATATTTATCGTTGAATTCAAGTTAAATATTTGTATTATATATATTCTTATTAATAATTAAAACTAAACAATATTGCTCTTTATTAAGATGTCTTGATAATAAATACATTTAATATTCCCACGTATAATTTCGATTTGAATTTAAAACGTTTACAATATGTAGGCCTATTGTTTGTTTGAAAACGGAATACTTATTTAAAAAAATAAACTATATAGTTGAATCTTGTCATCTAGACCCAATATTGTTTAAAGCGCCTAGCCTGAGCAATTCTACAGCAAGAGTTCAGTTTAAGAGTGAAAATTAACACATCTCCTTTTTATTTTATTTTAACTTTTTAAAAATTTTAAATTTCACCAAACACTTAATTTCTGAGGCTAAATGTCAACTTACTCTTCTTGGCAACCCATTTGGTTTCGATTTACTCAACATTTAAAAAAGTTCATTTGATTATGGCACGATACAACACAATCTGCAGTTGTTTGAATGAGTTAATTGGTAATTGGTTAGAGTTTAGTTTAGCTTTGTATAATGTAGACAGGGGTAAGAAATTAATTTTACACAACACCCCTATAATACCATATTTCAAATGTTGGAAATGTGTACATAATGAGGTACATTTATTGATTTTCTCATAGAATATACATCTTTTATGTCGATGAACAGTTGTCATTAATTAAAATTAATTTTAAAAGAATTTTTTAATTTAAAATTTCAAGTTTTAAAATAATAAAAAACGATGTAGAAGTATTCTTTGACTGATGACTGAAGGCCTACACTTTTCAGTTTTAGAGCAGGACGTCGGAAACTCAAGATATGTGTAACTGAAGCTCATACATATGATAAATCAACTAAGGTGTATACTTTCTTTTGCCTGGTAGTTTATATATGAACAAATAACTTTTTCCCCCTAACCATGAAGTATTGATTATAATGCGTTAAGATACTTAATACTTAATACTTTGATAACGTGAAGTATCCATCCACCTCCACGAAACAACTTTCTTCCAAGAACAACAGGTTGTTTGTGTCAGAATTTCCGAAAACAAATGACATTGACCAGCTTGCACAAATCTACTTAGCCGAACCTTAGCCTCTGAGCTTCTTAACCTTTGTTTTCAACATCGATGCACTGTCCTCCCACCGCATTTCATATAATAGACGCAAAGGGCCAGGTTTTCGAAGCTCTCTTAAAATTATTTTTGATAATATTTTATTTGGATTTACTACAAATGCTGATTAAGGTTCAGCTAATTTCACTCAACATTCATATTCATATTCAATAGCAAAATATATGATGATCAGTTTTCAATTCATATCGAGCAACTTCGTTATACATCTGCAGAAGCTCAAATTATACGTTCCATTTACAAGCACAGTTGTTATATATGGCCTATTAAACTTTACCAAATCTGTCATTTTTCCTTTATAAATAAGGTTCCAAATGTGCATTGTCCGGTTTTCGATCAGGAATCGTGTCTCTCACCTTTATATTGTCACTATACTTAATAAACTAGCTTAAAATGGTAATTTTCAGCAACGAAGAGTATATCTCGATAGAATAACACCATTTATAGCGTTTTACTTAATGTGATTCCAACATACTGTCCCTTTAATGCTAATAGTCGTACATAAAGCACCTTACATCAACGTTGGTTTACACCCATCTTACTGCTAAGAAAGCTTCGTAATGTAAGTCCAGGGTACCGTTCCACTAACCGATCTTAGCCATAATATAAATTTTAGCCAATGATAAAAGATAAGGATAAGGGCTAAGTTTATGTTTTTTCCGTTTTCATACCTTTTCTCTGGCGCCTGATGGACCAGCGTTTGATTAAGGGAACTATTTCACCTCACTAGCACTGGCGCTGTTAGAATCGGACATTTATTGGAGAAAATACGGTATATGACATCTTTATGATTGACCCTGAGCTATAATCAGACCACACCACACGCTTGGATGTTTTTCACTGTTTTGATGAAAAAATAATAAGAGGCTATCAGATTCGGGGTTATCTCAACATTATGACAATTTCATGTTATGGAAAACAAATCTCATAATTGTATACACACAAAAATATATGATTTATTGTTACCGTTCTTCAATTGTCATCAATCAAGTCTCATTTGTATTGATCTTGCAAAATGTAGAATTATCATCGATTCGGTATAAACCTTCTTTAAGAAAATTTCTTTATAACAAAAACTGCTTCGTCTTTAGCAAGCAAATGGAATGGATGAAATATCATGTTATATAGGTATATATTATCTATATATGCAATCAAAGGAACACAATTAGGTCCATTGTAACTGTAATAGTTTCACTCACGTAATAAACGGTCTATAAAAGGAATACATACGTCATTTATAATAATACGTAGGTAATTAGATACGTAATCCTAAATTACTTGTATTGTATAGTATATCATGGAATTGTTTTATATGTTTATGCCTATCGAAGTATAAAAGTAATAAATTGTATAAAATCCCGTGTCTGTGCTCATCGAAAAATGGTTGCATGTTTTGAGAGCTCTCGACCAATCACAATCCTTAAAGGTGTAAAAGAAATTTTGTAATTATTTAGGGTGTCACTTTACCCCAAACAGGTGTTTTCTGTACGTAAGTAGTATGTAATTGGATAGCTATCAAGTAATCGGTAGTACATAGGTACTTTTAAAGGTAATTTCATACTTTAAAGTGTTCCTATTTTGCAATCCTATATTTCCCTAATTGTTTATATACCTTTCACAAAGATAATTTCAACTATACATGAAAGCGTTCTTTATTGGTGTAAATTTTATTGTATATTTTCACCTGATTTGCAAATACCTTTCAAACAATTGTAATTAGATATATAAATAGATGTTACATAAGTAATTACATGTATACTTGACAACGTGAACGTCTGTTATTTTCACCTGATTTGCTTTTCACACCTGTATACAGCGGCTGCATCAAAGAGATTTTTTCACCTGGAGCGAGTATTTTGTTTTATGACAAGCAATCACTTTCGTTGATAAGACAATATGTATAATATTCTCCCTGGAGCGTTTCATGGTCGAGCAAATACATACATTTTGCGAATTGATATATCTTCTTTAGTAGATAAGCAGCACTGTTTATTCTTTATGACTCTACTGAATGTCATGGTTCAGAGGTCACAGGTCACATATTTCAGGTCACATGTTTCAGGTCACAGGTGGCAGGTGACGAATGTTATGAAAAGTTCTTAAACGAATGTCAGTCGGCAACTGAAATAATTGATTTTCATTGAATTTTTGTTTAGTGTAATAGCTGGTGATTAACTATGTACAATACTCGTTTATGTTTATATTCATTTTTTTAAAATTCATAAAAGGAGTTATCATTACAATCTATATTTCACCGTTGATATTGTGTAATAAAGAAGTTGAATATCCATAAGGACTTTGCAGTTATGTAGTTAAAACAAAGGTTTCCATAAAACTCTTCATAAAAAATCAATTTAATCCAAATCTGCTATATGTTTTGGTATTATTGAAATGGTATTGAAATGGTATCGAAATGGTACTTGGTACTGTTGTAACAGTATATCCACTGAAGCTATATAGCAAGTGATGATATCATAAAATCTTGTCTTACAAGAAACCTTTATTCAACCAGAACTGTATCTATCTGTATTGACGTCTTGAAATATCAGACGCACTTTTGTCAAATTTCGATTGGTTGTTGTTAGATTTATAAAAATACAAAGTTGGGCGATTTTCCAAAGAATCTATTTATGTAACTCTGCTGTAGCAAATGAAACTAACTTTGCTTTTGTATGCCCACATTAAACTGACTTAATTTCCAAATCATTAACTTTTAAAGGTGCATCCATGATGTGCCATTTTGCTTTAATACGTGTCAGAATACCATACGTGCTGATTTCAGTTCAAATAAGTTCACTGAAGTTGCATATTCTTCCCCAATAACCAAATATATATCATAATTAATAGTTTCCAATTAAAATCGACTAATATCATTATACATGTGTAAAAATCGAAACTACGCGTCTTATTTATATACAAAGCAGTTATATGAACTATTAAGCATTATCAATCCAAATTTGTCTTCTTGTCTGTTGTAAATAAGTTCCAAACTTAAGTTGGACTATTTGACGCTCGTCAATCGCGGTGCATTGTCCAGTTTTCGATCAGAAATCCCTCCTTTTACCTTTATGTCACCAATATACTGAGTCGACTATCATCAAACTTGTAATTTGCAGCAACAGTCAGCACTTCTCGATAAAATAAGACCATTTATAACGTTTGACATATTTGACCCCCAAAAACAATAAAGATGCATCTTTAAAATTTCCTTTATCTGTCTTTGTTTCAATATTGACTTCAAAATGAAGGTGTTATACGTAGCACTCTTTGAAAATCATGCTGAATTTCTCAGAGGCATTCTATTTTCAGAAATGTAATTGTTTCGTGTGAAAATACTTGTGTATGGGCCAGTGACTAATGAAGGTAGGTACAAATCGATCGACAAAAGCAATAGAATATGTCCATTGTGTAAAGTAGCCGTTGAAGACGAAATCCATTTTCTATTTGTTTGTCAATCTTACGACGATTTACGGAAAAAGTTTATCCATGATTATTATCTTTCCAAGCCTCCTGCTTTAGCATTTAAACAAATCCTTTCTTCTGATAACAATAACAGCATTCTTAGACTTGCACAATATGTTACCTATGCCATATCTCATCGAGATGATAAGTTAAAATCAATCACCTTTGTATCCATTTAATTTGTTATTGAACTGGTGATTAATAATGCATGTAACTCAAATGTATATGGGCCAGAGGCCTCAAATACAATAAAGAACTTTTGACTTTGACTTTTGACCTGATATATAACTATACGTTTATATTTATTTGTAATCTTTACTGTACATTTCAATTTTTTTCGTCTCTCATAACTCTTAAAAGGAGTAGCCCGTTTTAATGTTGTATATATATTTTATGTACCATTTTGAGGTAAGACGTTAATAAATAATATGTCTGTCTACAATAAACATCTTGACTTTGACTTTGTCATACCAAAGTGAAATCCGCCATTGTTAAGCAAAGACGTTGATCATCCATACATTCCTTGTCTTCTTCTTTAAAGTAAAATGGTTTATGTTAGTACAGGGCCATGTTCAAGTGAGGTTTCAAAGTAATCGCTCAATTAGCGATTACTTTTAAACTTCTCTTGAACGCGATTGCTCAATGTAGCGCTACGTAGCAAAGCGAGCGAACTTTGAGGTTTTGCACCGTGTCGTTCAGGAGAGAATGAGCGCTACTTGAGCGCTACATTGAGCAATCAATGAGCGATTATAAGCGCTCGCTGTTATGGAACGGAGCCCTGGTGTCGCTGTAATCTATTGAACCTTTATAGCAAGTGATGAAATCCTAAAATCATGTTAAACCATCAAGGTGTCCTGTTAAACGTAACGTTAAAGGTTCAGATAGACCAACGTTTTTTGGAAACGAAATTACAGGTGATAATCCAAATTTTGAATTAATGTTAATCAAAATAACACAACAGGATCATCTTTAAATAAACTGTATTTCATACCATAGCATACATGGAGAAACTATATTATCCCTTCAATTTATTTTCAATCATACACGCTATGGTCTTAATGTTCAATATTATGTATGTATAACGTAAGATAAACTTCATTCAAACTAACCCTGGATTTTGTACGTAATAATAAGTATTTAGCAGCACTGTTGCTTAATCTTACTCTGCTAAGTAAGATTAGTTAAATTGACCCTTTGACAGGTTTGAAGACAGGAATTGGCCCAATCAGTGACATTGGTCACACGTCAATAATTTATATCAGGTGTCATGTAATGATTATGGTACAAACACAATTTATCTCTTAAACAGCAGTACAATATCAACATGTTTATTGTTCGAGGGAATTTTGACAGTTGTATTTCAAATATGTAGTATTTTATGTACATAGTTATTGAATTTTAATATCCTTGTCACACCAAAGGGTGGGTGCCCATTTGTTTACATATGTGCATATGACATATTAATGAGATATATTATTTGATATACTAAATAAAGATATATCTGTACCATTTGTATCGTTAAACGGTTTGAAAGTATGAATGGTAAAATATAATAACTGAATCATAGTGTATTGATCTTTCCAAAAAATATGTAATAACACGCCCCTATTGATTATTCAATAGAATGTATTTTTGAAAGTTACGTTGCAAAACTGTCATACCTATATTCAAATAAATATTATTTATGATAGTGTGGATTATGATATTTATGAAAATATGTGTATGTGAGCCCTATGCATGTTTGTAGGTGTTGGTGGTCTGGCGATTGAGAATTGTCATGCCTTGTAATTTTACCGTCATGCATAATTAATTATGACAAAATATGTCAATTAATTACCATATTCTTTGTTTATATGCAACTACACCTTAATTTCCAATGTTTGGAGTGTGTATGACGATACCTCACATTTGAGTATTGTTACATTAATGGGGTGTTGTCCATTCATTGTTATGGGCACGTGCAGTGTAAATATGGAATTATTACAAACAATAATCAGTCCAGGTGATTATTATTACGTATAAAACCCAGAACATGACATTATACATTATTATAAATCCACTTATCATGTTGCCATACCTATGTTTTTTCCAACGCTACGGTGGTTATAAACACAATGTCTGGTTTGCTGTTAACGCAAGCAGGTGATTTGAATAAACCAGGTGAAAATGAATGCGATTTCACTCACCTTGATTCCTAGCACAGGTATAACCTTCCAATGCTCGAAAATTAAATTAGTTAACAAGATGTGGCACCGTATACCCGAACAGTCATCTAACCTATACAGACCCAGCCCTGTAAAGGATAGGCTAAAAATATGACCAATGAAAATATTCCTGAATCGCCCGTACACCCTGTGTGTAGCGGCAACGAGGTATGGGATACCGGTCTTCGGTTGTACTGCGATCCCACTCGCTAAACTGGTTTTGCGAGTTATATTTAGCCACAATAGTTACGGCGGGACTGCGCTGGCAATACTAAACCAGTTCGGCGGCATTTCCAATAACAGCGTGTATGTCTTGTATCTACCCATTGAATGGGGGTAGATGGTTATAGAAATATGCTGATCTTTCGTGCGGTGATCTGGTTTCGCTAAATCGGTGTCGTCGCCTTTCTTCAACTTTGACAAGCGATATCGATATTGCTACAAAAAGAATATTATGACATACGATAATACAATACAATAGCAGTATAACACTTAAAAGAGTTGATATGTATTTCATTCACTTACTTGCCCTTGTTATTCAATAGATGATTATGAAAACCTCTTATGCGGACCTGTATAAGCCGGCTATTCTGTTAAGCGGACAACGCTTGACCGGCTAGCAATGTACGATTGAGGAACTTTAGCTATGGAAGTCTGTTTATATGGATATCTTTTAACAACGGACCTTGTTAATCCAGCAATATTGTAAAGCGGACATCGTCGATTGTTGGTATAGGCTATATCAGATGGCATTGGTCAATTCATTGACTGTGGGATGTTGGCTATCGATTCTTCTCGAATACGGACCCTGGCAAACCGAATGTTTGAATAATCGGCCAGCGTTATTGTTTGTAAATGATCTATATGGTTTAAATTCTAATTCTAAGTTCTAATTAGATATTCAAAAATCTTGGTTGTTGAATTTGTTCAATACGGACCCTGGCAATCCAATAATTTGACTAAACAGGCAGTGATATTCAAAAACTTTTAAAAATATTTTTTAAATAAAAAGTGTCGATTACTGATATCATTTAAATCGTATTATAAGATGATGTTATAATTCACTTTGCCGTAATAAAAAATATTAAAGTTCAGTTTATGAATAAGAATGAAGTGAAAACCTCTAAAAACAAATGAAGACTATTATTCCTTTGCACAATTGTAAAAAAAAAACTAATTGCACGGTACAATGCCAAATTAAACTACACGTATATCAAACGAAACTATTTTGTTACTTTTAAAAAATGATATAATGAAAATCTGTATGTAGATATAAACAATTCACCATTTGAGGCGTTAACATTCTTTCAATATTGTGCAAAATCACAGCTCACCTACACATCATTGCTAATAAATATCAATATATCAATTAAGCTATTCTTCAAAGCGGACACTCTCCCCATGATTATATTACTACGTGCGTTATCCTTATTTCTATAAATTAATAAATGCACTTTTATATAATCAAATAATTAAGTTTTGAAGGTTTCCGGAATTGATCTTATCTTCAACTCATTATATCTTTATATCAAACAACCTTGAACGTCAGTCTGATTAAAATCAAGGAATGAAAATTGCAAGATATTGCATCCACACTTCACAGTACCGAGATACGGACTCATATCGCCCTGAGATTTCCTTTTCACACGGTCTGATGACTGCCCCATTAGTCCCACAAGGTCAGTCAGCCAATCACAAGGCTTCCAACAAAAGCTTTCGTCTGCTTCCGTAACATTAGGAAGTCGTTACCGAATGTTTCCGAATGCATGCAAATGGCGATCATTTAAATTTATGATCTGATTTGACTAGGTCTTGCCTACACTAAACTGCACAGAACATGCACCCATACAGAGCGCCTTCGGACATCGAGGAGATGATTCAGTTCATACTCCAGTAGATACAATGTTTTTCAATTTTTATTCTTTTAAAGGGACATTAAGAATGTTGTTGGAGTCAGATTATGTCAAACGTTATAAATTGTGTTATTTCATCGAGAAGTAGACCTACTGACTGTTGCTGAAACGTATCAATTTAATATAGGGGTAACGTTGTCTTCAATTAACTGCCCGACAGGGCAGGGCAGTTGAAGAAGACTGAGGGCTTCTACAAATGATAATGCCCTGAAAAACAACGTTACCCCTATTATAGCTCAAATGGATGGAATTTGTGATTTTGTACTCGAACTCTTCTACAAGTTTCAATTACAGTTGTATATGAACAAAACTGCAAAAACCGCATCGTGTTACCGCCGAGAACCACTGTGACGTCACAAGTGAAGAATGACGTCATAGTCGATTGCGTTTTACGGCTGATGAACGGCAGCCTTTGATCGGGAAAACGAAAGCAGTCTATATGTAATGATTGTCATACTGATGCATAGTCGTGTTTTATTAAATAACCAATCAGTGAAATAATAAAAATCAATAAATCATTACATATTAAGCAAGTTTAGGATACATGCGTACTTAGGCTACCTAAATCTAACATTGAATATCTACCGGTGGTGACTGAGAACGACATTTTTCTTTATTATGTTTATAACACTTAAGAATCAGTGTGGTTGTATTGTCACATCGTGTTTATGATATTATTTGGCAAAATTACGTTTCCTCGTTTGAAAGATAACATGTAAAACGTTTTAAAATGTTCGAGTCGATACGCTCATTTGGTCGCCATATTTGTTGAAATTTCAAGAGGAGATTCTAAAGTGACGTCACTTAGAAACGAAGCGATAATGGCCCGTCGTCAGCGTTGAGAGGGCCGTTATCATTTGCAGTGGCCCGCTCATTTCTGATAACAAGAGGGCGGTTTCATGATAATTCCATCCATTTCAGCTTTAATGCTGGTTAATTTACTATAGTGACAATATAAAGGTAAAAGTCGCGATTTTTGATCGAATACCGGACATGGGCGCGCGTCAATTGGTCAAACGTAATTTGGAACCTTACCTAAAACAGACAAAAGGCAGATGTGGGTTGGTAATGTTTAATATGTAATTACTGTGCAAATTCGGTTTATGCACATGTAAACGGCTGTTGTTCGATTGGGAACAAGTAATTATCATATATTGACAATAATATATGAATATGCAGGTCAGGTGAACATATTTGAACTTAAATCAGCGTGGTATTTCGACACGTATAAATAAAATATAATGAAAAACAGTCATGGAGTCTGACTTGAACACACGCCTTCTTCAATGCATACATCAACACTGAAACTAACGCACATATCATCAATGAAATATGGTTGAACGAGTTGGTATCAGAGAACGACATCGTTGTAGAGTTATCTCCCTTTAGCCACTATCCGCTCTGCTATACCGGTGCCGTGTTCAAGATAGGTTTCAAAGTAATCGCTCAAAGAGCGATTAATTTCAAACCTATCTTGAACGCGATTGCTCAATGTAGCGCTACGTAGCAAGGCGAGCAAACTTAGAGGAATTTGCACTGTGTCGTTCAAGAGAGAAGAAGCGCTCATTGAGCGCTACATTGAGCGCTACATTGAGCAATTTAAGCGCTCGCTGCTATTGAACGGGGAGCTGGTCTACATCTAATTATTGGTGTCTCAGTTCGTTTAACTTTTGGAAGTTAGAAACAGTGAAAGAAAACGGACTTTGATTTTTTTTAGTTTCGAATCACTGACGGTATAAAGAAATTCTGGTAAAATAATGCGGAATTTAAAGGACATATGTCACTCTTTATTCATTACCTTTATTAGATAACTCGTTGATTACGTCGAATTGATACAATATTTGATTAACCTTTTTGTTTGACCAATTTAGAACTAAACATGATCGTGAAAAACTGCACACATAATACAATTTATCACGTAAGTTTATGGAATTGATGAATTAATTGACACCATGTAGCAAATGCAACAAAATGTCAATAAACGTTAAATTATCTCCATGATTATTCAAAGATAATTAACCACTGTATCATTAACTGATTAAGATTCATAAAGTTCACACGCAAGCCACGAAATGTATATAAATCTCATCGTATGTGTATTTTATTGACTTATAGACCATTTACAATGGAGATATAATCAGCAAGGTTTAGGAACGCGACTGTACACGGGCGAAAGTTGCAAAACCAGTTAAGCGATAGAACGCCTCTATTGAGTACGAGGGGAGGCGGCGCCTTTGGTGATCTACCTGGCCGATTCACCTAAGATGTAACAAACCACGTGTTACCTGTACTTTACTCTTTTACCTACACTAAGGTGTGAATGTAACGCTTGCTCGCGTCAGGATGGATAGTACAAAGGATCGTTATTGATAAATTATTAATTTTAATTTTTCAAAATCAGCTTTTATTAAACTTGAGATAATTTTTCGGTTTCTTGTATGATTTTGCAAATATTTTTAAAATTTTTTAAATTAACTTAAATTTCTCGCAGCTAATGCAGGCAATATTGCCAATGGCGTTAAACACTCTCTCGCTCTCACTCATCACAAAGGACCATTGTTTCAGTTGCAATAAAACATTAGTGGATTTTTACATTAAAAAAATATTTTTCTGGATAACAACTTCTTTATTGTGAACATGTGCACCATGGAATATATGCTTATTCCTGAATGTGCTTACTGTCATTATGATTTTATTTTTTAAATTAGCTCACTCGATGAAGGCGTAAGTCAATACCCCTAAACGCCGTGTTTGTTCACAATAAATAAGTTGATATCCGGAAAATCTCATTTTCTTATGCATTCCACTTTTAAATTCCCGTCAAAGACTTATATGTACATATGTGGATTTGTTCTATAATGGTAATATTCAAACCAATATAAGATAACATGAGATAATCCTTTATTGCCCGTTTGGGAATTTGTTGCACGTTTTAGAGCAAAAATACAACATTTTACACGCTTATTTATGATAATACATGACACAAGATTATATAACATGTACAAGGAGTGTAATGATGGGAACATTAACACTTATTCAATAGAGTAGTTGAAATATATACATTTTATATGTTACAAATTTACTTTTTCATAGGGCATTAATAACACCAATCACAAACAAGAACACCTCTGGGATAAAACATTACATATTTAGGTAAAGAAAACCTGGGCCATGTTCAAGATAGGTTAAAATGAGCGATTACCTCTCTTGAACGCGATTGCTCAATGTAGCGCTACGTAGCAAAGCGAGCAAACCTTGAGAAATCGCACCGTGTCGTTCGGGAGAGAATGCGCTACCTTGAGCGATCAATGAGCGATTATAAGGGCTCGCACCGCTCCATAACAGCGAGCGCTTATAATACTCAATGTAGCGCATTAATTCTCTCCTGAACGACACGGCGCGATTCCTCGAGGTTTGCTCGCCTTGCTACGGAGCGCTACATTGAGCAATCGCGTTGAAAAGAGGTTTAAAAGTAATCGCTCATTGAGCGATTTCTTTGAAATCTCTCTTGAACATGGCCGAAGTTTTCATCTAAATATTTCTAAAAGAGGAAGGATAGGGGAGGTTAGAACCCCTGACACCCCGTCCCCTAACACTCGGGATCGACCACCGAGTATTTCAACTGAATAATATTGTGACGATTAGGCCTACTGCTACTTGGCAAGGTCCTTGGATACATTAAATACTTCAACGGTAAATGCCCGTGTGAATTTAATTACTCTCACTGTGTCTCATCTGTGTTTAAAGGACGCCTGGACGAGCTTTCCGACGGGATGTGTATTGCGGTGACAAAGACATCTTAGGGGAAAAGATATCATCAAATAGCACAATGATAGAAAGTGAAATTTGGTATGTGTAAAGTCCGTTTGGTAGAACCAGGGACTTTCTAATTATATAATCTATACAGAAAGTCCCTGGTATAACGGCAGAAATTCTGCAGCTTAAGTCCCCATGGTAAGATAAGATAAGATAAGATAAGAAGATGAGATAAGATAAGGATTCCTCAATTTCCATGGTAAGATAAGATAAGATAAGATAAGATCAGACTTTATTAATAATAATAAAAGTGCATATTTATAAAGCGCACATATCCACGCTCGAAAGCATGTTCAAAAGGGTATTATTTTTTTACATCAAACAGATATGACATATAATTTATACTAATTTGTTTGTTTCACACATCGAGCATTATAATTAGAACATGAATAATTCAAAATATTCACACTAAAAACAGGAAGTCTTGTATATCCCGTTTTAAACAATTAGGCCTACAAGACAACATTCAAACAATGTAATGTTATTCAAATGCTTAAAACCTGACTAGCTATATTGAGAAAACGATATGTCAAGAGACTTCTCATTTATACTAGAGATTCGTTCCAATGAACGAGTAATATAAGTTTTATCCTACGTCTGATCGATGTATCATATTTGATTTGTACCAGAACGTATCACCAGAGCTTACAGCTAGGCATCACAACAACAGAAAACATAGAAATCCAAGCAATATCACTTTAACATCTTAATAACTTTATGTTAACTTTAATCAAGAGCCCCACAGACCTAGGTGTGGTTGCAATGCAACATTTAAAAAAAAAAAAGGCGACTACTATGGGACCACGTGACGCAATCACATCGTGACGTTATGCACAGTTTTCTTACGTCATGCGAGTCTGATATCACGGACTTTGACACGTCTATGACGTCACGCCATTTTTCATCAGGACACGCTGCTTTATCCCTTTGAATTCTCCATATATTTGCGAAATGAAGACGGAAAGTATGTTGTGTACTGCCATATATTGGATACAAGATGTACCTGACGATGATTTGGAACCAGAAAAGTGTCACACAACTCTGTACATATCAGTTTCACCACTCCAGGCGGGTTGGAACCCCGAAATACAGACGCGTCTTCACCGGGAGATGGCAGGCATCAAAGACACTCGAGCTTTCTGTTTAGACGTTCCTTCAGTTGTCTCTGACTCGGTTCAGTCTCTCTCTCTCTCAGAGGTCCGAGTCCCAGGTACCCATCCAGATGGGTTTGAACCCATGACCGCGAGTCGTGACCTGTCTACAGTCGAGTCAGATTGGGAAATACATCTCCGGACATCATCACGTGATAGTGCTCGCTCACAACAGTGAGGTGAGGAGTTTATCTTTTCAGAAATATTTCTTAGTTAAAATCATATATAAATATATTTTTATATGCTAAAATGTAAAGTTGTGAACATATGTCTATTCTCCCACAGTTTTTTTTTTTATCAATCTTTCTGAAACTTTACACATGCTTTGGATAATTATATCGGCGATACGCATGTGTATTTTGGCGACGAATCGGAATCATATATATTCAGAGTTATGGCCCTTGACTTTTCTATTGCACCCAAACAGTAAACTTTCTGAAATCAACTCCTCGCACGTATTTTTATATCAAACTTTCTGAAACTTATACTCAGTGAAACGCATGTCCTTTTTGGGGGGCGAATCGGATAATATACATTCAGAGTTAATTATTGCCATTGACTTCAGACTCCAGACTGACAGCCTGGCCTTCCTGAAAAGAACTCCTCCCACGGTTTTTGATTAAACTTTCAGAAACGTCTAAGTAAGTATAAGTCAATAATATGCTTTGGATGCATGCATCAGTGATTGTTACTTTGGTTTGTACTTAAAAATATTAATATATGACCCTCCCCGGCTTGTCGAAATGTTTTAAATGGCCCTCATGCATGACCCTCCCCCTACATACATCTTTCTTCTATAAAACGACCATCTTCACAACGTCACGGGCGTAACGAAAATATTTTCAAATCATCTCCCTCCGCCCTTGACTTCACGGCCCGCTTTTTCTGCGCTAAGATTTTAGCGTACTGCAGGCTAATCGGATAGGCCAATCAGAAGAAAGCTTGCAATATGAACTTCTGATGTCAACAGCAAAGGCGTTTGCAGTGATACATTGCCACTAGGCCTACTAAACGAAAACATATTTTAAATAGTTTCAAGCATTTACTTTACAGTCTCAAATCGTGTGCTAAAATCCCAATCATAATGAAATTGTCCGAGTAGACAAAGTCAATGCTTTACGCTTGAATGTAATAGACTTGATCTATATTTAGACTGGAAAACACCTTTCCTAATTCGTCCAATTTCTCCGCTAATTTTGGATCGCAAACTGTAGCACACTTTTTGACAGTATTTTGATCAGTCCAGGACTTGTATAAACTTTCAATTGATGCAATAAAATAATTACAATTCGCTTTCATAAACCTGTAATCGATAATCAAAACGTCGAAGCGGACAGCTTCAAAAGCCATAAAGTTGGCACATGGAATGGACGCGCTGTTACGATGTTACTGTATGATGACTGCCAAACTGGATACATTCATAAATTTCGCGTATGATTTTGCGCATGTTATCAGGTATCGTTTGTTAATTTCACAATATTGCAGCTGGAAGTACGTTGAGTGATTCAATTTAGTTGGTTGTCATAGTTTTTAAAAAGTCATATAAGCTTAAAAATAACTAGCACATGTTATTCACTCCGAAATGGAAGAAATCAAGTGTTGAGTTTGAATGAAATTATCATTAATGATTTCACACTAATTATTTTTTTTACAAAATACCAAATAACGCGTGTGGCATCATGGTATTTCGATTAAACAATCTCAATTATTTAATACTGAACTACATACCGAAAATACAGGCTGTATACCGTTTTAACAAAACTGTGATTTGATTTCTTGTTTGATAAACTGTGCCTAACTCTTACTAACTCTTATTTATAAATGTTGCAATTTTTAAATAAGCACGTTATACTAATTGAAATATTCTTATTCAATGCGACGATTTGTATTCAAATCTTTTAACTTTGTTTAAACGTGGATATTTCTCATTTGCATATGAACTACATATGTCTCTGTTATAAACTTAACAATCAACTAATAACACTTCCTGGCTCGCATTTGGTCTTCTTTCTTAATTATCATGTTTATGATAATATATTTTCATGTATTTAAGTACTATACGACGAGTATTGCAATGTACAAGAAGAAACGTTTACCCAACGTATGTTTCTAAAAAATAACAATTTTAGAATTATCGCTTCTGCAGTACCGAATGTAAACGGTGATTTCATTGGCTGTCTGTAAGCAGCTGGTAAGGGGCGTAACTCGTGATCACAATAGATGTCGTTGCTTCGTTGCACCGTTTTCTGTGCTGTTGAGGGCAATGTAAAAAATGCATAGAATTTATTTCGATACGTTTTCACCTTGCCGTGGGAAGATGTAAAACGACTTGAAATTGGCCTTCTTAAGATTCATACATTGAACATTTTTTATTTGACACTTTAAAGTAAATAAAGTTCTCTCTCGAGAAAAAAATGAAAACATATTATTCATTTTTTAAACCAGTTATGGGTTTGACATGATATGTAACGTCTATGGTTAAAAGTACGTACTGTAAAACAACATACTCATTGGATCTGTAGCTCAATAGGTACACATTTTTACAGTATAGCATTGTTCATCATATCTCTCACCATATCCAGTCACCAAATTTATAATCCACATTTGTTAACACAAACTTTAATTATCATAAACTTTCACATTCTCAGGAAGAAGTAAAATATTTAAAGTTATCCATTTTCCTGATGAAAGGGAAAAGGACCAGAAATTGAGATTTGTAATAATTTGTATCATGATTTTCTCTGTCGGCAGCAGTATTTCGATTTCCATACCGTTGAATCATCCTCGATAATCCAGCGCTATTGTTCCGATAAATCTTGTGTGTAGATTTATCGGAACAATAACGCTGGATTATCGAGGATGACCGTTGAATATGTGGTGACGTTTCTTTTGCGGTTGAGTGTAAGATAACTCTGAGAAGGGAATTTGCATTGTCATGAATTGAGCACAAAGGAAATACATTAATACATTACAAGATATAAACAAGCTAGAATATACTAAGATACCAATTAACAATAATCACAGGGTACATGTATATAGATAGACTAAACGCCAAAAGAAACGTTACCTCATTTCATTTTTTAATAACTTTTTAAGTATCAAAAATATTTGAGAAATGAATGGTTCAGAAGAAAGCTGAATAACGTAGCTTTATGCTAATAACACATTTAAAAATCCTGATGGCTTCATATTGTGGCAAACTGCAGCTAGTTTGAAAGTTTAAAATTGTCCGGTTTTCGACCAGGCTGGTAGTAACCAATAAATGTGATTTTGATGTCCAGAAGTAGTTGAAAGTAAACGTTTACGTTTGTGACTAGACAAAAAGTGTGTATGCTTTAAACCCCTAAACGATGAAAATACTGTTATTGAGTAAGTTTAAGTGTGAAAATTATGAAATATATTTTTCTAGTCATTAAAGATCTATTCTCGTAATTTACCTTAGTGAAAACAAGTTTACTGTGTTGTCAAATGACTTAATAGTATTAAGGAACACAGACGATTATTTATGTGAACATTTTCGCTTGAAAATGAACATTTAAAAAAGAAAATTCCTCACCAAAACGCATTATCACTCAAATGTAGCAAAATTCAAGCAGCATTTGCATGAACTGAATGCTTCTATAGGGTATAAAAGGTGCCTACTTTGCATGATATGGCACACATGTACCAAATCATGCAGCGATTGACCAGTGGAGAAAGAGGAAGAGCTCTGGTGATGTTGCAGCTTGGTCCGACCAACAATGATGTTGCCAATGTCTTTGGATGTCACATATTCCGAAACGTCTAAATGAAGAAGTTGTTTTCCAGAAAATCTTGTTTTATTATGTATTTCACTTCTCAATGCTAAGACTTCGCCACCTTGAAGGTGCATCCATTGTGTTTCATAAAATTTTATTTGGCTTTAAAACGTTTCAACACACCATATGTGCTGTTTACAATTCAAACAAATTCACCCAGCTTGCATATTCATCCCCAATCGCTGAACATATAATAATTACTAGTTTCCAATTAAAATCAAGTAACATCATTATGCATGTGCAGAAACCGAAAGTGCACGTCCTATTTACATGCACAGTAGTTATATGACGTATTGAACATTATCAACCCAAATACGTTATTTTGTCTGGTTTAAATAAGATTCCAAAATTACGAATGACTCATTGGCGCGCGCCACACGCGGTGCATTGTCCGGTTTTCGTTCAGAAATCAATACCTTTACCTTCATATCGTCAATATACTTAGTCGAGTAACATCAAAATGGTAGTTTTCGGTAACAGTTGGTACTTCTCGATAAAATAAGACCATTTACAACGTTTGGCATATTTGACCCCCAACAACACAATGGATGTAGGCCTACCTGAAAGGATAAATTGTACGACTGTACATTTATATTTTAGAATTATATTCTCTCGATAACCCTCAATAGGTGGCTCGAATATTCCTTTTATTGTATACTATATATACCAGATGTAGAAAACCTGCAATAGGCCTACATGTACTTGAACATAAGCCATATTATATATCAGATTATATGTCACACAATTGATGTATCCATATAAAGGACCATCTTCACAACGTCACGGGCGTAACGAGAAGATTTTCAAATCATCTCCCTCCGCCCTTGACCTCACGGCCCGCTTTTTCTGCGCTAAGATTTTAGCGTACTGCAGGCTAATCCGATAGGCCAATCAGAAGAAAGCTTGCAATATGAACTTCTATATTTAGACTGGGAAACACCTTTTCTAATTCGTCCAATTTCTCCGCTTATTTTGGGTCGCAAACTGTAGCACACTTTTTGACAGTATTTTGATCAGTCCCGGACTTGTATAAACTTTCAATTGATGCAATAAAATAATTACAATTCGCTTTCATAAACCTGTAATCGATAATCACAACGTCGAAGCGGACAGCTTCAAAAGCCATAAAGTTGGCACATGGAGTGGACCCACTGTTACGATGTTACTGTTTGATAACTGCCAAACTGGATATATTCATAAATTTCGCGTATGATTTTGCGCATGTTATCAGGTATATTTTGTTAATTTCACAACATTGCAGCTGGAAGTACGTTGAGTGATTCAATTAAGTTGGTTGTCATAGTTTTTAAAAAGTCATATAAGCTAAAAAATAACTAGCACATGTTATTCACTCCGAAATCGAACAAATCAAGTGTTGAGTTTGAATGAAACTAATCTTTAATGATTTCACACTATCTTTTTTTACAAAATACAAAATAACGCGTGTGGCATCATGGTATTTCGATTTAACAATCTCAATTATTTAATACTGAACTACATACCGAAAATACAGGTTGTATAACGTTTTTAAAAACTGTGATTTGATTTCTTGCTTGATAAACTGTGCCTATAACTCTTAATAACTCTTATTTATAAATGTTACAATTAGCACGCTATACTATTTGAAATATTCTTATTCAACGCGACGATTTGTATTCAAATCTTTTAACTTTGTTTGAACGTGGGTATTTCTCATTTGCATATGAACTACATATGTCTCCGTTATAAACTTAACAATCAACTAATAACACTTCCTGGCTCGCATTTGGTCTTCTTATTTAATAAGCATGTTTATGATGATATATGTTCATGTATTTAAGTACTATACGACGAGTATTGCAATGTACAAGAAGAAACGTTTACCCAACGTAGGTTTCTAAAAATAACAATTTTAGAATTATCGCTTCTGCAGTACCGAATGTAAACGGTGATTTCATTGGCTGTATGTAAGCAGCTGGTAAGGGGCATAACTCGTGATCACAATAGATGTCGCTGCTTCGTTACACTGATATCTGGGCTGTTGAGGGCAAGGTAAAAAATGCATAGAATTTATTTCTATACGTTTTCACCTTGCCGTGGGAAGATGCCCTTTAGAAGTTTATGCCTTTCTTTTCTGCATGAGAGTAAACTGACTGTACACATTTATCAAATTTGAAAACAGTTAAAACAAATAATCTTGTAAATATACGTAATCTAAGTCTTTTTAATCAACGGGACAATTATGTAGTTTATCTGTTGTAATTTTATCTG
This sequence comes from Gibbula magus, assembly GCA_936450465.1. Lineage (NCBI taxonomy): Eukaryota > Metazoa > Mollusca > Gastropoda > Trochida > Trochidae > Gibbula > Gibbula magus. Next base: position 44,125,510 of record OW388295.1, read on the forward strand.
GTTAAATGATATGTATATTTTGCAATGTACAGTTATGAAAATATGTCACCCTTTTTTGAGAAATTTTATTTTTCTGATATCGACTATTAAATGTTCCACCATTTTTCGTTTTTTTTAGAAGTTTATGTCATACTTTTCTGTACTAATGTGCGTTTTAACGTGAATTAACAACTGTTTTCTTCTTGTATGCTAGACACAACACCATTATTAATCCTCTCTGGATTCGCTAATGAAAACTTTGTCAAAAATCGTTTTCTTTAGGAGATACACAAATACTATTTTGTAGTTTTGTCAATCCCAAATAAGAGAAATAATCGCACTAATTAGTACTTTAGTACAGGATTTTGCCAGTCTTTCACCACTCAAAGCCGTGGACGCCAACCCTTTAGGGTACTTACGGAAATATAAATATAATGGGGATTGTTTGGCATTTATCTATTTATCACCTATCTGTGAAAAAAATAAACTATAGGTCCTTGTTCAAATCGTATAATGAAGGAGAATTTATACATATATATGTATCACAGTTTCTTGTATAAGCATAATAAAGTTCCTTGGAAAGATAAAATGCCAATTATACGCATAATTAGAAAACATTTGGAAACATGTAAAATAAATATCGTTACAATCAGCAATGAGTGACAATAGCAGCCAACAGGACGATGGTAGTCGAGGAAAATGCATTTACCCGTGCGTTGCCATAGTGACTGTGCAATTGACAAACTCGCAGTCTCGAAAACTTTTGTTATTGTGCTCTACATCATAATTTATATAGAATACAGTAACTCCGAAATATTACATCACATTCAGTAGCATAAGCTTGTCGACAGGGTAAGTGTCTTTGATAGCAAATAACATCGCATTGTCACGATATGTTGAAGACGGATTTTTTTTCAAGTGATTGGTATCATTTACATGTGTTGAAACGCATTATGTTCTATTTCTACTACTGGGCAAAAGAAGTACTCACCACGAATTCAACAGTTAAAATAAACAGATGCATTTGACTATGGCACGATACAATAATACTTATCTGCAGTAGTTAATTGGTGACTGGTTAAATTTTAGTTAAAATATCTTGGTTTAATAAATGAAATTTACACCAACATGACCCCTACCATGTTTAAATTGGTGTAAATGTATGCAGAATCAGGCACATGTATTAATTTTCACATAGATTAATCCATGGTCATGACGTCACTCTATTGTGTTATCAGTTGATTATTATTTAGGAATCAACTGGTAATTGACTGTCCCAGTCAGGAGGGGTGTTAGGTTTTATAGACATTATCAGTAATGGCTAATCATATACTTTTTTTGAGCCTGATTTTTTTTCTCCTGGTGTATCTGAATAGGATCTTAAAATTTCTCTCAACTAGACAAATTAATTTTTCTAATGCATGAACCTGGATTTGAACATGCAACCCTTTGCTTGGTAGTCAGTGCTTCTAGCTATTAGGCCACAAGACGCTGTTAGAAACCTTAGGATGAGTTTTAGCTGTCAATCACATCGCTTCGCGTGGAAGTTTTGCGCTGCACGTGCGTGGAAGAATCCATTTCATGAGGGTCGCAGCTACTTGTACCATGTCCGATGAATGAGCACCGAAATTTGCAAAATAATTGATTTTGATGTCCCATAATTGAAATTTATTGTTTCAAATGTAAAATAATCACATATACATGTTTCGTGACGTCATACATGGATTAAGATGGAGAATGATTCGGAGCAGTGGATTCGTTAACAATAATCAACTCGCCCCTTCGGGGCTCGTTGACTATTTTTAACGAATCCTAAGCTCCTCATGCATTCTCCATTACATATGTCTTATATGTCGATGAACAGTTGTGTATCATCAAACTATTTTTTGCAGAAATTTAAAATTTGAAATTTCATTTTTTTAAACAAATTACAAAACAGTATTCCTTGGCTACTGACTAAACATCTGTACTTTTCAGTTTTAGATTATGACATCGAAAACTTGAGATGTTTGCAATATTATTGAAAATCATACATTTGATAAAATCAACAGAAGTGAGGATTTTCTTTTGCCCGGCAGTTTAGAAACATAACATAATCAATGTCACTTGAAATACATTACACCCAAGTGACCAACTGACCATACCTTTCAGAACCTGGTCATCGCTATCTGGAAGTCCGTGTCAACATCACACATTTCTGACACATTCGATGATCATGGAGAACTCCCTAAGATCAAATGGTCTTGTGACAGAAACAACAACAGCAATGAAAAGCCGGAGATGCGTCTACAATCAAGCGATAAAGCACAAACTACAAATCGTCTCTCAAAGAGCGAGCTTACAGTGTTCTCGATCTCTAAACACAGCTACAAGAGTCGACGGCGCACATCTAACCGTCCCCGCAACACTGACCTGCTGCCTCTATCGCCAACAGTTCATGGCCAGGCGCCCCGAGCACAGGCACAGGCGAAACATGGCCAGACGACTATAGCACAGGCGATACATGGCCAGACGACTCCAGCACAGGCGATACATGGCCAGACGACTCCAGCAAAGGCGATACATAGCCAGACGACTCCAGCACAGGCGATACATAGCCAGACGACTCCAGCACAGGCGATACATAGCCAGTTGTCTCCAGCGCAAGCGAAACAGGACCAGGCGTCCCAAGAAGGAGCACTTCATGTAGCTGTCCTCGAAAGCAGTAGCAACTTGAGATATCCTAAATACTCGCCATGCCTGTCAATGAATGGCATCCGTTTTCCAGGATCCACAACCCATCAGTTTTCACCTCCAGAACGAGCAATGCCTGCATCTGTTTATGAGGACATCGATCAGCAAGACGTTGACTTCAGTCACTTTGACAACACAGAGTTTACATTTCTGTCAAATCGAGATAGTCATCCTGGAAAACACCATTTAAATGAGAGAACTAATCTGCCAGCGCTAAAAGACCTTTTTGTCCAAATATCCAAATTCAGAAGAGCATCAGAGGTGCCAGAGAACATGAAACAACAAGTGTTTGAAGAACTCTTCACTCCTTTCCTGAATGGAGGATTTGACTCCAAAGTCTCAGTCCTTCTGAACCTGACGAGTCACCCAGGAGTAATGAGTGACAGTGTGGTCAATTGTGAACAGTTTCAACATGTGGATGAAATATCAACTCCTGTAATCCTAGATCTTGGAGACAGCGAACCATCCCTGAGACTCGGCCTGGATCTCAGTGGTACTGATCCTGCTCACCCCGCCTTCAGGTAAGTTGTTATACCATGTGAAATCATTGGTGTATTATTGTATTTTATACCATACCTGATTATATTGTTAAATGGATTGGTTTACAGTGATGATTATGATGATGATGATGATGATGATGATGATGATTATCTGATACACTGATAAAGTGATGGTAACGATCCCATTAAACATTCCTGACACATGTTGTTCTTTAGATCACTGCTTGACAATGACCATGTCCCTTGTCATTTCCTTCCCATACATATCTAATACAGGCCCTTATTCATAATCACATCGCGTCTTACAGCAGATTTCTTAGTATCGTTGCTAAATGGCTGGAGTAAAGGACGTGACATGAACTCTGTCGGGCAGTGGTCAGATCTTAACAAACCGACGTAAGAGTGTTAATTTTAATGACATTAATGATGATAAAATATAATAAGTAAGACCATCTCACTTCAGCCCCTCGGATCTGCTCCACTTCACTGATGATGCTGATGCTGATATTGAAGCTGTGGAGTTTCCTATCAACGAAGATCTCCTGATCCACACCTTGGAGTTCAAGAAGAAAGATTCTCCGTATGTTCATTTGTCTCTGGGTCAAGCAGCACAACCAAATATAGTCTCTGGTATCAGCCGTGACATCTACACCACCTCAGAAGACTCAGCTAGCGTTATCAACGATAAAACAGCCTTCACTTCAGAGGAGGTGCACAGAACCTTTTTTGGAACACAATTCTCCGTGTCCAAGGAGTTCAACCACCTGCATCCACCAACTCTGCCAAACAGAAAAATGAAGTTTCTCACTGAACTGGATGGAATCTCGGACTGTATTCTTGGCAAAGGATGTTTTGGACAGGTTTTGGAGGCTGAAATGAAAGTGTACCCTAATACAGCTCAACAGGTCGTGGTGAAGGAGCATTTTCTGGATAAGTGCAGCCAAACTGATATAGTTATGGAAGCCAGAATATTGATGTACCTTGAGTCGACTGGCTGCGTCCCTGTTTGCTATGGACTGTTGTCAAATGAGCGCGGATATTGGGCAATGGTATCAGAACTGTTTGGAACAGGTTTAACCCTGCTTGACCTGTTCAATGATAACAAGGTTATTGTACTCGACTGGCTGGAAATTACTTACCAACTAGCAATGTGTGTGTACAAGATTCACGCCATGAATGTATTAGTAAATGATTTAAAAGCTGATAATGTACTGGTAGATTTTTCAAGTCCATTGCTCGTGGTCAAAATCTGCGACATGGGGTCTGCATCTCATGGGGCGGGGGTGACCTTCAACGACACGAACATGAAGAGGTTCACCCATCTTGCCCCAGAGGTACAGGCCTACAATAAGACATCGACAGCCAGCGATGTGTACGGGCTTGGACATATCATGAAAAGTATTCCTCAGGCCAGCGCATTATCAGCTCTTAAAACAATTTACGAGCAATGCCTTGTTGAAAGCCCCATTGAACGGATCAATATGTCATGTATGATTGAACTTTTGTCCGAAGTTTACTCTCAGGAGCTCAAGTCTTGTGAATCGCAGGCTAGGAAACACTCTTCTGATGAGGTCCACGAGAGTGGAGAGTTCAACAGCACTGAAGAGTTACGGGAAAAGAAAGAGGTCAGAGCAGATGAAGAGGTTGATGGAGATAAGGTCAAGCTCGAAGGAGATAGAGATATCGAGGGAGCTGGACAGTGTGAGAGATATGAAGAGATCGAGAGAGCTGAAGTGGACAGGGGAAGGGCATTGGAATTCCGGGTTGCAGATCGACCACGTGAAAATCCTTTCCATTCATCAAGAGTATCCTCATACGAGAGGTCTTCGATGGAGATCATTCTATTCCAGCCTGCTCAAGATGTACCACCAGCACTGAAACATCGAATGACCGTACAGAAGACTTATTCAAGGGAGATAATTCTGTTCCAACCGATTCAAGATCTGTCAACAACACTGCAACATAGAAACTTTTTGCACAAGAGCACTTCAAGAGAGATACTCCTATTCAAACCAGACCAGCTTGATATTCAACCTGATGAAATCACTTCTCGTTGCTCAAAAGAAATAGCCCTCTTCATGCCAGATGCATCATCAAGCCTATCATCAACATCACTTTGCGCTTCAAACACCAGCTTACCGTCTTCATCATGTGCTACTGATGACGAGACTCCTAATGCCGAGTCTCCTGATGCCGAGTCTCTTGATGCTGTGTCTCCTGGTGCCAAGACTCCTGATGCCAAGTCTCCTGATGCCAAGTCTCCTGATACCAAGTCTCCTGATACCGAGTCTTGTGATACCGAGTCTCATGATGCCAAGTCTCCTGATGCAGAGACTCACAATGCAGAGTCTCCTGATTCTGAGTCTCCTGATGCAGTGTCGCCTGGTGCAGAGACTCCCAATGCCAAGTCTCCTGATGCTGAGTCTCCTGAAGCCAAATCTCCTGATGCAGAGTCTCCTGATGCAGAGTCTCCGGATGCCAAGTCTCCTGATGCAGAGTCTCCTGATTCTGAGTCTCCTGATGCAGAGTCTCCTGATTCTGAGTCTCCTGATGCAGAGTCTCCTGATGCCCAGTCTCCTGATGCCAAGTCTCCTGATGCCCAGTCTCCTGATGCCAAGTCTCCTGATGCCCAGTCTCCTGATGCCGAGTCTCCTGATGCTGAGTCTCCTGATGCAGAGTCTCCTGATGCCAAGTCTCCTGATGCAGAGTCTCCTGATTCTGAGTCTCCTGATGCAGAGTCTCCTGATGCCCAGTCTCCTGATGCCAAGTCTCCTGATGCCCAGTCTCCTGATGCCGAGTCTTTTGATGCTGAGTCTCCTGATGCCAAGTCTCCTGATGCAGAGTCTCCTGATGCCAAGTCCCATGATGCAGAGTCTCCTGATGCCAAGTCTCCTGATGCCCAGTCTCCTGATGCAGAGTCTCCTGATGCCGAGTCTCCAGATGCCGAGTCTCCTGATGCCCAGTCTCCTGATGCAGAGTCTCCTGATGCAGAGTCTCCTGATGCCAAGTCTCCTGATGCCCAGTCTCCAGATGCCGAGTCTCCTGATGCCAAGTCTCCTGATGCCCAGTCTCCTGATGCAGAGTCTCCTGATGCAGAGTCTCCTGATGCCAAGTCTCCTGATGCCCAGTCTCCAGATGCAGAGTCTCCTGATGCAGAGTCTCCTGATGCAGAGTCTCCGGATGCCAAGTCTCCTGATGCAGAGTCTCCTGATTCTGAGTCTCCTGATGCAGAGTCTCCTGATTCTGAGTCTCCTGATGCAGAGTCTCCTGATGCCCAGTCTCCTGATGCCAAGTCTCCTGATGCCCAGTCTCCTGATGCCAAGTCTCCTGATGCCCAGTCTCCTGATGCCGAGTCTCCTGATGCTGAGTCTCCTGATGCAGAGTCTCCTGATGCCAAGTCTCCTGATGCAGAGTCTCCTGATTCTGAGTCTCCTGATGCAGAGTCTCCTGATGCCCAGTCTCCTGATGCCAAGTCTCCTGATGCCCAGTCTCCTGATGCCGAGTCTTTTGATGCTGAGTCTCCTGATGCCAAGTCCCATGATGCAGAGTCTCCTGATGCCCAGTCTCCTGATGCAGAGTCTCCTGATGCAGAGTCTCCTGATGCCGAGTCTCCAGATGCCGAGTCTCCAGATGCCGAGTCTCCTGATGCCAAGTCTCCTGATGCCCAGTCTCCTGATGCAGAGTCTCCTGATGCAGAGTCTCCTGATGCAGAGTCTCCTGATGCCCAGTCTCCAGATGCCGAGTCTACTGATGCCAAGTCTCCTGATGCCCAGTCTCCTGATGCAGAGTCTCCTGATGCAGAGTCTCCTGATGCCAAGTCTCCTGATGCCCAGTCTCCAGATGCAGAGTCTCCTGATGCCGAGTCTCCTGATGCCCAGTCTCCTGATGCCAAGACTCCTGATGCCGAGTCTCCGAATGCCGATTCTCTTGATGCTGAGTCTCCTGCCAGGTTCCCCTACATCCGACATCTCCTCTTGGCGCTCCCTGTCGCCGTTACGGCTTATGTACTCTATAAAGCACTTAGGTGAAAATGATATTCATAGATTGTATATTCGGCCCATAATCAAAAACATCGTATTTATTCTTCATATTTCATGGTTTATAAAACACAAATGTAACAGCATGTATGCAGTTATTGTATAGTTTGTTACTGCTACTGTTTCGTACAAGTGTATCCACGAGTGTAATGTTGCACATCAGCCTTTGTCCAAAACCTAAAGTGAGTTGATGTTTTCCTCCAAATTTAGGCAATTTAGGCAAATTTGTTTTTTTCTTGCGGGTACTTATGCACAATCAATGTTGACGTTTCTGTGTCAAAAGATGTTCATGTTTCATTGATTGACATTGATTGACCAGTGCATAGATGGTGAATATAACACAGGTTACTTTTATGATATGCCTAATAATAACTGGTCTTTATATCTTCATGCGTTGTAAATATTTCTGATCATGTAAGTATACTGACACTATTGTATATTTTGGTCTTTTTGATTTTTTTATGTGATAAGTATAGATGTACATTACCGGTCAATAGAAACGCCAACATTTTTTATACGTAGTAATTTTTAAAAAAATATAACCAATGGTGGCCTCCGTTATTCTGAAACAATAATTAATATGACAGTCCACTGAAATTGTAGATAGGTGTGATTCGAGTCTTTAACTTTTAAGTAACCATGCTTCATAAAAACCACTATTTCCGGTTGTTTCATCGTGAACACGTACATCTGCAGCGTCATCACCACTCCATGTCTGTGTTGTTGCTCGTGGTTGTTTGCAAATATCATTTCTTTGATCGAATACTGAACAATTCTCCTTGGATCATTAAAACATTAAAACTTCTGAAAAGTCGAAATGTTATGAAGAAATGGTACAACTTTATAATGATAATATGCAAACCTCTCTTTAAACCTCTCTTGAACGCGATTGCTCAATGTAGCGCCACGTAGCAAAGTGAGCAAACTTCGAATAATTTGCACTGTGTCGTTCAAGAGATCTAGAGAATGAGCGCTACTTGAGCGCTACCTGAGCGCTACATTGAGCGATCAATGAGCAATTTAAGCGCTCGCTGTTATGGAACGGAGCCCTGGTAAGCGTTTCTTCTGCCTGGTAATGGACTGTTTTGTACATTGCTTTAGAACAACAAGTGTATATATGATGACTTTACTTTTTGTTATGATAATGGGGAGATACTGAAAAAAAGAGATAAATATTTAAAGCCAAAATTTGTGATATTGTGTGTAAATAGTAAGTGTAATATTATACTATATATATATATGTGCAATATGTGTAATATGAAGTGTCAACGCCTGCGTGTCAGTAACTTCATAATACGAGCTATACTCATTAAAGCGTATGTTTTATTTGTACATACGCACAGGTAGATATTTGCGGATATTTATACATCATTCAAGAATACGATCCCCTCTGTGTATGCTTTGCCCATTGCTCTAGAACAAGTGTAAATATGATGTCTTTACTTTTTGTTATGAAAGTATAATTAGGAGCAACTTTTTGGTTATTGTGTGTACAAAGTATGTATAATATGTGCGATTTGTGTAATATTAACTGTCAACACTTCGGGCACGACGTCTCAGTGATACGAGAGATACTCATTAACCATTAACATAGATATGTTTTTATTTGTTTATATGCACAGCTAGATATTCTTGGATATTTTTTGATACTTTTATGCAAAAATTACAAACATATCTTACTGCTGATGTACCCGTGTATTTATATTCGTTCTCAATGATGTCACGTAGTAAATTACTTTATAAAGCCTGTATATTTTCACGTTGTCCAGGATTTACGATATTTATGGAAAGTATAGACAATTGTATACATACCTTTATTACTCGTCTTTATGATTTAAAATATTAATTCCTCGGAATAAATGTTCAATATACTTCTTGCGTCTGTCATATTTAAGCTATTCGCCTTCTTTGCTGTCCCGCAGTTCCAAACTTATTTGGGCATCATACCCTTGGTAGTCAATGTAAATGTGGGTACACCAGTAGTAATATGTAATTTCGTGGGTATGCATTGCGGTGAAACCTGAAGCAGTTGGCTGGAACACACTAACTATGAGTCAATGAAGAAAAGACGTTCTCCTGGTAGGACGTTTCCATCTTAGCTCAATCTACACCAGGGCCCATATTTTCGAAGCTGTCTTAGTGCTAAGATAGTCGTAAGTCAATGTTAATGTATGGCACTTATGACTATCTTAGTGCTAAGAGAGCTTCGAAAATATGGGTCCTGGCCTATATATGCTTACAAGTTTCCAATGCAAAGCATAATTCTTGCCAGTCCCCATTACTGGCTGATTTAGACCTTGCAGTATCTCCTTAAGATTTCTGTGCTTGGAAATCCGGGCCCACTGTGCATTTCAGGTGCAGCGATCCACTATCTTGGCACAACAAACCGAGGGAAATACTGAAAGACTGGCAAGAGTTATGCCTTGCGTTTGGAAGTTGATATGCTTATGGCGTGCATGGTCTGGGCCATGTTAAAAGAGAGGTTTAAAAGTAACCGCTGAGTTAGCGATTACTTTTAAACCCCTCTTGAACGCGATTGCTCAATGTATCGCTACGTAGCAAGGCGAGCAAACTTCGAGGATTTTGCACCGTGTCGTTCAAGAGAGAATGAGCGCTACCTGGATGCTACTTAAGCGCTACATTGAGCGATCAATGAGCGATTATAAGCGCTCGCTGTTATGGAACGGAGCCCTGTTGTCCGTCTACATTTGATGTTTTCGTCTTCGCAAGGGTTGCCGTTACTCAAAGCACGTAAAGATGCATCCATTGTGTTTCATAAACAATTATTTCGCTTTAATACGTGCCATCATAAGATATGTGCTGATTTCAGTTGAAACAGTTTCACTCAACTTGCATATCCATCCCCAATCGTAAAATATATCATATTTACTACTTTCCAATGAAAATCGAACAACGTCATTATACATGTGCAGAAACCGAAACTACACGCCCCATGTACACGCACAGTAGTTATTAGACCTATTCAACATCATCAACCAATTTTTTTCTTTTTGTCTGTTGGAATTAAGTTTCGAAAAATAAGTTTGACTAATTGACGCGCACCACACGCTGTGAATTGTCCGGTTTTCGATCAGAAATAGATACTTTTACCTTTATATCGCCGGTATACTGAGTCGACTATCATCAAAACGGTAATTTTCGGCAAGAGTCAGTATTTCTCGATAAAATAACACAATTTATAACGTTTGGCACATGCGACCCCAAACAACACAATGGATGTTGTGGCATTACGATGGTCAATACAATAGTCTGCAATATATAGCTGTAATGTTATAAGTCATTTCATAATGAGGTACTTTTTACTTGTCCATGTATATCAAATTCCCCTTGTCTCGATTAGTGTATTTACGTCAATCAAGTAAATTTAGATCAACAAGTATTTGACACTAAGGTGACATGATCCCCCGCCGCAAATTAATACTTCAAAATTAAAAAAATTAATGTCAAGATCAGCAAAATCGACTGTCAAACATGCCTAAAAAGTCAAAGTTCCACTGTGACCTTGAGAAAAATGTCAAGGTCACCAAAATCTAATCAGCCCGTCGTCTTCCCTAGAAAGTGCTTTGTGTAAGAAATGATGGAATTCCGGTGAATGGTTCTTGAGATACCCCGCTGACAAGCTTTACATGTACATTAACATGTCGAAAAATTCAAAGTTCCGCCTTGACCTTGAAAATAATGTCAAGGTCACCAAAATCTAATCAGCCCGTCGTCTTCCCTTGGAGAAATTATGTGTAAAATATGAAGAGAATCCAGCAAATGGTTATTGAGATATCCCGCTGACAAGGGTAAAATGACAAAGTCTCATTGTGACCTTGAAATGAAGGTCAAGGTCACAAACCTCTGTAGGAACATTACTCTTGCTATGATGAACCCAAATTATGAAAAGAATCCAGTTAATAGTATTTGAGTTATTCCATTTCGTACGGACGGACGGACGCAGCCGAATACTATATCCCCCGCTTCACGCTAAACGCGCGGCGGGGGATAACAAATCTTAAAGGTACATCCATTGTGTTGTTGGGGGTCAAATATGCCAAACGTTATAAATGGTCTTATTTTATCGAGAAGTACTAACTGTTACCGAAAACTACCATTTTGATGATACTCGACTTAGTATATTGATGATATGAAGGTAAAAGTATCAATTTCTGATCGAAAACCGGACAATGCACCGCGTGTGGCGCGCGCCAATGAGTCAAACGTAATTTTGGAATCTTATTTAAACCAGACAAAATAACAAATTTGGGTTGAAAATGTTCAATAGGTCATATAACTACTGTGCATGTAAATAGAACGTGTACTTTCGGTTTCTGCACATGCATAATGATGTTACCCGATTTTAATTGGAAACTAGTAATAATGATATATTTGGCGATTGGGGATAAATATGCAAGCTGAGTGAATTTCTTTTCATTGTAAACAGCACATATTGTGTGTTGGAACGTATTAAAGCCAAATCAATTTTTATGAAACACAATGGATGCACCTTTAATTGTGTCATAACAAAATTATGTCGATAAAAAAATTGTCTGGACTGCATGGATTCAAAGCGATTTTGTACAGCAGTCTGCAAACTTATGCGAATTCACGAGATGCACGTGCTTTGTCTATTACCAACTTCTGATGATATTGACAAAAGCACGTGAAAAGCGAAACCCATGCAACAGCAGTATCATCTTCTCCTGCGTTTTTCACTCCTACAGTGTTTTTAGATCATCGTCTGAAAGACCCGACGGGTTTGAGGCATGGCCTGGTTTCCGTCTATCCGTCCATCCGCCCTCTTACCAAGAACTGCCAACTCCAGAGAGCTGAATTGTTGTGTACAGACTCCTTGGCCAATGGGGATTCTAAATTGTAGACATGGTGACCCCTTGACCCCAAATAGGGTCACAGGGGTCACGACCGTAAAACCTATTTTTATATTCTTCTCAAGTACCAAAATGTCCAGAAAGCTGAAGTGTTGTGTACAGATTCCCTTGCCAATGGGGATTCTATATTGTAGATTTGCTGACCCTGTGACCCCAAATATGGATCACAGGGATCATGACCTAAAAACATGTTTTCATCTTCTCCAGTACAAAAAATGTCCAGAAAGACCAAATGTTGTGTACGGACTCCTTAGCAAATGGGGATTTTCAATTGTAGATTTGGTGACCTTGTGACCCCAAATATATGGGTCACAGGGGTCATGACCTATAAAAACCTGTATTCGTTGTTTTCTCCAGTATCAACAGGTCTAGAAAACTGAAATGTTGTGTACAGTCTCCTTGGTCAGTGGGGATTCAAAATTGTAACTTTGGTGACCCTGTCACAGGGGTCAAGACCTAAAAACCAATTTTCCTTTGTCCTTGTCCAGTATCAAAATCCACAGAAAGTTGAAATGTTGTACACAGCCTTCTTAGAAGTGGGATTCTTAACAATTATAATTAGTGTAAATTGGCGACCCTGTGATCCCCAAAAACCTATTTAAGTACTTAAGTAATTTGGTGAGTATAGGTCACATAGTTTTAGAGATCTGCTCCGGAAACAAAAAACCCTACCCTGCCATGGAAATGAATTTAAAAAAAAAATAAAAAAAATTAAACCTCAAAAGGCAGATCTACATGATATGGGGAGGCTGTATACCAAATTTGGTGAAAAATGGTCAAGTAGTTTTAGAGAACTGCTCTGTCGACGGAAACTCAACCAAAAACAATATGTCTCCCAAGCCTTTGGGGGAGAGAATTTCCTAGGATATTCAAACCCTACTCTACAAACGGAGCTGAATGAATATTCTACCTGACCAACTTGGTTGGAACCGTATGTCTTGTTGTTTCGAGACTTGGGGATCGTTAATGTCAAACAGTCTTGAGTATAAGCGCATCTGAAATGTGCTTACCTTAAGAAGAAAACATAATGGTAAAAAATATAAATGTTTTATTTCTTTAGGAAATATGTGTGTATATATACATATGTTTAAAAAATTGAATGATAAACCTCCAATATACATAAAATACATTTTCTCATTCTATGGAGCAGATAACACAGATTTAAACTTAACATATTTGTGCAAATATTTACATTTAGGCATCATCCACACGCATTGGGCGAGATATGCATTTACAAGAAATTCCTATTCACCCTTGCGACAACTCGACGGGAAAACTTGTGACTGGGTCAACGCTCCCTGTAGGACAAACAGAGTTGCCTTCCATTGACCAATCAAATCGTTACGAACCCAGTCTTTTCCTATTTAAATAAGGAGTGTTCAAAGTCAGAAATAATTAGTTACGTTGTGACAAAAGTCATTAAAACCATGCGTAAATATAGGTCACCAAAAATTAGTTCATTTATAACTAGAAATGACTTGGAAAATAATTGTCTTCGCTCAATTGTTAGTAAAACATTGCGACAGAAATGCGTTTTGTATCTGCGCATTTGATTGGCCTACACAATAGCTCAATAATTAGGCTACTTCCTGTCTCAATTTATCCATCGAGTTGTCGCAAAGGTGAATATGAATTTCTAGTAAATGCATGCATATCTCGCCCGATGCGAGCGGAAGATGATATTTGGAGACAAAGTCAATGTACAAATTGATTTATATATATATATATACCTAATTCAGCACTCATTCAAATGTGTTAAGATTTTATGATGTTGGAGAAATGGCCATTGGTCGATAAATAATCATTTAAATGCATGTATGTTTCATTTCATTTAAAATAGCAAAGCAAAGTGTACAACTTCAATTAAATCATTTTTAAGGCTTCATTAGAAAAGATAAAATTTTAAATTTGAGTAAAATCTTCATATTTCATAATCAATACTCAGTTGTACATGATCTTTTCATATCATGAAAAAACACATTATTTTTATATAGTGAAAAGTTACATTTAAATTTCCAGATAACTCAATACCTTTATATCTTATCTTAAAATGCTTATTTCTTTCTTCAGTAAGTCATGATAACCTTGTTCTGGTGACATTAAGAAATGTCACTTGACATTTGTATATCAAATATAAGTAATCTTTGAGAAAAACATTCAAACTCATTTCCATCACAGATATAAATTGGTTTAGTTATTGCTGGCCACTTTTGATCTGTTGTCGTTCAGCACTTTTTGGTTGTCTGGCAACATTCTTCACTGGATTTGTGTCTCCTCTGAAAAATAAATAAATAAATAAATAAATAAATAAATAAATAAATAAACAAATAAATAAATAAATAAATAAATAAATAAATAAATGACTATTTATATAGTGCCTTATCAACAGGTTACAGTCACCTTATCATTCTCTCATTCTGTTATTCTTTGGTGAATATTTCCTCTCACTAAAATCAATTTAAAAAAGTACGGTAAGTTTGTTTAATGAGTAAATGATTAAGTATAAACCAAGGATATTCATGTCCTTGATATTTTCCCTTCCTTTCTAATAAAAGAGGCATTATTAAGGAATGGATAATACCCAGACATAAACTTATGAAAAAAGTATTGATACAGTAATTTGCAGTTTATGTTAAAATAAATTTGAATTTGTAATATCTTATTATACCAGTGAACCTCTAATCTATAAATTTTGTTTTAAAATGTATATTGCACAAGCAATTTGATGTTAGGGAAAACTAAATGTACCAATTGAAATAAAACAAAAGGAAATTTCTTAATAGCAAAAGGCTCATTTGCTATGTTTGCTTAATACATGACAATAGAATTACTATTTTTAAAACTGTCGCCTAGAAGTGTATCCTATCTTAGGTCTAAATCCACCTGAGTCCCATAGAAACAAACAAAACCTCTTTTAACAGATATCTCTAGATAGTAATTTTGGTCTGGAAAATAAAATAAAATAAAATAAAACTCTGTACTATTTAACCAACTTCCCCCGTAGTTTACAACTCACACCAGTTTCCATCAATAGCTAATTTCAGTCTTGCTGCATTTCGTGTTCTTTTCTGTGCTAGTCTAGTAGCCTGCTGCAGCTGATCAACTTTGTGTGGCTACGCTAGCACAGAAAAGTCAACAAAATGCAGCAAAACTAGAGTTGGTCATGGAAACTGGCATGAGTTAAAGGGGCAGTAGCACATTTTTTGCAAATTTTATTTTTTTAAATTTCCCATTTATAATGATAGTTTATGTCATTTATATCTACTTTAGAGGGTAAAACATCTTATTAAACCAACCAATTATCGGTAGTGGTAATAACGATGTTGCATCTAAAACAAAAATTTTAATATTTCGAAGTACAAAAAACGATTACCAAACCATGTACACTCATTTTAAACTTGATTTCCTGAAGAGAGAAGCGTGTTTTACTATTGGTGACATTATTTTAAAAATACATTTCATTGACTTATTTGAGCGAAAAAACGTGCTACGGGGGGGGGGGGGGAAATTGAGGGATGATATTCAGAATGCTAGACGTACGTACCTCTCTGAATATGAGGCTCTGCGTAGGGGTAGGTGGAGGTTGATGCACGGGGGTCAGCGTAAGGGTTGTAGGCAGACCCTGTCGAGCGTGTTGTACCCATATGGCTGGATGGGGCGTATCTCTGACCGGGGTACGTGCTGCCTAGCGTACTGCCTCGTGTTGACCCATCGTGTATTCGGCCAACGTTGTCGTATTGCCTTCCGTACGTTGAAGCATAGTCAGGACCTGGGGAGATATTGCCTAACATCAAGGATTTGTTGTACATGCAGACAGACTTTGTATTTCTTAGTATTTAAGCCAAATATTTTTGATAATTCAAAAAGTCCTAAATTTTCCTAATTAATGCTTTTTATTTTACTTAACCTCCGTGAAGCATCTTCTGAAATATTATTCCTAATTTGATTATATATTCAATATACCCCAGGGATAAATTTACCTGCGAGTCCTGCTTCATTTACTCGCAA
The DNA here is from genome assembly GCA_936450465.1 of Gibbula magus. Taxonomy (NCBI): domain Eukaryota; kingdom Metazoa; phylum Mollusca; class Gastropoda; order Trochida; family Trochidae; genus Gibbula; species Gibbula magus. The sequence continues at coordinate 44,141,659 of OW388295.1, forward strand.
AATTTGAAAAGGACTCAAAGAAATTTAAACTGTGAGTCACTGAGATGCAAGGTTTTTATTTATACTAATAGGATAACATATGGAGGGACTCGCTTTTATTTTCTGGGACTCATAAAAGCTTGTGATAGCGAGTCCCTGTACTCTAAAAGTCGTATTTGTAGATTAATCAGGCATCATCTTGTGATCATGTTAATAATTAACTGGAATCTTAAAATCTCTTGAATATTAGGAGGATCCAGAAATTTTCAAATGGTTTAATGGGCATTTATTGAAAAAAAGGGGGTGGGAGTTGGGAGTTCATCAATTTAACAACCAAAAATTCTCAAAAGGAGGGAACCCCTACAACTCCCCCTCTGGATCGACCTCTGTGTATATTCTAAATATTCATTCTAGTAATATCTTAGGAGAATATTCAAGGTTCCAAAGATTAACTACAAGACCCAGTGTTGCCCACCTCTGTGAGATCGCACATACTCCTCCTCTGCCTCCTCCTCCTCAATCATGGCCTGGTACTTGTTGAGGAGATACAGCTTACGTAGGGGCCCCAGCAGCAGCATGAATGTAGCGTTGATGAGGAGGCCGACACACACCGCTGCGTCTCGCACCTTGTACACCCCGATCGTAGCCACCAAACACCAGATCACCCAGCATGGAATACTCAACACGGCTATACCCAGGATCCAGCGAGACTCGTAATGATTCTTTGATTTACTAAACGTAGCGAATCCGAATATTACAGACAGAAGTATGAGGAGCATGACGTAGACAAGCGAGAGGACCAAGCCCTCGTCGTAGAAATCATCCGGCGTGCATCTAGGCCAGAGTTGGTTGTTGTAGAGGATGCGGACAGTATTCGGGGGTTCGAGGATAAGCCACTCAGTGTTGATGATGACTTGAACCAGCACGAGCAACACCACGACCATGAAGAGTCCGCAGGGCCGGCCGAGCTTGTTGTACTTGATATCATCCATCTCACTCTTGTCCTGGGTCCGCCAGCAGTCAACCAGCTTCACAAACAGGGAACCATAGCACATGGCGTACACGAAACCGAGGGCGAATCTCCTCAGTCCACAGATCTCCTCATTTGCATGTGCAATGAACGCAAAGACAAGAGCGTAGAGAAGGACGATACCAAAACTGAGGGTGTACCCGAGGATCGAGGTCCCACCTCTGTTCGGGTACACAACAAGCAGGTAGATGAACATACACAGGGCGATGAAGCAGCCGATACCGGCAATGGTGGCTATGATGATGGCCCAAATGTCGGAGAATCTTCCAGTGACTGTGGGTACCTTGTCAACATCCACAAGTTGTCCAGTCAGAGAGTTGTAGTAGTTACCGTTGCTGTCGATTTTGTATATAGCATCTGTGTAGGCTGCTCCGCTGGTTGACGGGCGAGTGTAGTCGTGAGTGGTGACGCCATCTATGTTCAGGCAAGAGCAGGTAACTCCAGGTGGACACTGTGAGCCAGGAATGACTCCGCTAGACAGGATGCCGGATCCACTGTATTTACTGCGGTCGATGGTCAGAACATCTTTGTAGGATCCAATCTGCAGGAAACAAAGTCATAACATTTAACTATCACTCTATCTATTGCCTAAATCATATAGTATTGAACATTACCGGTAATGGAATGTTGTTATCCAGAAAATCTTCCTGTTCTTATTAATGGAAATGTAGTAGTATGTAGTCAGTCACCATTGATGTTTCAAATGATTTGAAAATTTATGATCAAGACATTTATGTGAAACAATAGGTTTATAATATAAATGCAATGCGTCACCAAACATATAATTCTAGTGCTTCACATTCATCGGAAGGTGTAGAAAGGTAACTTTTAGGGAATGAACTCTATGACACTCAATGCCATTTACTTTGCTCTTGTGAAATCTTGTAAAAATGCCTCTTGAAGTGTTTTATGGATAAAAACATCTCCCCCTCCTCCCTAGGTGTGGGTTCATGCGTGAAGTTCAGTTTAAAGGGGCAGTAGCATGTTTTTTGCAAATTTTATTTTTTCAAATTTCCCATTTAAAATGATAGTTTAAGTCATTTATATTTACTTTAGAGGGTAAAACATCGTATTCCACAAACCAATTATCCGTAGTGGTAATAACGGTGTTGCGTATAAAGCAAAAATTGCATGGCGGCCATTTTATTGTGAACACATTTTATTATTTCGAATGACAAAACCGATTTCCATGGCTTTACGGAAGCATGTACACTCATTATTTAACTTTATTTTCTGAAAAGAGAAGGGTGTTTTACTACTGGTGAAATTATTTCTCAAATACATTTCATCAACTCATTTCAGTGAAAACATGTGCTACTGCCCCTTTAAGTGTGGCCCACCTAAGGATCCGGATATGTCAAAGGAAGGGGAGGGTATTGGATTACGGAAACATAGTGTAAAGGGAGGGAGAATTGATCTCAATTAATCTCAAACAAATCATGAGTGTTGAGCGTCTCACCTGTGTATAAACATACCGCTCCACGGTGACGTCGCGATGGTAGTTGAGGATGTTGTATCCAACATCTCCGTACCGTTCATCTGTGAACGTGAAGCTGAAGGATTTGTCCTTGAGCTCTGTTGGTAGAACTGTCCACTGTGCCGTGCGTATTCCGTTATAGATGACATCGCGTCGATTCTCTTTCTGGAGGGCGAGACAGGCCGAGATCTCGAGCTGAGGTTGACGACGGCATTCCTCGAGGTTGTTGAGACCCTGGGCAGTGATGTAGACAGAGATGATCGTGTGGAGGACGAAGGGATCCATGGGGATCATGTCCTCTGTGACGACCTCATCACCAGTACAGATACTGGAGTACTCTTTCTTGATCTTAGCGGTCAGCAGACGACATTCATGCATCACTTGGTAGAACTCTTCAAACCAGTCATCTGGGATTCCTCTGCGGTTTGAAATGGAGAGAGATGTCATGAAGTTGACAAAGCTCTGGACTTCCTCCGATCTGATCTGGATGGTGACCGCTCCACTAGCCTCTTCTTCGTAACCGTCTACAATGTACTCGCTGTTCGCCCAGTAGTCGCTTGCTAGCCAGATGAAACGACCGGTCAAACTCTTCGCTCTCGTCGCCTTTAGCAGCAGTCTTGAGTTCTCACGATTTGTGAACAAGATAATCACCTTTGACCCGACCTGTTGACTGAGGTTGTCAACGATAATCTCTGCTTCAGCCATCGTGGCATCATGGTTCATTCTCTCCAAGGCAGCGATACATGTGGATGATCCTTCCACATTGGCCTGTTGGAGAAGGGTGTTCTTGGCGGCAATTCCGTAAGGAACATTGGTGTACACGACCGTGGCATAGTCCCACTTGAAGACCTTCATGATCTCTAGCATCACGATGGCCTGGACGTTGTCTGGAGGGACGGTTCGCAGGAAGTAAGGATGGAACTGCTGGTTGCTTAGATCCACTGATGTTGCACTGGGACTGAGTGTGGTGATCTTGAGAGGAGACAGCATGTGACTGATGGGCAGGGCTTGAGAAGTTCCATCAGCAATCACTGCTACAAGGTCGGACGGCGAGATGACCTGTCCGAGCTGACCGGTCCCACAAAGTCCTTCACCACTGAGCAGACTGTACACATCCTGACCGAGTCTGTACGGACGGGAACACGTGTCCAGGGCAAGACCTCCGAACTTGAGAGAAGCTGGGTATCGTCTGTTGGTGTTGTTGTTGACCGCCTCGATAGCGTAGAAGAAGGCCATCATTCTCTGGAAGTTCTCGTTCGTGTTGATCTGTCCACAGCTAAACATGTCTCTGGGGTCCATCTGATGGATGTTTCCAACATACAGCAGAGTCAGATCGAAGGGAGAACTCTTCAACATATACCTCGAGGGTTCGTACTCTGGGAACACGCATTGACAGGCACGGTCGGGCTTGCAGTTAGAGACCTCAGTGATGTCGTAGCGGATGTCAAGCTTGAGGTAGTGGGTGTCATTGTAGCTGCCGACCTGCGATAAAATAGCATCAAGGTAATTGAACACATAAAGAGAGATAAATGAAATAGGTTGAAATGGTTTACAACTATATTGAACAATTTTTTCCATTTACTCTGCATACCCCATTCATGTTATTTATTTCTTAAAATGTCATGTATATTTCTTTTTTTGTTGTCATTACATTAATTTGACTTTATTTTTAAAAACAAAAACTGTTTTTTTGTGGTTTTAGTTTTGCTACAATCTTAGCTCTGAACCAAACATAGGGTTCTGTACCACACAAAACATACTGAACCGAATCTCAAGTGTACCTTTCACCTCTATTTGGAACTTCCTTTTTAAATATTTCTTGGCATATAAAATACGTTATTGAATTCATGACATAATTCTGTGCTTTTAGGCATCTTATGGAATCCTTACTTAAAGATCCGATGAAATTCTTTTTTTTTCAAAATGATAGATGATTACCTATATGTATATTGTATATTGGAATCAATTGAGCATAAAATCGAGACGATATACACTTACAATTGATAATTAAGACGATTTTAATTCACCCATTTTAACACGACAGCAATTAGTTGGGCGATTCATTTTGAAAATGCTCACTGAGGCGTGACTGTGATAAGCGATAGACGGGGCTGGCTAGACAGTCTCATTAATTAATTAATCATGATTATCACTGCCGCTAAATCAAATTATGAGGTGTATTACATCGCCAAAAAGACATGTTTATTTAATATTTTGTAATTGTCATCTGCGGAATTACCTAGTTGGATATCTAAACATTCGATATATGGGAAATTTAAGTTGATTAATTGAAGATTTCTTTGTGAAATTAACAATCAAAATGTAATGAAAGTACGTTGAATTATGACTATCAGTGATAATGAGATTCCTCCAGATACGTCACAGAAGTCATCCCTTCATGGGCCCTACCCCCGCAGACTTTCATTCTGGTCGCCGGGGCTAAATTAGGCGTTTTTTTTATATAAGTAATTTATGGACCGATTTCAGAAATTTAAAATCAATTTGGACCATTTGTCATTGCATCTATCCTTTAAATTCTTTGATTTTTTATAAATCATGTAAAAACAAAATACGTACATGTTGAAGTATGTCATCTTAACGATGCAAATACCTGCTCATTAACCATATTCCAAAATTGAGATAAAGTAATAAATAAGTTAGTTCTCACTAAAGTTACATTTTACTTTTTCAGAACTGAGACATTTCACTTTAAATGTTACTCACGTTCTTGTACACATAGCCGGGTCCAATTGGGTTGGGTACAGGTTCGTAGACGTGGTAGCCTCTGTCACTTTCCCCGGACTCTGTGTAGTAGAATGGCTGCATCGTAGCATCAGTAAATTTCCCATAAGCCTTGATATTACGGAAGATCTTCTGTCTCCTCTCTCCGCTGGTTCTGAAGAGCGAGCAGGCGTAGGTATAATCGCGACCACAGACCTCTTGGATAGCATGATGTAGACCGATAGCGGCGGAGAAGACAGCATTGACGACATAGAGGACGTACGGATCCTGAATGTAGCCTGGTGCCCTCGGAATCCCGAGATCTTTAGGAGTGCAGGGCCGGCTGATATCATTACTGGGATTGTTGACATAGCACTTATGAACCTCCTCGAAGAAGTCCTCGAACCATGGATTATCCTTATAACTGCTTGGCGTCTTGCCCTCTAGGTATTCATCAAAATCAGGCAGATCGGCTGTCTCCACGTCAAGAGTCACGGCTTTACGATTGCGGATCAGTCTGTCCAGACCTGACAACATGTCAAGATCCATTCCCCACTTGTCTGTTCCGATAAAGAAGTAGTTTCCTCGGATGAGATCGTCTTCCTCGGCGGCTTGGAGAATCGGACGAGGATCATCCACGAACAGCACAACAACCTTGGCGAACTGATTCTGGGCAACAAGTCTCAGAGTTTCCACAGCCTCAGTTCTGTAAACGGGTCCAGTCTCGCCAATCGTGATGTTCTGAGACACGCAGATTCTGTTGAGGTAGGCGAGACGAAGGAACTCTTCTTTGCCCTTCTCTCCGACGCTGTCAAAAGTGCTGATCACCTGCACATTGTCGATATCAAACCGTTTCAGGTAGGAGATGATAGCCCGAGCCTGTTTATCATCTGCAGGTACAGTTCTTAGGAAATATCTATACTTCTTCTCGTCTCTCAGTTCAAGACTTGTAGCGCCGTAACTTATCTGAGGAATGGACAGAGCCGAGAGGACATCAGCCACCCTGATGGAAGCCTTCGTTTCAAAGGTTCCGATGTACACGTCAAAGTTCCGGGGGTTGACGGTGAGAGCACCTTTCCTCAGGTTGATGTTGCCGCTGTGGATGTTGGCGACGAGGTTGGCAGCTCGTGTTGGACTCTGACAGACGTCTAATCCAACAGCACCGATATCTATGCCAGACAGAATGTCTCTAAAGATGCCTTTCTTGTCGTTGACGTAATCGATCGCATAATGGAAAGCCTCCAAGAGTTCGAAGCCGTGTTTGGTGTTGATGTCGCCGCAGGTAAATGGTGATGCTCCTTTCTTATGGACATCAAACAAACCTAAATGAAATACAATTTATTAAACATTTACACCAAACTAACTACCAAAACTAAGTATTCAGGCAAACAAACATCTTGAAAACATGGGGACTTTTAGAGGGGAAAGACCCCAACTCAGATGAAAATTCATACCAGAGACCTTCAGACAGTCGAAATAGATTTTATGTAGGTTTTTGACACTTAACTTAAAATAATATTATAGATATATGTAATGTATGACCATGGAACATCTGGCAAACTTGGGGATGGGCTATAACCAGAGAATAACCCCAACCAGGACAACCCTCCGAAAATTGGGGGTGGACTTAGCTAGGCTTAGGCTTATTCCCGTTACCCGAGAGAATATACGGTAGATCATTTCGAGAAGTTTTTTCACAAATCTAATAGGTATACCTACCAACAAAATAGAAAGTTCCCGATCTGTAGGTGAAATCACCAAAGTTAGTGGAAGATTCCTGGCAGGCCAAACATTCAGCGTCGCAGGTAGAGCGGATGTTTACAAATCGACCCTTCAAATCAGTTATGTCCGTCACCGAGAGGGTGTTATTGTCGTACGATCCAATCTGATAATTAAAAACAGATTTAATGTTAATAGAATACTCCCCAGACTGACAAATTACAATGCAATTATGCAGCTTAAGATTGAACATTAAACTGAAATACATTTTCAGACAATATAAACTAAATTTGCACCAATTTATACACTTACATTTTTCCAATTAAAAGATTTGAGAATATTTTTTTATAACAGAATTTATTTGTATTTTATTTTCAGACCACAAAGAAACTAAAAGTAGATTTGAAAATTGAAAAATTAATTTTAAAATGGTCGCTTATCATGGATGAAAATAGAATTTACCATTTTGAAATTTACAATTGGCAAATGTCATAATTGAGAATTTCATGAAAGTTATGGTAAGAAAATATTAAGAACTTTCTTTGAAATGAGTTACTCCAAATAAGTTAATAAATAAGTAAACAAGTAAATAAATAATGAATTTACCTTGACCTGACTTCCGTCACTGATGAACTGCTCCATACTGTACTGCCTGTTGGCTTCACGCTGAATAAACTGGAAGAATTCTCCAAGAACATCGTTGAAGGACATGGCATCCATGTTGGCCATTATTCTCTCGTAGGTGTTGCTACTTGTTGTGAAGTTGGCACACACTGCGGTCAAGTTGGAGCACTTCTCAATCAGCGTTCGCCTGACGCCCTCAGCGATAGAGTAGACGGCGTTCATAGTCGAGAGCACCCGCAGATCTTGAATAAAGTTGCCGTCTGTGACGCCGAAGTTGGGATTGCAGTCGACCGTGTATCTGAAAGATCCAGGCAGGTTGCATTTGTAAACTTCTTCATAATATTCCTGGAACCAGGGATTTGGGTTATCGAGGCCAGGTCTCTTGGCTGCAAGGTAGGTGGTGAAAGCAGGAACCATTGGTGAGTCGAAGTTGAAGGTGATGGAGTCGAGAACTGTGGTTCTGACGTCTGCAGGCAGCGACCACTTCCTGTTGGCGATGTAGATGAATCGACTGCTCGGGTACAGCTGCTTCTTCCTTGCCAGCATCTCCACGACATACTGATCCGGCTCCGTGAAGACAATCACCACCTGAGTTGTTGAGTCGTTGATGGAACGCAGGATGATGTCCATGTTGCCGTCGGTAACAAACTCGTAGTTGCCAAGGATACAGACCCCCTCCGTTTCAACCAGTTTGTGGAATTCATCCCTGGTCTCTCTGGAGCTGAAGTCTGGAGCGTTCAGAGTGATGACGTGACTGAATCCAAGTTCCTTGACGAGTGTCGCCATAGCTCGTGCAACATGCATGTCGGAGCGGACGGTCCTGAAGAAGGTCGAGAAGCGAGTCTTGTCCTCAAGCAGGGGAGCAGTGGCAGCGGGACTGACTATCGGCATCCCCACCTTACTCACGATGTCGGAGAGTGCGATCGTGCTCTTGCTCTCGTAACTCATCCAGGAGAGGAAGTCCTCCAGTCTGATGTCCATCATGTTGCTGTCTTGGAGCCGGAGTGTTCCAGTCAGGAGGTTGTTGAAGAGAGACGTCGCCCGTTGAGAGCTGGAACATCCGTCAAGGAGCAGACCTCCTAGACGAACATTCCCGAGCATCGGACTCTCGTTGATCAGCTTCAAGGCATAAGCGAAAGCTTCGGTGTACTGGAAGCCGTTTGTCACCCTCATCTTGCCACAAGAGAACTGGGTCATTCCTCCCATGTGGATGTCGAAGATTGAGGGAATGATGACGTCGCCGTCGATGTACTGGTACTTCATGCCTTGGAACATGTAGAGACACTCGACACACGACCCACTACAGCTGCTAGTGACGGAAGACGGACTTGCTCCTCCGTACAGACGGATGTCTGATATGCCCGTCTGCGAAGTGTAGCGGAATGTCTTTGGGTTGAACTCTCCTACCTACAGAAGAACAACATTTTGGGACATAATGTCATCTTTTTTAGGAGCATTGTAAGAAAATAACTGTTTATAAGTTCATTCTCATTCTTATGACTATATTAAAGCTGTGAAAATACTTTTAATATGGTAGATGGTCCACTAAACACTAATAAGAAGAAATGAAAATCTACCCTTTTGATACATGAAACTGACAGCATCTAGATAAGGCCTAAAAAAATTCAAAAAAAATTCTGGTCTTTACAGGTTGACAAAAATGATGGGTGACGCGATTTTTTTTTTTTTACGACATTTTTTTTTTGGAATGAAGAGATAAAAAAACAAAATTTAAACAATTATTTATATCAATAAAGTACAAACCCTTCTGAAATATGTGTTACTACTCCAAATGGTTAATAATCTCACTCCTACACTCCATCTCAACAGAAACGAGTGACATTTTCTATGTCCAATGTTTTCTGAGGCTAAAAATTATAGTTATCTGCCCCTTACTTTTGTCAAAACCTAGAAAAAAAAGACATGAGGCTTGGGTATGAAACTGATGCGGGCCGAAACCAGAAACAAATTCTTTTTTTGGGGGGGGGGGGGGGGGGGGCTTATATGAATTGTTTAGAATCATTGATCAAATAAGTCTTATTCATTCATCTAAACATGCAACTGTGCAACTATTTTCATTACTGATCTGTCGGCAGTATCCGCCATCTTGATTTCTTGGCAATTCGTGAAATGAAAACACACTATATTTAAACCAATATTATTATTTTGTTATAATAAGACACATACTCTGATAGAATATTGAGATTATAACACATAACGTATCATAAAACTAACAAACAATATGCTGTTGAGCCGTAGCAAAGTTTTCCCCATTCGCAGCGCCATTGAATGGCTCCAATTCTAATTTTTTTTTATTTTCCAACAAAATTGCCCTTGTCTTTATCAAGTTGTGAAATCTAAAGTCATCAAATCTTAATTTCATTAATACTTCAATTTGACTTGCATTAATAGCTTATATGTGTAAACGGGAATATCCTCTCGAATTTCGTTTCCACAAAAAATACCCTGATAGAACCCTCCTTTTAAAGATGCATCCATTGTGCTGTTGGGGTCACATATGCTAAATGGTGTTATTTTTAAGTGAGTAGTACTGACTTGCCGAAAATTTCAATTCTGATTATAGTCGACTCAGCATAGTGGCGATATAAAGTGAATTCGGATTGAAAACCGGAAAATACACTACATTTGAACTGCATCAATTGGTCAAACGTAACTTAGGAAAGTTATTTACTGCAGATTAAAAGACAAATTTGGGTTGATAATATTTAAAAGGTCATATAACTACTGTGCATGTAAATGAAATGTGTATTTTCGGTTTCTGATAATGATGTTGCTCGATTTTAGTAATCGTGAAATTAGTAATCGTGATATATTTGGCAATTTGAATAGATATGCAAGATGAGTGACATTATTTAAACATTAACTTAAATCAACACAAATGGTATGTTGGGACGTAAGAAAGCCAAAAAAATATTTTGAAACACAATGAATGCACCTTTAAAGAGGCAGTAGCACGTTTTTTGCAAATTTTATTTTTTCAAATTTCCCAATTATAATGATAATTTATGTCATAATATTTTACTTCAGAGGGTAAAACATCTTATTAAACAAACCAAATATCCATAGTGGTAATAACGGTGTTGCGTATAAAGTAGAAATTTCATGGCGGCCATTTTATGGTGAACACATTTTATTATTTCGAATGACAAAAAAGATTCCCATAGCTTTACGGAACCATGTACACTCATTTTTAACTTGATTTTCCGAAGAGAGAAGGGTGTTTTACAATTTGTGAACTTATTTTTCAAATACATTTCATTGACTTATTGGAGCGAAGAAACGTGCTACTGCCCCTTTAATTCATGACATTTCCGTTGAACCTTGAAAGAACTCAGTACTCACCTTGATGTATCCTGAGTTGATCTGATAATTATAAACATCCACCATGAAGTTGCCTGTGTATCCATTGAAACTGAACTCTGTTGGAGGGTTAAGGTTATCAAGCGAGAATCGAGAAGCTCGGATGTTTTCCACAAGACGCATTTTCCGTGTACTGGAGATTGTGAAGTTTGAACAGATCCCGTTATAGTTCTGTCCACAGTACTCGATCAAGGTCGTGTGGAGGCCATTAGCAATGGCATAGATAGCAGTGATCACGAAAATACTGTCGTCGTTCAACTCAAAGTCGTTTGCCCCTGTCACAGGTCTGTTGCGGTCGGGACAAGGAGTGGTTCTTCCGTTTCTCTGTTCAGCATCAACGTAGCAGTCAAAGCTTTCCTCAAACCATTCCACAAACCAGGGGTTCTGCTGGTTGGTATCCAACCTCAAGCTACTGAGGTAGGTCAAGAAGAGGGACATGTCCGGGACTCGCCATTTTAATGTGATGAACCCATCGGCTGCATCTTCATATCCTTCCACGACTTTTCGCTTAGTTCCAAAAGTAGATGTAGCGAGAAAAGCGAATTCTCCCGTAGCATTTGCTGATTTGACATACTCGAGGAATTCTTTGTGATGCTCTTCAAGACCGATGACCAAGACTGGTCTAACAGATGGACGACTTCGGAGATTGGCGATTACGTCGCTGGACATGGCGTGATCTGCTACGACACAAATCTTATGTTCAGCTGCCAACCTTCTGAACACGCTGTTGGCGTTCATTGACGAGTGTAGGTTTTGAATATGAACAGTCTGTACATAGTTCCAGCCATATTTCTTCAGGATGTTGACAATGGCTCTCATTTCATCCTCAACACCAGGGTTCACTTGCAAATAGTACGGATACATCCTTCGATTCATCAGTTCACTCGACGTACTCGCATATCCAACGAGCGGCCTCTCTATTTCATTCATCAACTCGGCCAGTGGAACAGTAAGTCCAGCAGTGTGAGCTGCAACGTATGCATCAACATTTCTCGGATCAAGGGTTTGACCTGTTGTATCCCTGACAACCAGACTTCCGCTTTGAACCCGAGAGATGAAATTCCTTGACAAACTACTGCTCTTACAGTCATCGATCCCAAGACCCCCGAGGGTCACACCCTGAAGGAATTGAACTCCAAATTTTCTAGGAACTTCCCTTAGGGCGTACACCATGGCTTCAAGATACTGGATACCCGAGCGAGTGTTCTTGTTCATGGAGCCACAGGAGAATAGGTTATCACCTTGATTGTGGATGCTGAAGACACCGTTGACAATGATGTCGCCATGTACGTAGAGGTAGTTTGTTGACGGAGCTTGACCGATACAGGTTCTGCAGCCTGTAGCTGGACACTCAGACTTCGGGAGAGGGTTGAGGGCAGTTGTGCGGCCAATGTCATACATCCTTACGTTGTTGAGATCCAAAGTAAGACCTTCATTGATCCAAGTCCCGACCTGGGGAAGAGAAGTAAATCATGAAAATTTGGAAAGAACCAAATTCAATTTCACCCTATCTTGTATTTCCTTCAATAAACCCTGGGGCTTACATCCCTTACTCGTATGATCTATTTGTGGTCAGGTTTTACTTATCTTGGCGGGAAACGAGGAAATAATGAACCTGATCATACAGCAATACTTATTTATCATCTAAAACAGGAGGTATCGCTTGTGTGAGATCAGGAGATATCTCAATATGTGAAATATCAATATGTTTGATACATACACAATCAAACTAAGGTGAGATACCACAGGGGAGCACACAGCTTTTTGAGTAGGGAGTGGGGGGGGTCCACCAATGTTCCAGGTATGTCTAACTGGCTCCAAGCCAATAAGTATGATCAAATAAAACAATTATCCTACCCTTCTGAACTTGAATCCTCCAGAATCGCCACCTTGGCGGGCATCATTCAAGTTCCAGACGTCGTAAGCGGGGTTGACAATATCTCCATCACTGTTGTAACGGACTTTGGCGGCGGAGAAATATGGTGCGTACTGATCGGAGGCTAAACTTGGAACCCTCTCTTGCTTGCCGTAGGTAAAGTCTACTTTCATTAAATAATCCTCCAAGAAGGTCTTGGAGCTCATGTCCTTGAGATCCTGGCAGGGAGTGTTGACCGCACTGCCTGTACAGACAGCCTTCTGGGCGTTACGCAGGGCTACAGCATAGGAGAACACCGCATGGACCGCTGGTTCCACGAAACGATCTTGGATAAAGGTTTCTCGCTTAGCTCTCTCCTGCTTGATCTTGGTGGAGCAGTCAGTTCCTGGGAAGTTTGGATTGATGACATTTGGGCTGAAGGAGCAGTCGTTTTGCTTCGCATACCATTCCTGGAACCATGGGTTTTCTGGTGACGGACTGTTCTCATTGATACGCACCCAATGATCTTCAAACTCGACAATGTATCTGGATGTCGGGACGATCGATAGGATCCCACGGGGATAATTATTAGTTCCGAAGTTCTTGGTCAGAGAAATGCTATCAGTGAAGATCCACTGCATTTTGCCCAATTCTGTGGCATATTGGGCCGAGTTGCTGCGTTCAAGTAAGGCATAAGCGACTTTCGGAGTTCCGAAAAAGAGTACTCCAACAGTTTGTGAAAGAATGAGTCGGTCGAGAACGTCATTAATGACGCTGTCCTGTATGTCCGAAGGAGACGTTGAGATGGCAGTTGTAAGGCACTCTCCTTTCTTTCCTAGACGAGCGCGGAATTCGTTGTACGACTGTTGGCCGTGTGAGTTTTCAGTGTACACCACGCTGATGTACTTCCAATCCAGTCTTTCGATGACCTCAACGATCACCTGGAAAATAAAGTTCAATCACATGAATTATTTCATTGCATATGCTTTGAATGCGGATACAAGATTAACAATATTATTTCATTCTACATATTTCAGAAAAAATATTATGCAGAGTTGCATCCAGATGGCAGAGCTTTGTATTGTGGTCAATGTGACAATACGATATATCACGATATCAGTTTAACCTAGCTATATGATATACTAAAGGGACACTATGTGTTTTTCATGAAATTTTATTTCGATTTGATACATACAAAAATATAAAATTCCTGATTTACGTCCATTTACGCTGTGCATTGTCCGGTCTTAGATCAGAAATCGCTTTTTTTACCTTCATATCGTTAATATGCCAAGTCTACTATCATCAAAATGGTAGTTTTTGGTTACAGTCGGTACTTCTCAATAAAGTAACACCATTTATAACGTTTGCAATATGTGACCCCCAACAACACAATTGGTGTACCTTTAAAAGTAAGATATTGGTATCGGTATATATGGTCTTTCATGGTGATACATATTGCCAACCTTTATTTACTTTTTATAAATGAAAGTAAAAAGTTAAACAAATAAAAGAGGTGCACCTATGCCTGAGAAGCATTTCAATTTTTAAAATTTAGCCTTGTTCAGAAAATAAAGGATGAACAACATTTTCATATCATTTCATTTTTTTATCCTGAAAAACTTACTTTCATAAGAGGGCCATCCGGAGGGATAGACCTCATGAAAGAAGGGAAGCGGACTGCGTCGCTGAGCTCTGGAACGGTGGCCATGAACGAGATGACAGGGATGTTGTAGGGAGTTGCGAAATTAGCCACTCTTTCTGATGCGTCACTCCCTGACGCTCCAACAATACCTGTAGATTATAATTGGTTAGTTTTTGACTCTCAGAAAGAGCAGTATCAACTAGAAGGTGTTTTTACTTGTAAAAACAGATGTCTCCCCCATCCCCTAATTCAACTTCAGTTATTACCCTTCTAAAAGACAAAATCCAAATTGCTACCATGGAAACAGAAAAAATCCAAAGACACATCTACGTGATATCGGGAGGTTGTGAACCAAAATTGGTGAGGATAGGTTACATAGTTTTAGAGATCTGCTCAGGAAATAAACCCTACCCTTCAAATAGACAAAGTCCAAATTGTTACCAAGGAAAATTTGTAAAAAAGCTGAGCTCCCAAAAGGCACATCTACTTGATATGGGGAGGCTGTATACCAAATTTGATGAAGATTGGTCAAGTAGGTTTAGAGGTAGCTCTGGAAACAATGGGAACGCAGACGCCAATGGAAACTAAACCAAAAACAATATGTCTCCCGAGTCCCGGGGGAGACATAATCACTATTTTGGGTTCAAGACCAGGCTATTGACACACGGCAGTGAAAAAAGAGAAAATTATGGAGAGGTTTACTCAGAGAAAAAAATCTATTAAACATGAAGTACATGACCATTTACAATAAGAGATTTAAAAAAGTTCTGTTGATTTGCTGGTTGTGGACCTACCCAGCGTCAGTCCAGTTGGTGTTCGGGTGCATCCTCGTGAATCGGACGAGAATTGTGGGAAGAATTCCTCGGCTGCATACAGGGCGCCTTCCTCACGACTACAGTAGTCACGCACAACCATACCTTTAGAGAGAAACAATTCACAACGTAGTGTATATATGGTAGGGGTGAAACGTTTCACTATAATAACTGAACCGCAGTATTCCGCTTTCGATTCGGTGCACCATGCTTCAAATCTTGTTTTTGATTACCCATGCACACCATATTTGATCATATTAATTTAATAAAATATCACTAGTAATACTCAATTTCCTTTTTTTTAGTTCTATGTCCATTAGACTTTATTTTCAAGAAAAAGTATGTTTTGTTATGAATTTAGATTGTTGTGTTCTTGATCGTAAACTGATCTGAAAATGAAACGAACCCAGGGTACTGTACTGCATTAAGTATTGAGGTGAGGTGAGTTGGGGTTTAACGCAGCTTTCATGAGTTTTTCACTTATATCGCGGCTGTTAGTACTCAGGCAGGGAGAAAGCCCGCAACGCCATGTGGCTATACATTGCGGTGAAACCTGTGAGCATCTACTGGAACTAGCGAACCATGGGTGGTACTACGCTGTAAATCAGTGTAGCATTGCACCCAAACCTTACTGTGTGTAGGAAAAGTTCTCTACTGCAGACAAAGTTGCCGTGCCCCTGAAGGGATTCGAAACCCCGGACATCTTGATCCGAAGCCTAACGCGCTAACCTCTATGCTATTCCGCCCTGTTCTTGATCGTAACCCCAGGGTACTGTACACATATTGTACTAAAGCTTAAATATGTATACCGTTTCCCTGTTTCAGGGGGTTTGACCGCCATTTTTGAATTTTTTTAATGTAAATCTGATGGATCCCAAAGATGAACCCCCCTTTTTCAATAAGAGGTATATTGGGACACTCATATTATGTCATTTTAATACTTATTATTATTATTATTAAAATTCCAGCTTTACCTAGTTTGATTCCTGGTACGTAGGTGTCCGTTAAATTGTCTCCATTTAGAATCTGGTCCTTCTTGTTCAACAATTCAAGCGCCCATCGAATTGCTTCATAAGCTTGCATGTCTGTAAGCAAAAAATATAAAATATATTCAAGGTTTGTAATAAAAAAATTCATCATCAAATGTTTATTCATTTATCAGATAAAACTTTCATAAATATTGCAATCATATTTGATGATTAAAATGTTTTTACAAAACATGACTTTCATGACATCTGAGAAAAGTATCAATCTCAGTCACACATTATATATATGCAGTTAATAAGTGTACGAAATAAGCCTGAAAAGTAACCTTTCCAAATTTGTTATTTTGTCTATTTAAATGGTAAAATTAAACAATTTTTTTTAATGTAAATCTGATGGACCCCCTCCCCCTTATCAAAGTACTAACTATTTGGACTAGTTAATTAACTAAAAACAGGACCCGCAAGTTAAGGGTTAAGTAGCATGTTTTTTGCAAATTTAATTTTTTCAGATTTCCCATTTATAATGATAGTTTATGTCATTTATATTAACTTTAGAGGGTAAAATATATTATATCACAAACCAATTATCCGTAGTGGTAATAACAGTTTTGCGTATAAAGCAAAAATTGCATGGAGGCCATTTTATTGTGAACACATTTTATTATTTTGAATGACAAAAGCGATTCCCATGGCTTAACGGAACCATGCACACTCATTTTTTAACTTGATTTTCCGAAGAGAGAAAGCTGTTTTACTATTGGTGACATTATTTTTCAAATACATTTCATCAACTTATTTGAGTGAAAAAACGTGCTACTGCCCCTTTAAGGGTTAATTAACTAAAGTACCAGTCCAAAGCCGATTCTAAAATTCAGCAACCTAAATGCATCTGCAGGTCAAGCTAGCCTTTTGCACTACCAGTTAAAATTTTTTGGGAAAAATAACTTTTTCAACAGTCATGGGCTACTGGACTGTAAAATGATAAGTTCTTCACAAACCTGATGTAACTGATCCGCAACCGAATCCATTTTCTCCCTCATCGTGCATAGAAAGAACACCTCCGATAATGGCATCAGCGCCGGTCTGTATTTTAGCCTCGTACTTGTCGGCTTGACATGTCTGGGTCCATAAACTAGCAGCGGCCAGCGACACACACGCCACACTCACTAGCACTAGCAGTGTGGGGTGCAGCATCTTCACTTTAACCTGAATATTGAATATCAGAAAAGATATGTGACAAAAAATTACTTGGTTTATGGATTTTTGGAGGGCACAATGTCTAAAGGTAAAAGGCAATTAAAGAACAAAGCAACTTCGTTCTAGTGTATTTCAAAAATGTTCAGTTAAGCAAATGGAATTGAATAGAAAATTAAGAAAATCATATTTTTTCACTTATTTTATTAATTTGTCTGAAAAATCTGGCACCAATTTTAATTTGAAGGGATTTTGTGTAGCATAATGCATCGGCTTGGTAACATTATAAGGATCTATACCAAAACGCCAACCTTGTGAAATAAAGAAGTTGATCGTCGATAAATATCTTCTCTATGACTTTAACACACTCCAGTTTAAAAATTACTGAGTGTAATATTGTTATGACTTTCATCCTACTCAATCTTCAGAAGTTGCGTAGACAATTTAAGGGCAATTAAAAAACAAAGCAACTTTGTTCTAGTGTATTTTAAAAATGTTCAGTTAAAGGTACATCCATTGTGTTTCATAAATTTTTATTTGGCTTTAATACGCTCCAACTCACCACATGTGCTTTCTATAATACAAATAAATTCACTCAGCTTGCATTTTTATCCCCAATCACCAAATATATAATAATTACTAGTTTTCAATTAAAATTGAGTAACATCATTATTCATGTGTAGAAACCGAAACTACACGTCCCATTGACATGCACAGTAGTTATATGATCCAGTAAACATTATCTCACCAAATTTGTCATTCTGTCTGTTATAAATAAGATTCCCAAATTACGTTTGACTCATTGACGCGCGCCACACGCGATGCATTGTCCGGTTTTCGATCAGAAATCACTACTTTTACCTTCATATCGTCAATATGCTATGTCGACTATCATTAAAATGATTGTTTTCGGTAACAATCGGTACTTCTCGATAAAGTAACACCATTTATAACGTTTGCAATATGTGACCCCCAACAACACAATGGATGTACCTTTAAGCAAATAGGCATGGAATTGAATAGAAAATTAAGAAAATCACATTTTTTCACTTATTTTATTAATTTGTCTGAAAAATCTGGCACCAATTTTAATTTGGAGGGATTCTGTGTAGCATAATGCATCGGCTTGGTAACATTATCTATACCAAAACGCCAACCTTGTGAATTTAAGAAGTTGATCGTCGATAATTATCTTCTCTATGACTATAACACACTCCAGTTTAAAAATTACTGAGTGTAACATTGTTATGACTTTCATCCTACTCAATCTTCAGAAGTTGCGTAGACAATTTCAGAGATTGAAGTAATCTATCAGTACACATGTCTTCAAAAACAAAAACAATCACAATTTGTTACTATGTGAATATCATATCAATATTGATGATAATACAAAGATAATTTATCACTTCTTATTTAGCATTATTCTCATGTATATTATATATGAAAGAACTGTCCCTTTAAGTGGAAATGATAGTATTAATTATTGTATGTGCAGTGAAATCATTATTAAACCTGAATATCAAATTATTAACATAATTGAATCATGAATACAGAAATCAAGACTAAGTTGCTATATAATATTTTCAGTGTCAGTCACTGACTTGCAGCATAGATTTATGTCAAGCTGTGACTCAAAAGTTTATCAAATTGTGTAAGTAAAATGACATTTCTTTTAACCCTCCTTGATAATTATACAGTACTTATTTTCATTATGTATAAAACACTGTAAATTCTACCTATATACATATATAAATATTGTTAAAATTTGAATGTAAATGTGAAGTGAAGATAATTCCATTTGCCACTGATCTTTCTTGAGGTTTTGGGGGTCATGTGCATTATTCATCAGGTGTATATAGAAAGTTTAATCCTCTCAAAACATAATATAGACATCATTATAAATCATATTTAAATGATTGTTCAGACTAATCCTGAAAATATCAAAACAGTTATGGAAAATTATGAAAGATACATTTATCAAAACTGATTTGTGTTATGTTAAATACAAAAAATCATTAACCTCAACAGTACCTATGAAGAATGACATAAACATTAATATTTAATATAATAATTAACATCTAATATTAATTTTAATTAAATTAAGAAAATATTCACATCAGATATAAGACATAACAACAGTAACCAAACGGCTCCCAATCAAAGTGTTTTCTAATTCAAATTATGTCCTTCAAATACGCCTAATATCTTTTAAAATATTGTTTTGTCATTCTTATCAAATTAAAAAATTAACAAAAACGTAGACAAATGCAAAATATATTGCCCCTCCCGTAAGAATCCGTAATATCCAAAACATAACAGTGCAAACCCGGTTTGAATTCAATCAATAATATATTCAAGCTTATTACCTTTTCTTCAAACTGTCATTAATTCCATTAAATTGCACCAATGTTTGCCGAAAATAACGTTGCCCGTTTGACGTTCTACGACGGTGCCAGTAGTTCCACCCAGAAGTCGCTTCCCACAAACTCAGCCCTTCCCCGATAAAACAGGTTGAGGACGGGTGTAGAATGTAGTGTGGCTGTGTACAGAAATAACCTGCCCATGCCGTATTGACAATATTGGCCCATTATACCGTGGTCTCCCGAGTTCGCAAACCAGTTTTACAAGTCCAATGTTATTTTTAGCCGACGTCGCTAGATGAATGAACTTGGAGCCACTTCCTGTAACAAGGGACGTTACTCTCAAATCTTGTGAATTGTAGATACCGCTAAAGAAAACCACATCGCTTTTTTATTCGTTTTGTGTTGTTTTCCAAATGAACCTTTAAAATTTTGTTTTTATACAGCGTTATTAATATTTTCAGAATTTCATTTTAGTCCATGTATATTAGTGACATAGTAAATTGAGTTTATTATTTCACTTTACGCAAGCACATGGCTATTTTAGTTTACAGTGGAAGATATCATTCTATTTCATTAAATAATAATGTATCATATTGTTGAAGCAGACGGTCAAACTAATGTTCACGAAACTTATCAATATATAATATATATATCAAGCAAGCATGATAGAATTCCTTGTGTTATTATCGAATTATATATAAATTAACGTTTGATTGATTATGGAAACAAGTTGGACTTTTACACGGCGCAAATTTCGTTCTCTGCTTGTTAATAAAGATTGTCAATATTTCATTTTTAAAACATAAGCAAGAAATAAAACGATGCATTTGTCTATTTAATATGACTTCATTGTTTATAAAAAGTATATTGATCTTCTAATGCATATATTTGATGTAATATGCATATGTTATCATCTTATTCATTAACATTTCCAATCACGGGCAATATATAGATGTCTGTTGTATTCTATTGTGGTTTTTAATTTGGAAGTAGTAGTAAAATATTTTGTATGTGCATGGTTTCCCGAATATGTAAATTCGCAACATCCCAGGAAATAATTAATGCGCTACATTGACATAATAATTAGGAATTTTGACAAATGGAATACTGATTGGATGTCTGTTTTATCAAATGGGTATTTTGAAGTTTCATTGTCTAATTTCAAACCTGACGTGGTCTCTGTCGGATAGTTGTTTTATTTTCCTTTCTAAGATGCCTAGCGGCTAGAACAATCGAAATAAAAGTACTTTATTACCTACGAGGGCAATCATATCGGGGTTCATATTTTTCATACGATGCCCTAGGGCAAAATATCACTTTGTCATGGTGACGTGACGTCATAAACAATACTATGACGTCACGCTTCGTCTATGACGTTGCATTCTAAATCCGGCGACGGTGGGTCGCCAGCCTATGATTGAAAGTGGATTTTAGCGTATTTTCATTAATTTCACGACTTCGGTAATAAACAAAATATTATATTCGTGTCTATGTCATACTACATTTACGACACTCGTGCCTGAATATCGGTATATCCCTCGCTCTCGCTCGGGAAATACTAATATTCAGGCACTCGTGTCGTAAACATAGTATGACATAGACACTCATATAATACCCTCTATTTATCAGACGATAAGGGTATAGTTTTTGTGATGACGTAACAATTGAATGACGTTTCCGCTCCCCTCGTAGTCACGTTTGCCCATGGTAACCAAACGAAAGAGGGCAGTTGAAAAGACAGTGTTTTTCTGCAAATGATAATGTTCTAAAACAACGGTAGCGTTGTTATTACAATTATTGAAGGAATGTGTTCTTTTGTATCCGAATTAGTCTTAAATTTTAAGCTACATTTGTACTTGAACCAAAACGACGAAATCCGCATTAGGCAACGCAAGGGACCACTATGACGTCACAACAGAACAATGACGTCATAGTCGCTGTTGTCGCACGGTTCGTCAGTTGGCCCTGATCATGGATAATTAAAAATTTAGGAAATAAACTCTATTTTTCTTGCAAAATTGCTCGAAGCAGAATGTTGTGTTATGGGTTATCTTAGAAAAGTAATAAAGTTCGCTGTACCCCAATGTGTTTTGTAATAAAGTATAGTTTTGCCCTGAACTATTATAACGTCAAAGTACTCGGACTACCGTCCTCGTACTTTAACTATAATAGTTCAGGGCAAAACTATACTTTATTACAAAACACATTGGGGTACAGCGAACTTTATTTCTTAATTACTAATATGGGAGGAAATTTGGTGATTTGAAACGTTTAATTGAGTACCATAGTATAAAGCTGACGTATTGTATTTATATTACTCTTACATGTAGTACCTTTAGATATTACATGTCAATGTCTACTGAATCTACATGTATAATATTACTAGTATTTATCACAATGCGTTTATGCTTAACAACTCAGCTGTTGTCATGGTTTCAAGATAACTCAATAATTTTCAAAATTAATTTAGACGTTTTGAAAAAAGCCATCAGGTACGGAAAGGTATATCGCACTGATGCGTTCCAGCTTTCATCGTTTGGTGAAATAAAGAAAATAACAAGTCAGCTGATGTGAATATTCTCCAAAAGGCAATTTAAAAGGACAGTAGCACGTTTTTTCGCTTAAATAAGTCGATGAAATGTATTTGAAAAATAATGTCACCAATAGTAAAAGTTAAACAACCATCTCTCTTCGGAAAATCAAGTTAAAAAGTGAGTGTACATGGTTCGGTAAAGCAATAGGAATCGTTTTTGTAATTCGAAATAATAAATTGTGTACACAAGAAAATGGCGGCCATGCAATTTTGGCTTCATACGCTAAATCGTTATTACCACTACGGATACTTGGTTTGTATAATAAGATGTTTTACCCTCTAAAGTTAACTTAAATCATATAACCTATCATTATAAATGGGAAATTTGAAAAAGTAAATTTTGCAATACTGTTAGCGACAGAGCCTGATTATATACAACTTGACAGAGAGCAAATATATTCGGTATGAGGCCATTGGCCAAAATACATAGTTATACATGAATCAGTATACACAGCATGCGTTATTTTTCATTTCTTTGTAATAAGGAATGTAGCTTGAAAAGAAGATTACTTAAATTGTATAGGGTAGTTTTTTCGGTTGATTGTAATATAATGTTAAGACTGTTCATCGTTGGATATTGTTGCAATTTTGGTTTCAGGTTTACATGGGTTCCGTAGTTACGTGTAAGATGGGCATTTTAAAAGTACGTCTTCAATAGCTGAGAGGTCTTTTTTCTTGCATATTTTGCACAGTCTTTCTTCTTTAGGAGTATTCTTATGGCGACCTAATTTTATCTCTAGTGGAAAATTTGAACATCTGAATTTTGAAATAATTCTACGTAGTGAAATACTAGGCAAATCATGAGTCAGATAGGTTTCGACGTTTAGCATAGATTGTGTCTGTAGGTAGAACACTTGTTGCTTGAGTAGAGGGAGGAGTGCCAGTCTTGAGTTTTGGTATCCTTTAGTCGTTGTTTAAAAGCTGATAAGACATAGGCGTAGGATCTTGAGAAGGCGAAATTATCGTATGTGAACGGAAGGACGGACGACGACGGCCTGTGCTATAAGCCCATCTGGCATTTTCGACTTTTTGGACTAAAACGGCATTGTCAAACACCGAAAATATGACCTGGTTTTAAATCACTGGGCAAACTATAGTAATATTCAATGTTGAAAGGCTATATCCGTCGCTTTTATATTACACCTTGGCGTTTCTATAGCACGCAATTCTACAACAACAACAACGCCAACAAAGTGCTATATCTCGTAGTTTCTTAGTGTTTCTTAGAAAATCCCCCCCCCCCCCCCCCCCTGTCGTGTTCATCATTGAAGCGAGTCCGTTAATGAATATTATAAAGAGTTTAGGACTCAGCACACACCCCTGTCTGGTACCCACGTTGCAGCTGAAACATTTAGAGTGACCGCTTCCAGTTCTTACACACGCACTGAAATTTATGTTCATTTATGTTAAAATGTTCACGGTATTTCCTTCCAACTTGATATATACTATGTTTATTTCACCATTTGTGAATTGTTTATTGTCCACGCGACTTTTTGCCTGATACCCGCAACTCTGAGGGGTTTAGTGAAGCGGAGTAAAATCAATATCGTCGCCTTTTGATGATTTCAAGATAATGGTATGCCGTATGATATACGAGGTGGTCCACACGTTTATTATATCAACACAGTCGCTTTGTGATCAACCTTTGTAATATAGTTTTCAAGCTTAATAAAAGTATGCAATTAAAGATCGGGGTCTTCAGAACGGAGATGTTTATCATTGGTGATAAGCAATGAGGACTTTAAGCGCCCAAAGATACGTCTTTAGGGTACAGACTGTCAGTGATCCAGGTTAAAACCCATTCAACGATTTACACCAATAAAACAATTTCCAATGGGTTGCGTCAACATATTTCATATAGGTACCGCTTCCTCGCGCGTTAATAGTCTTAATTTCAATGCTAACTGGAAATTATGTTTGTGCCCTTGACACCCGGGCGGCAAAGTGCAGCACCAGTTCGTGCGTTGATTTATTATTGTAATAATGAGCACCATACAAGGAAGCAACAATTCCCATCTTTTAACGTCTTTTGATATAACGCGACCGGAAAACCCTGACCTTCCGGGTGATGAGCGGACACTCTGCAAACTGAGCTACATCCAAGCACAGGTGAAGTTCAGTGAACAAAATTGTAAACATTGCAAGTAAAATCGCTGGGGTCAAATTTGAATGTTTAACAGAAATATATGAACGGCAAATCTTAAATGAAGCTGTTAAAATCATGGAGAGTATGGAAAGTTGACCAGAATGTGTAAAAATTGGCATAGTTGCAGTTAGAGAATGCAATCGTCCTTGTTGTTTGGTAATATCTGATGATTTCTTTTGAAGTGCCTTAAAATATAGGCGGTTTTTTAGTTTTGAATTGTAAATGTATTGTTTGGTTACCAAAGCAACAGCGTTTAACGGATTGTTATGTATGCCTTTAAAATCAAAAATAATGTTTTCATTTGTAAAAACAATTTCTCCATCTGCAACTGTGCCAAGCCATTCCGCTAAATAATTCCAAAGTTCAATTACATAATCACATTCACATAGTTAATGTACAATATTTTCATTTTCTAATTCACAAAAATAACAAAGTGGGGATTCACAGTATCCAATCTTGCACAGATAATGTCTTGTTGCCAGAACATTATGCATTATTTTAAATTGAAGCCATTTCAAATTCACATGAGCTTTACATCTATATGCCATTAAATTATAATTCAGTTTTTCTCTGGTATACTTTTCTTGAAAGATATTTGTCCATCTCTGTGAACTTGCTGTTTCTATATTTTTTGCATTCAATAAAGTCAGATAAAAATATTTGCTTGTTTTTTTCTTTACTGTGTAATATATTTCTATTAAAAGGCAAAATTGGTCCATTTATCTTTATTAAAGTTCCATCAAATTTTGATTTTATGAAACTTCTGATTGCATTCCGCATGGAAAGGTAAGTTAGAAACTTAATGTCAATATCATACATTTCACAAAATTCTCCACAGGTATATATTTCCCCATTTTCTTTAAAAAAATCATTTTCAAATCACCTCTATCTTGACATTTTTGGTTGGCAATATATTTATGACCAACAGTCACATTATAATTATACCAAACAGATAAGGTCATCAGATCTGTTATATTTTTCTGATCAAAATAACAAGCTTTGAGGAAGCCTGACCATGCATGTAAGACATCTTTCCAAAATATATTTCTAATAAAAGGGATGATATGTCTGTTAATGTAGATAGAGTCTGCAGTAAATATTCTTTCGACATTCATAATAAAATGAGATGAGTGATCGTACCATTTCAAATTATTCTCTATCCTTTTCATCCAAGCTAGTTTCTGTGCAGCCATAACACATCGGATATTGGGAACATTTATTCCTCCATATTTGGGTGGAAAAGTCATTACTTCTCTTTTCACTTTATCTCTTTAACCATATAAATTCATTTTTTTTGAAAATCATCTATTATTTTATCAGGTGGAATTTGGCAGTGCAGCAAAGAGATGATTACGTTTAGGTAAAAGCAATGATTTCAATACAACGTTTCGACCCATTGGAGTTAATGTTCTCATTGACCAAATTTTCATTTCATTATTAATTTTATTCAATTTGTCATTAAAATTCATATCAACAATATTACCCAAGTCTACATCAACATTAATTCCTAGCATTTTAAACTCTGATTGTGACCAGTCAAAGTGTATATCTGTACATAGTTTGTATCTAGATTTTTTTTTAGATCCAATCCATAGCAATCTTGTCTTCTCTGTATTTACTTTGAGTCCAGAGAATCTGGCAAAATTATTCAATACATTAATAACACTGTACAAGCATTTCTCAGTTCCATCCAACGTTAGTGTTGTATCATCTGCAAATTGTGATAAAATATGTTCAATACTGCCCATCTTTATTCCCTTTATATTTTTTTCATTTCTTATTTGGATTGCTAATATTTCTGCTCAAAGAATAAATATTAATGGTGACACAGGATCTCCCTGACGAAAGCCTCTAGTAATAGGGAAGAAGGAGCTAGCAAAACCGTTAAACCAGAACACTTGATTCTATTCTAAAAAGTTTAGTCCAAGATTGGATATTTGGTCCAAAATTAAAAAAAATCAAAACTTTAATCATGAAGAGCCTGTCTACAGAATCAAAAGCTTTTTCGAAGTCAATTAATAGTAGCAATCCAGGAATTTGGAAAGTTTCAGTATAGTCCATTAGGTCATAAATTAGCCTTGTCATTTCACCTATGTACCTTCCTGGGACAAACCCCTTTTGATCTTCATGAATAATTGTAGGGAGGACTTGTTTATTCTGTTTGCAATCACAGCAGATGCTAGTTTGTATGATGTATTCAGAAGAGAAATTGGCCTCCAGTTTTTCAGAAGAGATCTATCTTTGTTTGCTTTTGGAAGACAAGGTATTAATCCTTGTCTCTGTGTTACGGACAATAAACCTTCATGGAAACCAAAGTTCAAAGATTTTATGAGATATTTGTGTAGATCCTTCCAACATTTTTTGAGAAATTCTGCAGTAAAACCATCAGTGGAACGGCACCCTGGAGTTTTGTCATTTTTCATTTTCTTTAAGGCCATTAAAGTTTCATCGTAGTTTAATTCCCCTTCTAATTGAGAAGATTTTTCACAATTAAGTTTAGGTACTTCAATATTTCCTAAAAGATAATCTAAATCAATATTCGCACATTCATCCCCAGTGTAAAGTGGTTTTTTTTTTTATAGAAGTGGAGGTTTCTTCCAAGATATTGTTTTGGCCTGTAATTTGATCTCCATTTTTACCCTCTAGTCCTGTCATTGCCTTATTCAAGAAGTTTCTGTGCTCTAGTTTAAAAAAATATTTACTTGGTTTTTCACCATGTTCTGCTCATTTAGCTCTTGATCTTACAAACGCCCCTTGTGTTTCCACTTTATAAATCTCATCTATTTCTGATTTAACATTGTCATTATCTTTTAACATCAATATTTTCTTTTCGCTATCTTCTTCTGAATCTAGGTTTATTTCTAAATGTTCAAGCTGGTCAAGTAGTTTATCTTTTTTCTCTACTTGTTTTTCATTTCTTAGTAGATGAATAGTAGATAGTCATTCCTCTGATTTCTAGTAACAACATTTCCCATAACATTTGAGGGTTTATTGTGTATCCATCTATGCATTGATTTGATTTTTTATATTTATTCAGGGTAGTATTTATTGTTTCTTTTACATTTTCAACATACTCTTTATCATATAACAATGAATTGTTGAACTTCCAAAAACCCTTTCCCCTTTGTAATTCCGTATGTGATATAGTAAGTGAGATAATTGAATGGTCGGAATTAATGCTTGGTATAATATCAGCATCACATATAGAATTCATGATGTTATGAGACACAAGAAAGTAATCTAATCGTGCTTGTTTAAGGGGGGTGGGCTTTCTCCACGTAAATCTTCTTTCATGTGAATGTAATTCTCTCCAAGCATCCTTCAAATCTAAAACTTCCATGTTGTCAATTATTACCTGCCGTGCTTTGGGATTGTTTACATATTTGTAGTTATAAGTATCTTGTTTGTTATTCAAAACTAGATTCAAATCGCCTCAAATTATAATATTATCACTGTCCAATTCTTCTATTTCATCAATTATGTTACTATAAAACTCTGGTCCACCCTTATTTGGCCCATAAATATTCATAAGAGTATATATATCGTCATATATTTTAACTTTTAAAGCATCATAATTACCATTTTCTGAATCCTTAATAACTTTACTTACTTCAAAATCAAAATTATTGTTAAAGAAGATGGCAGTGCCTCTTGCATTACTTTTAAAAGGACTAATATAACATTCTTTATAGCCCCATTGCTGCTTTATAATTTGTTCCTCCTGTGATGTAAAATGAACATCCTGAAGGCAAAATATTTGAGCTTTTTTCTTTCGTAGAAATCTAAATACTTGTTTTCTTTTAAAAGTCGAACCTAACCCCCTACAATTAAGTGATATAATTTTGAATTTACCCTGTTTATCCATTATAAAAAAATACAATGTTTATTCCTAATGCAGGATATTGACCATCCCAAAACACACTCTCATGATAACCTCTATTTATCTTTGCGACTTCCGCATTTGTGAAACCCATTTTGAAGCCTTATGCACATGATAAGCTCCTAAAATGTCTTGTTTACAGCTGAAGGTAACTTAACTAGTTAGTATTACTTTCATATATAGAAAAACATAAATACCTTTCAGATACATAAGTAACACACACACACACACACACACACACACACACACACACACACACACACACACACACACACACACACACACACACACACACACACATACACACACACACACACACACACACACACACATATATAAAATATATAGTTATATATATAGTTATATATATAGTTATATGTCAATAGAATGATATGATGTATTTGTATCCCTGTTTGTTTGTTGTTTGTTTTAGCTCTGTTGATGTAAAGCAAATTCCTGAAAGGGCAATAAAGTATTACTATTATTATTATTAAATATGTTGCGAAGTGTTCGGAGGGAAAACTGGTTGTTTATCTCTGTTGCGCAACATATTTGCGCTAAACCTCACCTGTTATCCAAGTTATTGGTGTGTTAATGTGTGGTGATTTCAGTTTCGATACTTTACGTCACTCGACTTGTATATTAATCCCCATCGCCAAATATAGGATAATTAATTGTCTCAAATGAAATCAAGCATCATCCTTATAGAAACTGTCAAAAACTGGACGTCCAAATTACATGCACACTAGCAACCCAAATTTGTCTTTTTCTGTTGTAGGCACGTTTTAAACAATACGTTTGACTAAGTGACGCGCCCCAGGCGCAGTGAATTGTCCGGCTTTCGATACAAAAACACTAATGTCACCTTTAGATCGTATATTATATCACGAAAACGGTAACTGGATTGAAATCAGCACTCATATGGTATTTGGGCACATATTAAAGGGGAAGTAGCACGTTTTTCGTTCAAATAAGTCACCAATAGTAAAACATCCTTCTCTTCGGAAAATCAAGTTAAAAATTGAGTTTACATGTTTCCGCAAAGCCATGGGAATCGTAATAAAGTAGATAGGAAGACAGATTTGAATATGAAAGTCGAGTAAGAAGATATAACCTAGACTGTTCAATGAAATGTATTTAAATATGACTGTATTATAGGCCATGAGGCCGATATTACAAATAAACTACTGTCTGTCTGTCTGTCTGATATCGACACACTTTGTAATATAACCTAGACAAGCATCTTTTGTAATATGGTATATTTTAGAACCAAATAAAATAGCATGCAAAACTGATCATGCATCTTTAAGGAGCTTCGCGGATAGAAATACTCTGATCGAACAGGGTAACGGAATAACCACTCCTCGGTGTTTGAGAATATGACAAAGCGCAATGTATTGTGTATACCCTTTAAATTGTAATTGAAACTATTCACGTTTTGTCGAAATTTTGCTATAAATAATGAAGTTGTGCTAATTTTGTGCTAATCTTCCTTAAACAATCAACTATGACTTTCGCGTATATGATGAAAACCGATGGGATGTTTTCATCTAACTTATGAACCGATCGAGGCTATATTTAAGATGTAATTTGATACTTTAAAATCCTTATTCAATTCAAAGGTATTTACTATTAGGGTCAGTTGTCATGCGAGGAAAGCACAGCCGTGATTTGCACGTGCTATACGTCTTCAACGCATGCCGTGCACGGGAGTTGCACGCGCTCCCCGTCTCATGTATAACAAAGGGTTCATACTGACGAACAATTAGTTTTTATATCAAGGGGATTTGTGCCAAAAATGAAGACATGTTGACTTGTAACTTGTAAAGTGTAACATGTCGTTCTCAACCATACAAGTCTCGAAAAGACAAGTCCAATCATGCAAAACTAGCATTTTAATCCTGTTAATCTTAACTTTCTATTCTCGACTTTACAAAGTTGTAATGTAATTCTAGAAATCGTCAAAGTCGAAAAGTCAACTTGTCATTTTTAATTATTAAATCTAAATAATATACACATTGTGTAATGTTACAACTTACGTTTGACAAATGAAACATGGAAAATGAGGAGTTGCAAAGTCAGCTTTGTAAAACCGACTTCAGCATATCGAGACTGACACGACTTGCATAGTTAACATTTCGAGACTGACACGACTTGCATAGTTACGATTGCAATGTTTCAAATCACATCTCTGCACGATTTCGCATTGACCATATTTGGAATATTACGTAAATTAGCGGAAAGGAACGAATAATCACGATCCGATAAACACAATGTTCAACAATGACTTCTCCCTTGGCAAGCATCTCCCAGCAACTACTAACACATATTTGAAAGTTGCATACTAGTTTCCCATTATTAGCATGCTGACTAAAACATTATAGGAGACCATCGCATTTTACTGTGGAGGAACTAACTGCCCGCCCGAACGCTCGAGACGCGGTTATATCTTTTGCGAGCCCGATGTGGTGCTTGTTATATGTGGAAGGCCAATCTACATTTTCACGTGGAGGAAGGTACTGGTCAAACACAAAAAGGAAAATAAAACATTTGTTTCTCTACATTCTTTCCAGGGTGACCATATAAATAAGTATAAAGTTCAAAATGCAAGCAGAATCAAAATAAATAATTGAACAAATTTAGAGAAAAGTTGTGAATTGTCTATTCATTTCTTCTAAATAACATAGGAATAGCTAGACCACATTTTTAAGAAATATGCTTCCTGGTCAAGATTTATATATATATATATATGTATTTTGTGATATTATAGTATTGTATGTATGTATGATTTTTTTTTTAGATATACAAGATAGTTGGAGTAAATCCTTTCTTGCTACATGCAGTTGTATATGTATAAGCTAAAACACTCCCAATCCAGATCAGTGTATTTCGAATCAGTGACGTATTCTCATTTATGATAGTAAGTTAGTTTATCAAAATGTGTGAGTCAAGTAATAAATCGTACATTTTTTTGTGACCCAGAAGGATGTTGAATTTTATTTTTTTTGCATTTGATTATAAAAGGGTATACAGCATTGCACAGTTTACACTCGGGTATAATGATACCTTTACATGTATAAAGAGTTGGCATAATATAAAACTACATATTTAATGCCTTCATAAGTAAGACACTCTGTATCAATTGGGTATACAGAAAACAGTGCGTCTTTTGTAAAAAAAAATAATAACATTAAAAAAGTTGGTCGGGAAATTTTTTCACATTCGATTTTTGTTAGATAATTTATCGACATTTTTTAAATAAATAGATGATGGTAAATATTTGTAACTTTTCAAAATAAACCTTACGTAATTTCAAGTGGTTTCGAAACATAAATTACTGTCAGTGTCACGGACTGCTTTGCTTTGGGTCCGTAAAAATGATTGTCATTGTCCTGTCTCAGCTTTTGGATCGTTGCAACACTGGTCACAGTTCGGTATTTGTTTTCCCCGTTTCCATGGAAACGCAACTTGGATTCCTTCCTGGGGCAGAACTAAAAATCCGTAAGGTATAGCTCAATGAAACATTATTTTCAAATGTTTTCTTAAGTTCATTTCACAGGTATACAGACAAAAGTGAAACACACATAAAGGATGTGCAGAGCCAAGAAACAATTTTTAAACCTGGAAATATTTAAAAAAAAAAAATCCATTTCGCATGGAAAGAAGGCGTTGTTTTTAATATACGAGCGAATAATGTTTGCAACATTAGATACATCCTTGACAATATTTACAACATTTTCTATGGATATTTTAATTTTTTGGAGGTACTGTAATGATATGATAATATCAGAGTATATATCGAGAGTTTCACCCAAGTGTCTTCTGATATAAAATATAGCAACACGAGTTCATTAAAGTTACAAATTAACTGTCATTAACTGATTATATAATAGGATTATGAAGATTTGCAATTGATTTTAGCGTTATCTACAATGTAGATATCGCTTGATCTCACACACGCACCATCTACTTATTAGAGAGCCAGTTTGGGGTGATAAAAGACGATTGTTCATGGAACTTTCGATTCCCCCAAAATTCATTTACGTGATTACATTTATGAAAACATATTGGAAACTTTCTGGTTCAGATTTACAGAAAGAACAAATATTTGAATGACTTATTTTCATTTTCAGCAGCTCTCTTGTGTATTTTCTATAGCTGGATGTCCTTGACACGCTCATTCACTTCCCACAGAGTTTACTCCCTTCAGATTTCCGTTCCTAACCTATGTTTTACTATGAGGCCATTCCCTTTCATAACACAATACCTAGCGGCAAAAAAGGATACCAAATATAATACCCCTACTTTTTATCCAATGAAATCACATTTTACATTTTACGTTTTCGTCGATCGCGTTATTTGAACAATAAATTAGGCGTTGCCTGTGATTACAAGTGTCTTCCTAATTATACATCTGCTAAGAATTATTTAATGAATAAGGATAGAGAGGATTGGTTTCTTCAACTATTTAATGATAGTGGTCAGTGTAATGGCAATAACTTGCGGATTTACCGCTTATTTAAACATTCTATAAATACTAAATCTTATGTTTTGCTTCTCTTCAGCGTTCATACCTCAGTATACTCAGCAAATTACGATGTGGCACTCTTCCCTTAGAAATATAATTATGCAGGTTTTCTCGTTCTAAAGTACCTCTTGAAGAAAGATTTTGTAACTTTGTAACAGTAAATGTATAGAGGATGAAATTCACTTTCTCACTGTTTGCAATTTTTTACTCAGATTTTGGAAATCTGTATCTTATGCTGATCCTGCCTTTTTACATCTCACTCCGACTAACCAGGCTGTATATATATAGGTAGGTTTTGTAAGCCACTGGCTGCCCTAACATATACTATGGATAGGCAGAGGTTGCGCCTCTCTTAACTTTTTATATTTACTCCATCCTTTTATTATATGAATTCAGGTGAAATACCGGGATTATTATATAGCTAGCAGTGAAATATGTGATTACATGTATATGATGAAAATATAATCCATATTCGCACATAAGCAGTAAAAGTCATATTTTCACTGCAGTGACTAGTGCCCGGAATTACTTTTCATGATTGTCTCCCTTTGAAATAAAATCATCTCCCTTTAAAAGTGACTACCTCCCTTGCTTTCCACGTCTTACTATGAACGACAATGTTTTGCTGTTGCAGTCAATGACTGTTGACCTTTTATTGTGTTAATATCATATTACATAACATTCTGATCTTCATTTATTGTTGATATGTTGCATAGTAGTTCTTTTATTCGTGAAAAACTTGGATAGGAGAGAGGTATGTGACAGACACAGCGAACGTCACTCGTTGTACATAACCCTTCGCGTTTGAAATAACGACAAAACTTGCGTTCTTCAATGTCTTAGAAATGTTTACTTGAATAGATGGTACCGTAACATATTATTGGTCTTAAATTTATAAACATTCACAACAGATTTATTTTTGTAAAACATTGTCCTGTTGTATATTGTCTTATTTCAGTCGAATTATTTTCTCACTGCGTTTACCGTGAACTTATAGCGGGGAGTTGTTAGGATTATGAAAACAAGACCGGTCTTACCTTTCAATGTCACGTTTTAATTTGTTTTTACGCAGATTAAAGTTATATAATAAATAGACTATTTCAATGTTTTTGCCGAATATAATTTCGTGGAGTGAGAAAGCGACATTTTCATATCACTTTCTCACTCCACTCGATGAGATAGAAATGATATTCACCAAAAACAATTAAATAGTCGAGCTATCTATCAATGAAAACAAGCAAAAAAGTGAGCGTGGCTCACTAATACCCCCGACTGTTTAAGTTTGACATTTTTATTTTACTTAAAGAGAGAGGTGTTTGCACACCTTAGGATTGATAAGCTATGAAATGTAATTGCTAAGATTAAACTGTTTGTGAAAATGGTAGGACAAGTCTCAATCTTCATGTAAAAAAGGAGGTTTAAGTCAAAATAGGAATAAAAGTAACTTGAAAAGGTATTGGTAACATAATACTCTACTGCTATTACCACTGATTTCAACTTTATTTTGGAAATTAATCCATCATAATGATTCATTCGAGTGACTTTAAACAACAGGTACATGGAAGCACATCCCTGAAGGCACAGTGAGAGATATAAAGCACTTTATGGCTGAAAGGAAAGAAAATTTAACCTTTCCCAAAATATAACCAGTGGAAATATAAAATAGTAAAATCAACAAGAACACAGAAGTAGCTTTTGTTGAAAGTTACATGAAAAAGAAAATGATGAAGTCAACAAATCACAACACAGAAGTAGCTTCATTCATTCTAGCTATGATAAAGTAAGAAATATAAATAATCGCCAAAAATTAAAAAATTCACCAAATCGTGTTACATTTTGCATTGCACCTCTCCTAGTGGTGAAGAAGACATGTGCCAAATTTGAAAAGGATGAGATGAATAGTTTTTCTGTAATCGATCGGACAAAAAATGTTCAGAATTTGACTAAGTTAAAAAATACAAAAAATCGCCAAAAATTAAAAAATTCACCAATTCGGTTTAAACTTCGCACTGCACCTCTCCTAGTGGTGAAGAAGACATGTACCAAATTTGAAAAGGATGAGATCAATAGTTTTTCTGTAATCGTTCGGACAAAATTTTTTCAGAATATGACTAAGTTAAAAAATACAAAAAATCGCCAAAAATACAAAAATTCACCAATTCGCTACAAACTTCGCACTGCACCTCTCCTAGTGGTGAAGAAGACATGTACCAAATTTAAAAAGGATGAGATGAATAGTTTTTCTGTAATCGATCGGACAAAAATTGTCTTCGGACGGAAGGACGGACGGACGGAAGGACAGACGGACGGAAGGACGGACGGACGGACGGAATCGTTGGTATTACTATATACCCCCAACCGTTGGTCGGGGGTATAATAAACCGTGTTATCAGTCACTAGTGAAAATAACAATGGAACGTGTTATATAACAATGACCTGACCATAAAACAATGCTCCGAAGTCATGACACGTTCTGGATTCTCATTCTGGAGCGGACTTAACATAAATGCAAGTAGATTTCGGTGAACATGCAAGGATTTGGCCATATAATAAATAGAAAATTGAGAAATACCATGTTTATCTCATCTTGTGAGATAGAAACTTTAAATATTATCACTCGTGGCTGCGCCACTCGTGATAATATAATCTTTCTACCTCACTCGATGAGATAAACATGGTATTTGTAAAAGAAAAGCCAAACATCCTCGATTTATTCAATGTTTTATATCTATAATTATCTATATTTTATAGGCCGGTGCTATCTTTTTATCTGCATTTTTTTTTTATATCATTTGAATATTGTTTTATTATGCCATATGTGAAATGTATGTAAGCACGTGACACTGAAATAAAATACTTTTCTTCTTCTTTTCTTCTCGCCTTCTTCTTCCTAATTACCCTTCTAATATTTATGTTTTAAGTAACACAAATAAACTATTTTCGTTTTCTGTCTCTGATTTGGTCTTCTCAGCAAGTTTATGATCAATTGTTTTTAAAAAAATTTTTGTTTAAATCATATGTCAAGGAAAACACATTAAACGAGAAAACTTGTATCTTACGTTTCTGTTTCAAAAACAACAATTATGACGTGTAATTTGCAAATGCCACAGCGGCGTCGCTGATTGCACAACTAGACTCAAATGCAACCAATCAGGACATTCCATTTCTAGCCGAGAAAGTCTACATCTGAAGTGAGTAAACTCAGTCTGAATAAAATCGCCCCTGATCCTAAGAATTAAATCTGCAGAATAGTTCATATCGGGATACGAACTGGTTCTATGGATTTCTCGCCACGAGGTCTGAGGACACACTGTAAAGGCGCGTGTTCCTTACCAATTTAGTGCAGACAAAGCCCAGTCAAATAACTGACCAATCATGTCGCCGTTTTGAACGCATTCGGGAGAGGCGTAAGGATAGCTTTTTGGCATTATCTGTCACTAGCTCTTCGCACCAGTGCTTTTGTCTTGTGATTGGTTAACTGAATTGCGCCCGAACACGGGTTTTGCGAGGAAACCTCTGAACGATATGAGTTCGTATCCCGATAAATGTACTATTTTGCAACTTTTATACCTCGGAAAACTGACCATGTTAATCATGGTAAGAGAATGATACACGGTATACAACAGCAAGGTACTTAACGTGCAGATATGTGCACTAATTGTTTTGGGGCAAGATTGATAAAACAAATTCAGGAAAATATCTTAATTTTAAGAAAAGTTAGTTAAATCGTGCCTTTTCATTTTTTTGGGTCGATTCCACACGTTTCATTTTGTATTACAATTTGAGGTTACGTGATTAATTTTCTTAAATATGTGCAACATCGAAATCCCTCGAATTTAACCCCCTGAACGCCCCACCCCCGGGACCGCCACTGGCCTTGAATGCTCAAAGATCTAGTTGCAGATTGGGACTGAGTGGGTGTAACCTCTGTGGAAAGAGAATGCAGTTGGTGTAACTGAATGACATTTATTAATGTCCAGCGTTAGCCGAGGCCGAGTTATAGTCTTCAGTACATTAACGCTGACTTAACTATGTTCAAGTTACGTGAAAGCGTTTCGAAAATCTGGACAAAAACCGTTGTTTTCCCCTATAATTTACCCACATAGCGAGACATAAAGCAATATAATTTATTATCTATAACTCACTTTTTCATAACATCATACAACTGAATACTTCGATTTGTTTCAAAGCTTTTTAGCGAATTTTACCATACTTCCACGAACTGGAAACGTCGCTCTCTAAAATGACTTTTTCAAATGCCGTTTTTCGAAAGATTACCGGGTTAACATCCTGGGCCCATATTTTCGAAGCTGTCTTAGTGCTAAGATTGTCGTAAGAAAATATTGATGTATTGTACTTACGACTACCTTAGCGCTAAGAGAGCTTCGAAAATATGGTTCCTTTTCCATAATGGTATTTGGATCCGCAGTTATCCCCTGATTATCAAAGCAGCTTTCGCCTCGTATCCTCGAAGGTTGATTACTCGTCACTATATATAGCATGCATTTTGTCAACCAATGAAATGTCTTGATAATAAATGATCACTCATTGGCATTCTCATCTTGATAATAAATGGTCACTCATTGGTCTTCTCATCTTATTGGTCATTTTATTAAACCCTCGAGGCACAGGCTGATAAGGAAATCAGGGGAGTTAAGGAGTCTCACGGATAGGAGCACTGTGATCGAACAGGGTGATGGAATTAACACTACTAGGTGTTTGATAATGCTTCAAAACGCGCGTTATTTAAATGTGTATACCCTTTAAACTTCAAATGAAACTTTTTACGGTTTTTCGAGGTAATGCATCAGTAATGAACTTCTAATAATAAACTTTTAACTTTCATTTACTCAACACAACCTTATAGATTTTGTCCAGTGTAGTCTTTGTTATGAAAATAACATCTGACCCAGTTTGTAAAATTCTTTTTATCTGGTTTCCACTTTATTTTCCCCCCAAATTATTTTGTCATAATGATAAGACACAGAAATATAAAAATATGTTTATTTATAAGTATTATATACACTCATTTGCACATATCAACATAACTTTGTAAAAAGATCTAGTGCATACATCTGTTATAATAGAGCGTCTGATGTTGAACAGGAGTCGCCCGGATGTAGATACATATGTGAAATATATAAAACAGTAATATACAATATATATATATCTTCAGGAAATGAATGGAATCAAGTAGTTTTCATGATAATGAGACAAAACACAAAAATATCACAAATTTTAACAAATATATTTTCTTTACAATAAAGTTATCTTAACTCTTCTTTGTAACTTTATATTTACAAATGAGCACATATTTGCTGGGAAATAAAGTATAAACATCTTCACAAATAAAATATTTACACTATGGCAATATTAATTCTGTAAGCCTAACCTAAGAATCGTATTTTGATTTGAAAATGGATTTTTGCTTATCCTCTTAATGAAATGCAAAATAAAATAAAATATGAATTATTTTGAAAATATGTAGCATATTGTAAAACGTCACGAGATATGGAAATACAGTTTCCTCAACTTAGTTTCGTCATGTTGTTATGGTGATTATTCTGCCATCATATTTTGTCATATTTTGTTTCTTGTGTGTCGATTTTGAAGAATCTGAAAATAAACAATTCGATACTATATGAACAATAATATGACATCGTCTCTTAACTTGCACATTTTAAAACAACACGAACCTCTTACATCATTAGTTCTTTAAGATAAAACAATAAAACCACAAACAAAACAAATCGTATAAAACAATTACACTATAATCATTTTTTAAAATATCAATAGTATCACGGTAAAGCATTTCACGTCAGGGGTCATATCAAAAGAAAGTCATAATCAGGCATTTTGAGACGGGGGTCATCTCAAAATGTATCTGTATCAATATTATTATCCTAGCAATAATTGGAAGGCCCGTTATGATGGCGATAATAGAATGTCAACTTTGCACAAAATAAATTTGCAAAATATAAAGACATTGAAAACGTTTTATATTATATATTATTATAAAAAGGAAATACTTATAAAGAAAATATTACCTATACATATTTTAAAAGGCAACTTCTGAATCCTGTTTCGAGTCTTGTCTCTGCAGGTCAAAGTCAGGATCGAACGCACTGTTTGGATACCCGTTACTGGTGTGGCTATAAATATTTTCGTAGGGCTCTGAAAGGAAACAGAAAAAGTCATTAAAGAAGTGAAACCCTTCAGTTATTAGTGGGAGATGACGGTTTAAACGCCAGATCACACTGTGAGATTTGTTGTTACAACTTGTAGAATCAAGCTGCAGAGTTTACACGGTTTTTATAAACGTCCTTCAGTTTATATAAAGTCAAACTACTAGGGTATTCTCACACTGTAAGTTGAATACTACAAATTTTACCTACAAGTCGTACTGTAAGAACCGGCCTCAACAAAGGGATCTATGTTGAAGATTTATTGTGTCTTAAGACGATATGTTGGTACTATTATATTAATACCTAACACATAATATGCTTATACAATAATAATACTATATAGAGCGATAGAAAATTGAAACAATTAACTTTCTTCCAGCCAAATAGATTTGATAATCAGTAGCCACCAGACACTCGTTTTTACTGGTTACTCTTATAATCGACACCCTGGACAATTACGACTTCTTTTCTTCGACGTGAGAAAGAATATGTCCTATTGTTAAATAGAAAATACGACTCTTACCTCAGCTCCTCAGCTCGAGGGTAACGTTTATAAGCGTGAAGTATAGAAAAGAAAGTGATGTAACTAACCTTCATCCTCGTCCCCGGCCCGCTTGTAGGCGATCAGGAGGATGAGTTTACGTATGGGGATGCAGAGCAGCAACGCTGTCGCGTTCACAAAGTTGGCAATGGCGACGGCAGGATCTCGAACCGTAGGACCAGCATTTGTGGTGACTATCATCCACACGAGAAAGCATCCTGCAGTACATATACAGGAGATGAGAATCCACCTGGACTCCCTGTTGTTGACCTCGCTGTCCCAGCTCATGGCGGCGAATATCGACGTTATGAGGAGGATGAACATGACGAAGATGAAGGACAATACGAGACCAATGTCGTACATCTCCACCGGGTCGCACCACCAGTAGTCATGGATATTGCTGTCCACCATTTTGGAGGCTGTGGGAGCGACGAGGATGATCCACTCTATCGGGATGATGGCTTGGATGAGGACGATCCCCACGGCAATCATGAACAGGGAACATGCACTTGTGATCTTGCGATATTTCTTCTGCTCGTTCCAGTCCATATCACCGTAGCGCCAGTTGTCAACTGCCTTGACCAGAAGGGCTGAGAAGACGATCATGTATATGACTCCCATGCAGAAGCGTCTGGTCGCGCAGATGTTGAAGGATGCGGACAGGAAGAAGGCGAAGTTGATGAGGTAGATGCCGAGGATGCCAAGGATCACCATGAAACCGAGGATAGTTGTTCCGCCACGGATCGGGTAAGTGAACAGAAGGATCAGAGCAACCAAGACAGTCACAATGAGTCCGATTGAGGTCAGGACTGCTACAGCAATAGCCCACACTGGCCATTGGTGGATCATGGTACCGTCGTTTCCATAAAGATAGTAGTTCCTTGGCTCGGTGTACAATGGGCCTTGTTGTTGTGGGCTAGTTCCCCCAACTTGTGGTCTTGCACAGCCACAGTTGGCATCTTTGGGACAACTAGACTTGAAGTTGGTTGTGAGAGTGGTGTTGATGTTGGTAAGTGAGTCATCTTGCCAGTCGGCAATCTGTAAAGGAAAATTCATAATAAAGAGTTATAATCTACCGGTATAAATACATCTTCATTTCAAACCCACACCATCTATGTATAATCCTCTGTTATATAGAAATAGAGAAATTGCATTTATTCTTGTTTCCATGAAGAAATAAATCAATAAAATTCTGATATAAATTACAAATGTGGGTAGTCACAAAATTGTGTATGAAGTCACATGAACAGCGAATGTCAAAGAAAACAAAGACTGGAGAACTAGTTCGTAATCCGGATAACGAATGAATGAAAAGCGTGAAATAAAAATAATTTACCTTATGAGAACCTCCTGGATAGTTCCACAACAAGATTTCATAACCAGCATCCCAGAACCTCTCAGAGTTGAACCTCAAGTTGAACTCTCTATTTGATGCAGTCTCGATCTGGAGCTTGTCTCGTAGAGGAACTGCAGAGATGTTGAGGATATTACTAAAGAGTCGGTTACGGTCTGTGTTGATTGCTGAGAGGCAATCATCTAGAGACTGGCTTCCACAGCTGTCTGCAACTCCCTTGATCATTGCATAGGCTGCAGCTATTGTGGATAGTGTGAATCGGTCCATGTTGGGTCTGAACTGTCCAGTGAAAGTCTCACTCTTGTTGCAAGGTGGAAATTGAGTCGCAGGGAAAGCAGCATCTGTGAGTCTGCACCGGAAGTGGGATTGGTAGTAATCCTCGTACCATGATTTTGGAACAGATTTGTCGTTGAGGTTTGGGTCGCCTTCTGTGTATGTCATACTCTCTGCGAAGGTGACATAGTCCTTAACTATGCCTTGACGCTGCCTAAGAACCATGCCAGTGAAGCGGTAACCTGCTGGGAACTGCCATTCCACTGCTCCAGTGTCTGTGAACACCCAGAAGAACTTGTCCAAGACATTGAGCTCATTGGCTGCTCGTAAGATCAGCATGGTGTCTTTCATAGTGGTGAACAGGACAATAACGTTTGACCCTTGGGCTTCACGGAGCTGAGTGATAGCTTCATTTGCATCCTCCATTGTTGGGTTAGTCGGGAGATTGAATGCTGACCTGACGCATGTCTTCCCTCCAGACACAGACAGGAAGTTTCCATAGCCGCCATTATCAAACCTCCATGCTGAGCTCACTGCCACGACATAATCATACCCAAGAGCCTTCAGGATTGCAGCGACACCTCTCAGTATGTAACCCTTTGGTGCAGTGGTTCTGGCGAGGTAAGGGTACATTTCGGTGTTGTTGAAGACGATGGAGTTGGCACTAGGGCTGATGTAGCTGACTTTGAAAGGGTCAAGGACACGGGCAGCACCTAACGTATTCTCATTCCCAGACACCACGACTCCAACGGTGTTTCGCAAACTAACAAACGTAGGGTTCGCAAATTCGGAATTGCAAAGACCTCTACCATTGAGCAGATTATAAAGGTCCTGTCCAGTTCTCAAACTGTTTGAGCAGGTATCTATGGCAACAGTTCTTATATTAAGGCGGAAATCCCTGGAAACAATTCTCTGCATCGCATAAAAGAAGGCCATAAACTGTTTGATTCCATCCTCCCTGATAGCGCCACATCTGTAGGAATCTGTTCCTTGTTCATGGACGTCAAAGATTCCGACAACAGTGAGAGCTGTTTCATCAGGAACACCTGGCTCATGGATGGCGTATCTCACTCCGACGTTTCGGATGCTCGGACACTCTGTACATGCGTCGGGGCGGATGCAGCTGCCATCATAGTCTGCCACATATGATGACGTGAGGTCACCGTCCCCATTGTATGCACCAACCTGTATGAAGAGAGATTAAGTAAATAATTATGAAGTATTATACCGTCAGTTTATTAATCAGTTTGAATGCACACAGAGTAGCCTCCAAAAGTTGATTTTTTTTATATTTTGACATTTTTTAAAACTTACATTTAAACAACCTACAAAATTAAAAAAATTGTAGGTAATTTTCTATGTCTTTTGTCATGTTGAAATCCAATATTCAATTTTAAAATGTTCATTGTCATTTGTGTAAGTAAACTTAATATTTCTTACAAATGTTCAAATGGTTGATTATGTGTTAATATCATGTTTTGTTGGAGATCAGTTACTAGTAGGTAGTTAAATTTGCGTAAAATTATTACACGTACACATTGAACTAAATATTTGCAGTAGACACACACATCACATGGAGTCCTTTATCTTTTGATTTATTTACTCACATTAGCGTTTTCGTGGACTTACCTTCTTATAAACGTAGCCTTGAACCGGGATGAACTGCAGATTGTAGATATCATATCCCTTATTACCATCACGTCTATCAGTGAACCGGAAGTCTTCTTCAGACGGGTCCTCAAAGGTCACTTCCTGTAGCCTGTCGAGGATGATGTCACGTGTATTGGGGGCGTTCTTGTATGCCTCGCATACAGTGGTGTAGTTGACTCCGCATAGCTGTAAAGGAGAACCGTACATGAAGATTTGTAATGTTGCTACTGTGGATTATTAGTGTTAAGTCATGAGAACTCTGTTTCAAATCTACAGTGTTTGGCCTTTTAGATCTACTGAATGTATTACAATATCGCGATTTTAAAAAAGTCAGTCGTTTAAATGTAAGTGTGACTTATGTTTTAGAGAATACCCCATGTTTGCAGTCCTGAACAAATGAGCCATACCTTCCATATTTGGAACTAATCGAGATAAACATAAACTGGCTAAAGTAGTTTCACTACATACAAACGTAAATTTC
The DNA here is from genome assembly GCA_936450465.1 of Gibbula magus. Classification (NCBI taxonomy): domain Eukaryota; kingdom Metazoa; phylum Mollusca; class Gastropoda; order Trochida; family Trochidae; genus Gibbula; species Gibbula magus. The sequence goes on from OW388295.1 coordinate 44,185,076, forward strand.
AAATGTGATATAATAGATATACGAAAACTTTAGAGTCGAATCTGAATCTGAATATGTTCAAATACCCCTCGGAAAACATATTTTACTGTCAAATGTAATTACACAAACCTGTTTGAGAGTGGAATCTATGGCAAATGCCGCTGAGTAGACACTGTTGATGACGTGTAGTACGCCGGGGTCTTGCTTGTACCTGATGCTGGAGATGATGTTTTCGGGGGTCTGGGGACACTGCTTGGGGTAGCTGCCGTCAGAGATGGTCAGGTAACAGTTTTGGATCTCCTCATAATACTCGCCGAACCAAGGGTTGTCTTGAGAGTTTGCAGGAGTTTTTCCACTGAGGTAGGCGTCGTATACTCGCAGGTTGGTGGTCTCCAAGTTGAACGTGATAGAACCTCTTGCAATCTCCTCAACCTCCAAGATAGCATCCTCATTGTTGCCCCAGGTGTCTGATCCGATAAACCGGAACTTGCCAATGGCTGCTGGATTACGCTTCACGGCCTTGAGCAGAGCATTGATGTAGCCAGTTCCGGCGAAGACTACGATGGTGTTTGCAACTGGTTTCGATAAAAGCTGAGTGATGACATCGTTGCTGCTTTCTTTGGAGACTGTTCCGTTGTCGGGGAAACGGACCATCTGTCCTACACAGATCCTCATCTCTGGAGCAAGACGTTCAAAGGCAGCAGCTCCAAACTCACCGTAGTTGGATTGTGTGTAGAGGACCTGTACGTAGCGGATGTCGTTCTTGTCCAGGAAGGTCAACATGGCGCGAGCCTGTTTGTCATCTGCTGGAACTGTGCGGTAGAAATATGGGTAACGATACTGATCGAGAAGAGCTGTAGAAGAGGCTGCATAACTGATCTGAGGAACTTTGATATCTGCAAGGATTCGTGCCAAATACAGAGAGCTGCCACTGGAGTAACCTCCGATGTAGAGGTCAATATCATCTGGATCTATACTGTAGCCGTTCTTGGCAAGAGTGGTGAGTCCGTTGTGGATGTTGGACACGAGGTAGGCGGTTCTTATAGCGCTTTCACAAGAGTCCAGCCCGACCCCTCCCAGAGTTGTTCCTCTGAGGATGTTTGCAAAGATTCCTTCTTTGCCGTTGACCTGACCCAGAGCGTAGTGGAAGGCCTCGAGGAGTTGGAATCCGTGCAGAGTGTTGATGTTCCCACAGGAGAAAGGATTCAGGTTCTTCTGATGAACGTCGAAGATTCCTGGAAGGTGCAGAATACTAATATAAGGTAAGTTTAATTGTGGATATGTGCTTTTGCATTGATATGTAAATGTCCAGCATCTATAAATGGAAATTTGTCAAATAAGAAATGAGACAGTTTCTGTGTTTAGTTGAACAGTGTCAGATAAGAGCGACTGAAATTAAACAGGAATTATATTTAATTCAGAGCTTACATATGTGCTCAAATTTTCTGAATTTCTGAAATGTTTAAATAACTCTAAATTATTGACAAAATATATAATTGCATTTACCAAAACGGCATTTCGCTTCCCTGGTACAATACATGCTGAATATATTTCATTTTAACTAATTTTATCTCTCATTTGTTAAAATATGAAATATTTCAATTCACCAATACTTAACAAATATTATCAATATGGGATTCGAACCCCTGTCTTTATACGATTTATTCCCGACTCACCTCCCAGAAGGATATCCCCAGGAACAAAGGAGAAGTTGAGTCCTGTCTGTACACACTCCAGACAGGGAGAATTACACACAGACACTACGTTTGTGTAGTCTGCAGCCAGGTTATCATTCATTTGAATAGCAGCTCCCTCGTAATTTCCAACCTGAAAGAGACAATGAAGAGAAATTTTTTACCAATATTTTTGTATGTGGTTATCCATTGTTTTCATTATCCCTTCGTATTTTCAAGGAGGAGAAATTTTTCATGTAGGAGAAAATGAAGAGAAAACGTCACATACCAATATCAAAGAAATTGTTACGCTTAATTCATTTTAACTTAACTTTAAGTTTTTCCAACGTGTTTAATTTACTAATAAACAATAAAGAACGTCGTATCTCCATAATATTGTACTAATAAATATATTTATAATCCCTGATAATTTCTTTTGACGATGAATAGTCAATATCGAATTTTCTTTATAACGAATTTGGTATCTGCCTGGTATTAAGCCTTTACATTTTCCAATCAATGAAGGGACAATGAACTCAGAAGAGAATTTTGTCATTATGTCATCATGATCGAATGGTCATTCGAATTCATCGTGCTTTCTGAACTCATTCGCATTAGACCAACAAATCTACCTCTCACACTGAAGAGTTCCACACCGCTTTCTACGTCGCACAATTTTCTTCCAGTACGGATAACCATTTCTATGGATATGGTTTATCGGGTCGTTCAATGAAATGTTTTACCCTCTAACGTAACATTATATTGTATAAACTTCAATAATCAATATGGACAACTGGAGAAAAAAAAGAAAAAAAAGAAGTGCTACAGCGCCTTTAAATTTCATTGAACTTTCACCTAAATCGCTTGATCCCAAAGGAAGTATTACGGGATCAGATGCAAATGCAACAGCAGGATGTTACAACCGAAATTATGGTTCTTAAAATATACTATTTCGCTTTCATATAATCCTGCAACATGTGTCGTAAAAGTCATATGACACAATTTCAAGTGTTATAATTTCTTAATTACCCATTCTATTCTATTTAAATCGTGTAGAATTAGTCAGGAAACGGCTCATTTCTCTTGCACAGGCAAGCTACAGTGACATCACGAACAATCGTTTTATGACGTCACAGACGACATACGGGCAGTCGCAGTGAAACAATCGTTGCTAGGCAAATGTGATATGTGCACATGTGCTCATATCAATAATATTAACTCTGTTATTTTCTTATTTTTTTATCTTACTGACTAAACAAAGTGAATCATTATTTCATATAGAAATATAATTAAAACACACTTTGTTCATAGTTTTTCAGTAATAGCGCTATGCACATAGCCTTAAAGCTTTCAGTTAATAGTGAGACTTATAAATGGTAAATGTCCACGAAACCTCCCATTCATACAAATAGAAAGTTATTTGGAATTCGGAATATACGCAATCCCTAAACATAATACTCACAGTCTCGTAGACGGAGCCAGTGAAACGGAGGATGTTGTATTTGCTGTTGCCCTCTCTGTTGAAGAAGCGGAAGCCACTGCCCAGGTTGTTGAAGGTCGTCTGTCTAAGGTTCTCGACGAGCCGGATGTTGAGATCTGCAGCGTTACGGAACTCCTCACAGACCCCGCTGTACTCCTCCCCGCAAAGCTGCTTGAGGGTCAGGTCGAGGGCAAAGGTCGCAGAGTAGACAGCATTGATAGTTGAGCTCACGTAATTACTCAGTGCAAATCCTCCTCCATTGGGGTTGAACGGAGAAAGAGATTGAGGACAGTCGACTGAATAGGAGTAGTAGCCAGGCAGGTTGCACTGTCTGATTGCCATGTAGTACTCGTCGAAGTAAGGGTTCTCTGGGTAGCCTGCAGACACCTTGTCGTTCAGGTAAGTGAGGAAATCGGAGAGATCTGGAGTATTAAGCTCAATGCTGAGCATGTTCCTGGCAGATATTCCTCCTTCTGTCTGAACGAGCTTGGTGAATGGTTCTGGAGAGATGAATAGAAGTCTGGACGCAGCAATATCAGTTCTGGCAGCCTTTGCTCTCATCAGACGGGTCATGTCAGCAGTTCCGAGGAACAGGATCACGACGTCTGTTGAATGACTGACGATCTTGTTGATAACATCATTTGCTGACATGGAAGAACTAATCTCTGTTGAGGCTGAAACACATATACCCTCCTGCTGAGCTGCAGCTCTTGTGGCGCTGAGGCCGCCACGTCCATAAGAGTCAGCTGAATGGACAACCTGGACAAAGGGGAGGTTCAGAGACTTGACTGTTTTAATCATGGCCATGGCGACAGTATCATCACCCTGGATGGTCCTGTAGAAGGAGCTAATGTTCATCAGTGCCTTGGATGTTGCAGATGGACTCACAATGGGAATACTGTATGGGTTCAGGAATTCACCAGCTTCATGTGTGCTGGCTGTGTTATCTGTCAACCAAGCTGTTATTTTTCTTGCAAGCGCATTCTGGTACATAGACGCCTCCATTCCACTGATTTGCAGAGATGTGTCCATCAAACCTGCGTATATGCTAGAGAGCAATGAGAAGGGTCTGTCAGGGTTGTTACAGTGGTCCATGGCTAATCCCCCAAGGCTTACACCTCTCAAAGAAACAGGTGCACGGTTCTTGTTGACCATATCAATAGCATACTGCATGGCTGCAGTGTATTGGAACCCATTGGTGGTCTTGACTGGTCCACACACAAAGGGCCCCTGGTTTCCTGGATTGCTGACGGAGAAGAGACCCCCGAGCATGAGGTCTCCCGGGAGATAGAGGAATGGCTGCTAGGTGTACTGGAAGCACTGTAGACATCTGTCAGTACACCTCGAGATGACAGAGCTGGCTTGTCCACCAAGTGCAAATATGTTACCGTCTTGCATTTGTGTTATGCGTTGTTCTCGAACTGAGTATTTGCCGACCTAGATAATGAAAGAGTGTTATCTCTGTCAAAGGTTTAATCATTAAAAATATATTTTTTAATATTAGGACAATAATATAAATCTTTTTATTGTTGTATTGGTTTACTGATAATGTGTTCCGTAAGAGATTTTAATTCACTCATAGACATCTGCAAAATGAAGATCTAAAATCTTAAAATGCTAGTTTCAACGTTTCACAATGATCAACGTGATTTTCAGTTTTAAATAATTGTGCAATTACTCGTAGCTAAATAACTAAAGAAAAGTGTTACTGTCATCTTCATTTTCGTATATGAAATATCTTGAAATACTATAGAAACTCACGTTTACATAACCCTGTCCAGCTCGGTAGTTGTAGATGTCTAAGTCCATCACCCCCTCTCCATTCAAGAGACCGAAAGTTGTTGAGGACAAACTGTCAAAGTAGGATATGTTTCTCAACTGCTGCAGAAGCACCTGGCTGACTCTGTCCTTGTCCCTGAAGGCGCTGCAGAGTCCATTGTAGCTGTTGCCACAGACCTCGGAGAGAGTGTTGTGAAGGGCCTGAGCCATAGAAAAGACTGAATGGATCATGAAAGGAGGGTAGGCTCCATAATACTGAAAACTCTGTGCTGTACAGGCTTGAGTGTGACCACCACGACTACCGGCGTTAAGGTAACAATTGAACTTTGCTTCATACAGTCTAGCTAGTACAGGATCTTGTTTCACTTGGTCCAGGTTGTTTGTTACGAAGCCAGCTAAATACTGGTTGAACCTGTTCGCAACTGGCGAGGACAGACTGATGGCAATGCTACCACCTACAACATCAGGGTAGTCAGCGACAATGTTAAATTCATTTGACCAAATGACCAAGATAAGGACAAACTCATCAACTGCTCCTTTGGCTCTCATAGCAGCCATGAGACTTCGAAGGCTTTGTGGCTCTGCAAATACAATGACGGCCTTAGCATTAGAATTTGATCTTAGTCTGTCAACAATTTCGTTTGGGTCTTGATTTGTACCGTAGGCGCCAGCCACACATATCTGTGACTTTGCAGCATGTTGCTTCAGTGTCATCATATTGTCGTGGCCATATTCATTCGATTCGTATATAAGCTGAGCATATGACCATCCGAATCTCTTTAAGATGTCGACAATAGCCGAGCTCATCACATCCCCGGAAGGTATAGCTCTGTTAAAGTAAGGATACTGCATCCTATTCCCAAGCCTCATTGATGTTGCTGAAACTTCAATCTCTGGCAGTCTGTAATTGCCTAGACTGATAGATGTTTCCAGTGCACTCGCAGAGGACCTCAGGTTGATGAACGATCTCAAGAACTCGGTGTCAATGTTTCCACCTGAGGCATCGGTGAAGGTTTTTTTCTCCCGGAGTAGGTCCTCCAGGAAGGTAGAGGCAATGTATTTATCATTACAATTATCCACAACAAGTGCACCCAGTGACACGCCACGCAGGACGTTCGGCCCGAGAACGTTTCTGAAGTCACTCAAAGCATACCTCATCGCCACCATTGTTTCTGCGCCGATCTGCACTATTGGTCCACATGTAAATGCATCCGGTCCAGCCTGGCTCTGAGTGAGGATGCTGCCGATGACGATGTCCCCTGGAATGTAGGTGTATCTGTAGTCAGTGATGGGAAGAAGACAGTTCTGACACCCACCAGCTTGACAGAGAGAAGACGGAGCTGGAATCGGGTTCAGACGGTTAACGTCGTAAAAGGTTATTCCGTTGACGTCCAAGTTCAGGTTCCCGTTGGAAGATGAGCCAACCTGGAATGATTTGAATACTTTAAAAATACGTTGTGGTTCATTGTGAAAAATACTAACATATCTCTGGGCATTCTGATCCAATGGAGGTAACTCAATTAATTTCTAATGTTACTGTGAAAGAAATTATCTTGAGTAACCTCTGTGGGGATAGAATGATGGCTGTTGCCTTTGAATAAATCAAAATATTCACTTATTCTTAACCTTCTTTACTCGTTAGTTTGTCTTAATAAGGAACCAATTTACCCTGGTCATTCGCAACTAAGTGACATGTACAAAGTACCTTATTCAACGTAAACATCTTTAATACAACTGTCAAACTATGATTGCATTACATGCATTTAGATGTTGCAATTTTAAAGAATGTTATCGTTTTGTACTGAAACGGCAACTTACGTTAACAAATCTGTTGTTGACATAATTCCAGAGTGTATATTCTGTTGTTTCCAAATCTCCGTTGCTGTCGAATGCAACAGTCTTGCCCACCATGTTTGCCATGCCATCAGCTGCAGTGAAGGTATACCTGACATTTCTTAGAGTCTCCACAAACGTCTCCGAGTTCATGTTCCTTAACTGATTGCAAATTCCGGGGCCACTGAAGCAGTTACTTTGCCAGGCATCGTGGAGAGCAGCTGCATACGCATAGACAGCCTTGATGGTTGTTTCTATATAGGCATCCTGGACGTATTCGTTCCGTCTTGTAGTGATGTCTCTGTTAGGACATGGTGAGTAGGTTGCATAAATCCCGTAGTTTGCACCGGGGAGTTGACATTTATAAGTCGTCATGTACCATTCACTGAACCACGGGTTCTCAGCTGGAGGGCTGTTTTCATTGATACCGAGGAAATAATCTCTGAATTCAGTGATATAATTGGAACCTTGTTGAAGAACCAGGACACCTTTGGCAATTCCTTCAGTGTATGTCTGAGTAGTGTCCAAACGGAGGAAGACCCACTGGATGTGTCCAATAGATCCCCTAAGAAGATCCATTGCGCTGAGGACTCTGCTGGAATGTGGGGGTGGTACCCACACGATGCCGCCATTAACGTCAGAGCCCTGGAGGACACTGAGGCGATCTCTCATCTGGGATGTGGTCTCGTTGCTGTAGAGCATGACCGCCTTGATTACGCACTTGTCTGTGCTCAGTGCGTGCTTGATGATCATGTTCGCACCATCCACAGCGAAGGCATCTTCCGAGTGGACCAGGACTATTCTCTTCCACTGGAAGCGCTCCAGGATGGCCATCACAGCCTAGACAATTAGATGTAATATTTTTTTTAAAGATTGATACAAGTTGTTGGATTGAATTGAAGGGATGCATTCAAAAATGGCACATGTTTTATGTACATATCATAAATCATAAGATCTTCTCGAATGCAACCATTTGATTTCTTGTCCACCGAACAACTTGCAACTTATACCTCTCCTTTTGATCTCCATGGTCATCGTACATAACCGTACATAAAATGATCACGCTGTGAAATTGTATTCAAGTTTTAAAGTTGAATTAAACCAATAAAAAGTATTTGTTATTGTTGTATATTCAAGTTTTAAAGTTGTAGTTTCAAGTGAAAAATTAACTATCTTGAATTTTCAAGATACTAAATTAAATGTTCAAAATATTAATATGAATTTTCAACTTAGTATCTTGAATTGCAAGAGCTTAACATTTCAAGATAAAAGATATTGAATAATAGCATAGTGTAGCCCTAATAGGGTTGATGAATCTGTGTAATCTAAACGTTTACAAATCGATATTATGAAATAGAACATGGTGTTATAAGTAAATAAGTAAATTATGAATTGCCCATTAATTTATCAATCAATTATGAAATACTATGCATGTTGGTTTTGATTTTCTAATTCGATTTTTTTTCTTTGAAGTACAATGTTTCATTATTTATGACTTTAATCTTTCAAAATATAATGTTTACAACCGTACCTTCCACTAGGAAAACGCCTGATGATTTTACATGTTGTAACTTGGCAGCAGAGGGAATGCGACTGACAATTCGGAGAAGATCATGAAATACATATACATTGTAGAGCATAAGTCGCCATTAGTTGTGCACATGATAAGGTGCGTTGTGGCGTGCAATTCAGTAGCAAGAACATGTTTACTTAAACTTTGTTTTAAGCAGGAGAATGTCCTCTAACTGGCCTTTAGTTTTGCACGTGGAGCATATTTTCGGCCTAACGGCCTCAAACATGGTCAAAACTAATGGCCAGTTTTCGGACATTCTCCTACACAGACACATACATTGTCTTATTGCAAATTTGTTATATTACTCTGTAATGATATATGGGGTAAAACGACTACCCTGGGAAACTTGCCCTACACACAAGATGTCCTAAAAAACAATGTCAATCACATATATAGGATACTGTTCGTTGAGTTTCAATCTGCTTTCAACACCATTCAGCCGCATATCATGATTCGGAAACGAATAGACATGGGCGTCAATTCCTGCCTAATTAAATGGATTGAAAACTTTCTTGTGGACAGACAGCAGTATGTGAAAGTTAATGGGACAATATCAAGTATACGAAGTATGAACACCGGAGCGCCGCAAGGATGTGTAATTTCATCTGTCCTGTATTCAGTCTGTACACTAACCATTGTGTAAGCTCTAATACAACCTGCTCCACTATAAAGTTTGCAGATGATGCAGCAATTGTTGGAAAATTAATTGACAGTATTTCTGAAGAACGTTTTTTAAATGATATAAACAATTTCACAACTTGGTGCGATGACAACCACTTTCTTGTAATTGACTTTCGGAGTAACCTAAGTGACATGCTTCAAGTGATAATCAAAGGTGAACTTGTTGAGACTGTGTTTAAATACAAGTATCTAGAAACCTTCATTGACTCCAAGTTAAACTGGAAGTCTAACACTGAAGCTTTGTATAACAAATGCCAGCAGCGTATTCATCTCATGCGCAAACTGAGATCTTTCAATGTTCACCCGTCTGTCATGTCTTCTTTCTATGTAGCATTTATCCAAAGTATGTTAACGTTTTCATTTCATTGATGGTACGGGTCTCTCTCTCAGTTCATCTGAAATCTAAAGTGAACACAATTGTAAACATTGCAAGTAAAATCGCTGAGGCCAAATTTGAATGTTCAACAGAAATATATGAGCGGCAAATCTTAAATCAAGCCGTTAAAGGTACATCCATTGTGTTTCATAAAATTTTATTTGGCTTTTATACGTTCCAACTCACGATATGTGTTGTCTACAACACAAATAAATTCACTCAGCTTGCATATTTATCCCCAATCGCCAAATATATCATAATAACTAGTTTCCAATTAAAATTGAGTAACATAATTATGCATGTGCAGAAACCGAAACTGCACGTCCCATTTACATGCACAGTAGTTATGGGACCTATTAAACATTATCAACTCAAATTTGTCTTTTTATCTGTTATAAATAAGATTCCAAAATTACGTTTGACTCATTGACGCGCGCCACACGCTGTGCATTATCCGGTTTTCGATCAGAAATCACTACTTTTACCTTCAGATCATCAAAATGCTAAGTCAACTACCTCAAAATGGTAGTTTTCGGTAACAGTCGGTACTTCTCGATAAAATAACATCATTTATAACGTTTGGAATATTTGACCCCCAACAACACAATGGATGTACCTTTAAAATCATATCTGACCCAACTCATTATTTACATGCGGAATATCACATCCTCCCTTCAGGCCGCCGCTACAAAGTTCCAGTTTTGAAAACTAAGAGAGCCCGTACATCATTTGTACCAAACACAATATCTCTTTTAAATACACGTGCAAATACGTTATACGTCAATAGAACGATATGATGTATTTGTATCCCTGTTTTTATTTTAGCTCTGTTGATGTGAAGTAAATTCCTGAAAAGGCAATAGCGTTTTATTATTATTATTATTATTATTATTATTGATTGTTTACACAAAATATATTATTTAAAGGTACATTCATGGTGTTTCATAAAATTTTATTTGGCTTTATCCACAATACAAAGAAATTAACTCAGCTTGCATATTTATCCCCAATCACCAAATATATCATAATTACTAGTTACCAATTAAAATTGAGTACCATCATTACGCATGTGCAGACACCGAAACTGCACGTCCCATTGACATGCACAGTAGTTATATGACCCATTAAACATTATCTCACCAAATTTGTCATTCTGTCTGTTATAAATAAGATTCCAAAATTACGTTTTACTCATTGACGCGCGCCACACGCTGTGCATTGCCCGGTTTTCGATCAGAAATCACTACTTTTACCTTCATTTCGTCAATATGCTAAGTCGACTATCATTAAAATGATTGTTTTCGGTAACAATCGGTACATCTCGATAAAGTAACACCATTTATAATGTTTGCAATATGTGACCCCCAACAACACAATGGATGTACCTTTAACATCGAAAGTGTGAAAATAACCCCAATCTATTAAATGTAGTAAGAATTTATGCTAAGCATGGGCGTCTTGCCCCACTCTCCCCTACGTTATTATGACATTGTGAGGACGTTTATCTCAAAATTTCATTTCTACGTTTTAGTGACGTCGTCACAACGTTGGTAATTTACATTAGGGTTTTATGTACTAAATTAAATACGTTGCAGCGACGCCAAGAAATTACGTTACCAAAATACGACCTTCCCACAATGTCAGGATTACGTCGTGTGTAAGCTGGTGATCGAATGTATACCGGAAAATATCGTTACCTTACGGATCGCCAGGTATCAAATAGAAATTCCTAATTAAATTATGTTGCTTAATAAAGTCCTTGTTTCAGTTGTTGGGTCCTCTTTACACCCTACCACACCAGTTCCATTCTGACATAGCCCATCCCGAGACAGTATGCTGTTTTCAAGGGAGGAAAGCCTCTCGCCAGAAATAGTCAGGGTAGAGTTTATTCATAATACTATGCCCCGTTTTCGGTCGGCGAGCCTAAAATCCAGTTCTACAAGTTGAGGATACCGACTTATATAGAGCCCGCGCTGTTTTGTATTGACTGGTGACGTCACTCTCCATAGCAGACGATATGAGACAAACTCCTCACAGTGCTGCTACGACTCTCCTGCGTCAAGCTTCTATCAATGATAGCTGCATTCTGGGCCGTGTCCAAGAGAGGTTTAAAAGTAATCGCTCAATTAGCGATTACTTTTAAACCTCTCTTGAACGCGATTGCTCAATGTAGCGCTACGTAGCAAGGCGAGCGAACTTCGAGGAATTTGCACTGTGTCGTTCAAGAGAGAATTAGCGCTACTTGAGCACTACTTGAGCGCTACTTGAGCGCTACATTGAGCGATCAATGAGCAATTTAAGCGCTCGCTGTTATGGAATGGAGCCCTGGTTACTGGAGCGTAACTGACGACTGGCTTAATCATAGACTCCGGTGACGTCCAGGCCCATGGCCGCCCCCATGCGTAAAACCAATATGGCGGCAATAGTGATATTTAACGTTGTGAACTTCGAGAAATGGTGTTTACGAGTTTTTCTTAGCATTTTCATCACTAGTTACACAATCCTTAGGGTATAGTGAACACATACAGTGCCGTGCCATAAGTAAACGGACGATGACATTTTTCCCCATAGACTTACATGTTAATTTAGACCTGGATAAATAATTTTCATAAAATAAGTTCTTGTTGTATCAATGTCAAATTTCTCAGGTTTATTTGAAATCATTTCAGCTGTAAGGACATAATATAAATTACATTTTCTGACTTCAATTTCACATAGATTCATCCGACCTACCTGCAATTGTACATAAAATAAAAACGTATCCCACAGATCGCCATGTTAAATTTTTCACAAGTATGTACATATGTTGATCAAATTACTGTAATTCCCTGAATAGAAAATGGAAAATTAAACATAAATTATGAGGTTGTAGCCAAGATGATTCCTCACAACCTTGATAAATGTGAATATAATCGGACAAAAATCCTAATTATGAAAATTATTTATCCTGGACCAAATTAACATGCAAGTCTATGGAAATAACGTCACCGTCCGTTAACTTATGGCACGGCACTGTACATCTAAAATCGCTAAGAAAAAATTCTAAAGCTCTGTACACACGACTTCTTTAAGAGGCATTTAGAAGTTGGTGATATGAAGAATAAACAATTATATGGATTTACAACTTCTTTATTGCAAAGATATGCGACGTTTCGGTGTAGATACTAACACTGTTATCAAGCAAATGCTACTGAACATTGTGGTATGGCATATATATATATATATATATATATATATATATATATATATATATATATATATATATATATATATATATATATATATATATATATATATATATATATATATATACATGGGATATGTTTTTACAATTGAATGGGTTGATGTACAACGTGATTTTAATGAATTAGCTTGATGTACATAGTGTTTATACAATGGACAGGCAGTGGAGAAGCCAGATTGCTGTTGATTGAGAGCTGGTGATTGACAGGGATAATGATAAGCTAGCGTTGATTGGGCTTGATTAAGCGATAATAAGCTGATGGTATGTAATACCCTTGATCTCTGTTCATAGGGGGATTAAATTTTAAAATGTTCAGAGCTTCTAAGAGTTTCCTGATTTTAAAGTCTGATCGATTGACTTCCATGACCTTGGTGTTGTCCCACCACAGGATGTTGTGTTCTGGGTTGGCTTGGACGTGATCAGAAATGGCTGATTTGGAGTCTAATTTAGAAAAAATGCAAGTAGGCCTTTTGCTGTCGGATACATGTAATAAGGAGAAAGAAGACACTTGGAGGAACTATATGTACATGAGTGTCCCCCTCCGTCTCTGTACTTCCTGAAGCTGCAAACATCAACAATATAGGTTCTTCTCTGAACAGAGATGGTGGATATTTCATTCCTAGTGCTTGTCACCATTTACTGACGTAATCGTACAATTAGTTTCATATTTTATTAAATAGTTATATTTCATTTTCTTGTGTACTTTATCTATACTATGTACTAAGCTCATTTATTGAATAAACATTCAGTTGCCTTTCATTCAGTCTCAATCTCGTATTCCTTATACATTACATAACATATTAACTGACATCCAATCAATGTCATCAATCAATATATAGCCCCATACATCAATCCTATTTATTGTGTAAACAACGCATCTCCAATTTATTTTAAAACACCTCATGTCTATTTATTTCCTTATTTGGTGCTGGTGGTAGTTAATGATATGCCTCCACATTTGGATTATATTTAAAGTCTATCCTTGTGTATTTTTTTATAATCGAATACCGTGCGATCAGTACGCTATTTTAGATTAAATCGCAAAATAGTACATGGTTTGGAATATGTTGGTTCGTAAGTTCAAATTCAAATTTACCTCCCTCCGCTACTGCTGAAGTTGTTGTTCATCTACTAATTACATCTACTTCTAATGTACATTATATTTGAAGAAGACACGGAGTTAGTTTCACAAATATATGCAAGCTGAATGAAAAGAGACGATTTTGTAACCTCCAATACTTATCCGAATGTAAGCTAAGCTCCATACTCTGAAGACGAACATCCTATCATCATATTAATAAGTGAGTCGTTTTCAAAGGATGCAGGAATTCTTGTCTTTGCCTTATACAATATTAATCCTTACAAATTTATTTATTTGTTTGTGCTTTAATTTTTTTTATTAAGGACATTGTGTTATTATCTAGTAATATTCATGGTTATTTATGTGCATATATAATTGTTTTTTTTTCCTACAATATTTCAAAATGTCAAAATGACGATTTTCCCTTGTCTCTCAGCCAAATTGTTGCTTATTTATCATCTGTGTAGCTGCACTTTCGTATTGTAATGTATTTTTTGGTGTATGGCTATTGTATATATTCACTGTTTAGTTGACTGACATAAAGATAGAAACTTGTTTGATTGCATTATTCGGAAATAAATCATGTTTTGTTGTTGTCTCTCAGTTTTTGTTCTTTTTAGTAACGGCAACTTCAAATTTGAAGTAATGTATGGTCCCTGTTGCATGGATACTCAAACTTCCTGCCATGCTCTTTGGCAGTTTCTTTTCCATTTGATACCACAGTGCTCACGATGATTCATTGAGTGAGAGCTGCAGACGAAGTCTCAAAAGGTGAGAATTAAGACCATATTTTTACTTAGCATCTTTCCTGTATCAGTATTTTCACCTTTAGATGTCAAATATGGCAAACTTTTGTTTTCATGATAGCATTTGAATGTTGGAACATTTGAATCTTAAACGGTGCAAACTGTGTAAGGGAGCATTAATTTTCTGATAATGTAAATTGTGTTGATGTATTTCCTTCCCATAACATTCTTTTCTGTAACAATAAAATTGTTACAGGAAGGAATGATTTTGTTACAGTAAAGACATTTCGAAACTTTAAAGAGGATCAACGATCAAAATGAGCTTTTACATATTAATATATTTGTAGGTTTAAACATATACTACTTCAGATATTAGTTCATTACCTTTAGTGTGAAAAGAAGATCAATATGGAACATTTATTCTTGAACTGTTACAGTAAAGACTGTGATTGTTATGGGAAAGAATTTATCCATGTTTTTGTTATTATTTCATTGAATGTTTAACCAATATCTGACTCTTTGTCGGTGTAATCATTTCATCAATACTATATCATACTGCAAGTGTGTTCAACTTTAGGTATTGTTAGAGGTACATATTTGTAAACTCACAATGAATATTATCGTTACAGTAAAGACAGCCTTCTGTTACAGTAAAGATTCATTACATTATGGTAAAGATAAAATAAAATGTGTATTGCGACCAAACATTTCAAAACTTTAAAACTACTGTGTATTCATGTATGGACATGAAATGTATTTGAAAGATGATTCAGTAGTTGATTGTTTCATAATGTGATCAAACAGATTGATAAGCATCCTTCTCCCTTGTTACAGTAAAGAATGATAATTGTTACAGGAAAGAATAATTATATATGTCCCTGAATTATTATATTGAATGATTTACCAACAACCGAATTTGTGGAGCTGTAATCATGACAGGAACAATATCCTAGTACATGTGTCTTCAACTAAAATGCATTGTTAAAGTTTCATGCCGTGATAAATACATTTTCTGTTACAGTAAAGAACAGATTCGGTCACAATAGAGATCCATTAATGAAGATTTTAACATATTTATATAACATATTTAAATTTTACAACAATTTGACTCAAACTTAGCTCATGAAAAATATTCTTGCAAACATTTTTTTAACATGTAAGTCTTTAGGAAATCCTAGTGTCGGGAAAAGCTTTTGACCCCTGTACTGTAGTAACCGCTTCGTCGGCATTCAGTTCAATTAGGGAATCTGGTATTATAAGGCCGCTTCTTCCAAATAGATAAATGACCTTTTAATGATGCTCTAATAAATGTTTTTACATATCACTTATGCTAATTAGTCTGGTGGTCAGACCCAGATAAAGGTTAGTTGCTACATCTTGTTATAGTTGTATACCCAAAAGCTTTTCTTTTCTATAGCTGGATGTCCTTGACACGCTCATTCACTTCCCACAGAGTTTACTCCCTTCAGATTTTCGTTCTTAACCTATGTTTTACTATGAGGCAATTCCCTTTCATAACAAAATACCTAGCGGCAAAAAAGGATACCAAATATAATACCCCTACTTTTTATCCCCAGAAATCACATTTTACATTTTACGTTTTCGTCGATCGCGTTATTTGAACAATATTAGGCGTTGCCTGTGATTACAAGTGTCTTCCTAATTATACATCTGCTAAGAATTATTTAATGAATAAGGATAGAGAGGATTGGTTTCTTCAACTATTTAATGATAGTGGTAAGTGTAATGGCAATAACTTGCGGACTTACCGCTTATTTAAACATCCTCTAAATACTAAATCTTATGTTTTGCTTCTCTTCAGCGTTCACACCTCAGTACACTCAGCAAATTACGATGTGGCACTCTTCCCTTAGAAATATAATTATGCAGGTTTTCTCGTTCTAAAGTACCTCTTGAAGAAAGATTTTGTAACTTTGTAACAGTAAATGTATAGAGGATGAAATTCACTTTCTCACTGTTTGCAATTTTTTACTCAGATTTTGGAAATCTGTATCTTATGCTGATAAGGTGATCCTGCCTTTCTACATCTCACTCCGACTAACCAGGCTGTATATATATATAGGTAGGTTTTGTAAGCCACTGGCTGCCCTAACATATGATAAGGATAGGCAGAGGTTGCGCCTCTCTTAACTTTTTATATTTACTCCATCCTTTTATTATATGATTGCAGGTGAAATACCGGGATTATTATATAGCTAGCAGTGAAATATGTGATTACATGTATATGATGAAAATATAATCCATATTCGCACATAAGCAGTAAAAGGTCATATTTTCACTGCAGTGACTAGTGCCCGGAATTACTTTTCATGATTGTCTCCCTTTGAAATAAAATCATCTCCCTTTAAAAGTGACTACCTCCCTTGCTTTCCACGTCTTACGGTGAACGACAATGTTTTGCTGTTGCAGTCAATGACTGTTGACCTTTTATTGTGTTAATATCATATTACATAACATTCTGATCTTCATTTATTGTTGATATGTTGCATAGTAGTTCTTTTATTCGTGAAAAACTTGGATAGGAGAGAGGTATGTGACAGACACAGCGAACGTCACTCGTTGTACATAACCCTTCGCGTTTGAAATAACGAAAAAACTTGCGTTCTTCAATGTCTTAGAAATGTTTACTTGACTAGATGGTACCGTAATATTATTGGTCTTAAATTTATAAACATTCACAACAGATTTATTTTTGTAAAACATTGTCCTCTTTTATATTGTCTTATTTCAGTCGAATTATTTTCTCACTGCGTTTACCGTGAACTTATAGCGGGGAGTTGTTAGGATTATGAAAACAAGACCGGTCTTACCTTTCAATGTCACTTTTTAATTTGTTTTACGCAGATTAAAGTTATATAATAAATAGACTATTTCAATGTTTTTGCCGAATATAATTTCGTGGAGTGAGAAAGCGACATTTTCATATCACTTTCTCACTCCACTCGATGAGATAGAAATGATATTCACCAAAAACAATGAAATAGTCTCTATCTATCAATGAAAATAAACCGTGTTATCAGTCACTAGTGAAAATAACAATGGAACGTGTTATATAACAATGACCTGACCATAAAACAATGCTCCGACGTCATGACACGTTCTGGATTCTCATTCTGGAGCGGACTTAACATAAATGACAGTCGATTTCGGTGAATATGCAAGGATTTGGCCATATAATAAATAGAAAATGGACAAATACCATGTTTATCTCATCTTGTGAGATAGAAACTTTAAATATTATCACTCGTGGCTGCGCCACTCGTGATAATAAAAACTTTCTACCTCACTCGATGAGATAAACATGGTATTTGTCAAGAAAAGCCAAATTTCCTCGATTTATTCAATGTTTTATATCCATATTTATCTATATTTTAAAGGCCGGTGCTATCTTTTTATCTGCATTTTTTTTTTTATATCATTTGAATATTGTTTTAGTATGCCATATGTGAAATGTATGTAAGCACGTGACACAGAAATAAAATACTTTTATTCTTCTTTTCTTCTCGCCTTATTCTTCCTAATTACCCTTCTAATATTTATGTTTTAAGTAACACAAATAAACTATTTTCGTTTTTAAACGAGAAAACTTGTATCTTACGTTTCTGTTTCAAAAACAACCATTATGACGTGTAATTTGCAAATGCCACAGCGGCGTCGCTGATTGCACAACTAGACTCAAATGCAACCGATCAGGACATTCCATTTCTAGCCGAGAAAGTCTACATCTGAAGTGAGTAAACTCAGTCTGAATAAAATCGCCCCTGATCCTAAGAATTAAATCTGCAAAATAGTTCATATCGGGGATACGAACTGGTTCTATGGATTTCTCGCCACGAGGTCTGAGGACACATTGTAAAGGCGCGTGTTCCTTACCAATTTAGTGCAGACAAAGCCCAGTCAAATAACTGACCAATAACGTCACCGTTTTGAACGCATTCGGGACAGACGTAAGGATAGCTTTTTGGCATTAACTGTCCCTAGCTTTTCGCACCGAAAGCTTCTGGCTTGTGATTGGTTAACTGAATTGCGCAAGAACATGGGTTTTGCGAGGAAACCTCTGAACGATATGAGTTCGTATCCCGATAAATATACTATTTTGCAACTTTTATACCTCGGAAAACTGTCCATGTTTATCAGACTGTGGTAAGAGAATGATACACGGTATACAACAGCTAGGTACTTAACGTGCAGATATGTGCACTAATTTTTTGGGGCAAGATTGATAAAACAAATTCAGGAAAATATCTTAATTTTAAGAAAAGTTAGTGAAATCGTGCCTTTTCATTTTTTTGGGTCGATTCCACACTTTTCATTTTGTATTACAATTTGAGGTTACGTGATTAATTTTCTGAAATATGTGCAACATCGAAATCCCTCAAATTTAACCCCCTGAACGCCCCACCCCCGGGACCGCCACTGGTCACGAATGCTCAAAGATCTAGGTTGCAGATTGGGACTGAGTGGGTGCATCCGAACCTAAATCTGAAGGGAGTAACCTCTGTGGGAAGAGAATGCAGTTGGTGTAACTGAATGACATTTATTAATGTCCAGCGTTAGCCGAGGCCGGGTTATAGTCTTCAGTACATTAACGCTGACTTAACTATGTTCAAAGAACGTACATAGACAAAAACCGTCGTTTTCCCCTTTAATTTACCCACATAGCGAGACATAAAGCAATATAATTTATTATCTATAACTCACTTTTTCATAACATCATACAACTGAATACTTCGATTTGTTTCAAAGCTTTTTAGCGAATTTTACCATACTTCCACGAACCGGAAACGTTGCTCTCTAAAATGACTTTTTCAAATGACGTTTTTCGAAAGATTACCGGGTTAACATCCTGGGCCCATATTTTCGAAGCTGTCTTAGTGCTAAGATTGTCGTAAGTAAATGTTGATGTATTGTACTTACGACTACCTTAGCGCTAAGAGAGCTTCGAAAATATGGTTCCTTTTCCATAAGGGTATTTGGATCCGCAGTTATCCCCTGATTATCTTAGAAGTTTTGCCTCGTATCCTCGAAGGTTGATTACTCATCACTATATAAAGCATGCATTTTGTCAACCAATGAAATATCTCGATAATAAATGGTCACTCATTGGTCTTCTCATCGGGCACTGCCAATATTGCTCAACAAGTCATTTTATTAAACCCTCGAGGCACAGGCTGATAAGGAAATCAGGGGAGTTAAGGAGTCTCACGGATAGGACCACTGTGATCGAACAGGATGATGGAATTAACACTACTTGGTGTTTGGTAATGCTTCAAAACGCGCGTTATTTAAATTTGTATACCCTTTAAACTTCAAATGAAACTTTTCACGTTTTTTCGAGGTAATGCCTCAGTAATGAACTTTTAATAATTAACTTTTAACTTTCATTTACTCACCACAACCTTATAGATTTTGTCCAGTGTAGTCTTTGTTATGAAAATAACATCTGACCCAGTTTGTAAAATTCTTTTTATCTGGTTTCCACTTTATTCCCCCCCCCCCCCCCCCCCCCCCCCCCCAAATTATTTTGTCATAATGATAAGACACAAAAATATAAAAATATGTTTATTTATAAGTATTATATACACTCATTTGCACATATCAACATAACTTTGTTAAACGATCTAGCGCATACATCTGTTATACTCGAGCGTCTGATGTTGAACAGGAGTAGCCCGGATGTAGATACATATGTGAAATATATAAAACAGTAATATACAATATATATATATATCTTCAGGAAATGAATGGAATCAAGTAGTTTTCATGATAATGAGACAAAACACAAAAATATCACAAATTTTAACAAATATATTTTCTTTACAATAAAGTTATCTTAACTCTTCTTTGTAACTTTATATTTACAAATGAGCACATATTTGCTGGGAAATAAAGTATAAACATCTTCACAAATAAAATATTTACACTATGGCAATATTAATTCTATAAGCCTAACCTAAGAATCGTATTTTGATTTGAAAATGGATTTTTGCTTATCCTCTTAATGAAATGCAAAATAAAATAAAATATGAATTATTTTGAAAATATGTAGCATATTGTAAAACGTCACGAGATATGGAAATACAGTTTCCTCATCTAAGTTTCGTCATGTTGTTATGGTGATTTTTCTGCCATCATATTTTGTCATATTTTGTTTCTTGTGTGTCGATTTTGAAGAATCTGAAAATAAACAATTCGATACTATATGAACAATAATATGACATCGTCTCTTAACTTGCACATTTTAAAACAACACGAACCTCTTACATCATTAGTTCTTTAAGATAAAACAATAAAACCACAAACAAAACAAATCGTATAAAACAATTACACTATAATCATTTTTTAAAATATCAATAGTATCACGGTAAAGCATTTCACGTCAGGGGTCATATCAAAAGAAAGTCATAATCAGGCATTTTGAGACGGGGGTCATCTCAAAATGTATCTGTATCAATATTATTATCCTAGCAATAATTGGAAGGTCCGTTATGATGGCGATAATAGAATGTCAACTTTGCACAAAATAAATTTGCAAAATATAAAGACATTGAAAACGTTTAATATTATATATTATTATAAAAAGGAAATACTTATAAAGAAAATATTACCTATACATATTTTAAAAGGCAACTTCTGAATCCTGTTTCGAGTCTTGTCTCTGCAGGTCAAAGTCAGGATCGAACGCACTGTTTGGATACCCGTTACTGGTGTGGCTATAAATATTTTCGTAGGGCTCTGAAAGGAAACAGAAAAAGTCATTAAAGAAGTGAAACCCTTCAGTTATTAGTGGGAGATGACGGTTTAAACGCCAGATCACACTGTGAGATTTGTTGTTACAACTTGTAGAATCAAGCTGCAGAGTTTACACGGTTTTTATAAACGTCCTTCAGTTTATATAAAGTCAAACTACTAGGGTATTCTCACACTGTAAGTTGAATACTACAAGTTTTACCTACAAGTCGTACTGTAAGAACCGGCCTCAACAAAGGGATCTATGTTGAAGATTTATTGTGTCTTAAGACGATATGTTGGTACTATTATATTAATACCTAACACATAATATGCTTATACAATAATAATACTATATAGAGCGATAGAAAATTGAAACAATTAACTTTCTTCCAGCCAAATAGATTTGATAATCAGTCGCCACCAGACACTCGTTTTTACTGGTTACTCTTATAATCGACACCCTGGACAATTACGACTTCTTTTCCTCGACGTGAGAAAGAATATGTCCTATTGTTAAATAGAAAATACGACTCTTACCTCAGCTCTACAGCTCGAGGGTAACGTTTATTAGCGTGAAGTATAGAAAAGAAAGTGATGTAACTAACCTTCATCCTCGTCCCCGGCCCGCTTGTAGGCGATCAGGAGGATGAGTTTACGTATGGGGATGCAGAGCAGCAACGCTGTCGCGTTCACAAAGTTGGCAATGGCGACGGCAGGATCTCGAACCGTAGGACCAGCATTTGTGGTGACTATCATCCACACGAGGAAGCATCCTGCAGTACATATACAGGAGATGAGAATCCACCTGGACTCCCTGTTGTTGACCTCGCTGTCCCAGCTCATGGCGGCGAATATCGACGTTATGAGGAGGATGAACATGACGAAGATGAAGGACAAGACGAGACCAATGTCGTACATCTCCACCGGGTCGCACCACCAGTAGTCATGGATATTGCTGTCCACCATTTTGGAGGCTGTGGGAGCGACGAGGATGATCCACTCTATCGGGATGATGGCTTGGATGAGGACGATCCCCACGGCAATCATGAACAGGGAACATGCACTTGTGATCTTGCGATATTTCTTCTGCTCGTTCCAGTCCATATCACCGTAGCGCCAGTTGTCAACTGCCTTGACCAGAAGGGCTGAGAAGACGATCATGTATATGACTCCCATGCAGAAGCGTCTGGTCGCGCAGATGTTGAAGGATGCGGGCAGGAAGAAGGCGAAGTTGATGAGGTAGATGCCGAGGATGCCAAGGATCACCATGAAACCGAGGATAGTCGTTCCGCCACGGATCGGGTAAGTGAACAGAAGGATCAGAGCAACCAAGACAGTCACAATGAGTCCGATTGAGGTCAGGACTGCTACAGCAATAGCCCACACTGGCCATTGGTGGATCATGGTACCGTCGTTTCCATAAAGATAGTAGTTCCTTGGCTCGGTGTACAATGGGCCTTGTTGTTGTGGGCTAGTTCCCCCAACTTGTGGTCTTGCACAGCCACAGTTGGCATCTTTGGGACAACTAGACTTGAAGTTGGTTGTGAGAGTGGTGTTGATGTTGGTCAGTGAGTCATCTTGCCAGTCGGCAATCTGTAAAGGAAAATTCATAATAAAGAGTTATAATCTACAGGTATAAATACATCTTCATTTCAAATCCACACCATCTATGTATATTCCTCTGTTGTATAGAAATAGAGAAATTGCATTTATTCTTGTTTCCATGAAGAAATAAATCAATAAAATTCTGATATAAATTACAAATGTGGGTAGTCACAAAATTGTGTATGAAGTCACATGAACAGCGAATGTCAAAGAAAACAAAGACTGGAGAACTAGTTCGTAATCCGGATAACGAATGAATGAAAAGCGTGAAATACAAATAATTTACCTTATGAGAAGCTCCTGGATAGTTCCACAACAAGACTTCATAACCAGCATCCCAGAACCTCTCAGAGTTGAACCTCAAGTTGAACTCTCTATTTGCTGCAGTCTCGATCTGGAGCTTGTCTCTTAGAGGAACTGCAGAGATGTTGAGGATATTACTAAAGAGTCGGTCACGGTCTGTGTTGATTGCTGGGAGGCAATCATCTAGAGACTGGCTTCCACAGCTGTCTGCAACTCCCTTGATCATTGCATAGGCTGCAGCTATTGTGGATAGTGTGAATCGGTCCATGTTGGGTCTGAACTGTCCAGTGAAAGTCTCACTCTTGTTGCAAGGTGGAAATTGAGTCGCAGGGAAAGCAGCATCTGTGAGTCTGCACCGGAAGTGGGATTGGTAGTAATCCTCGTACCATGATTTTGGAACATATTTGTCGTTGAGGTTTGGGTTGCCTTCTGTGTATGTCATACTCTCTGCGAAGGTGACATAGTCCTTAACTATGCCTTGACGCTGCCTAAGAACCATGCCAGTGAAGCGGTAACCTGCTGGGAACTGCCATTCCACTGCTCCAGTGTCTGTGAACACCCAGAAGAACTTGTCCAAGACATTGAGCTCCTTGGCTGCTCGTAAGATCAGCATGGTGTCTTTCATAGTGGTGAACAGGACAATAACGTTTGACCCTTGGGCTTCACGGAGCTGAGTGATAGCTTCATTTGCATCCTCCATTGTTGGGTTAGTCGGGAGATTGAATGCTGACCTGACGCATGTCTTCCCTCCAGACACAGACAGGAAGTTTCCATAGCCGCCATTATCAAACCTCCATGCTGAGCTCACTGCCACGACATAATCATACCCAAGAGCCTTCAGGATTGCAGCAACTCCTCTCAGTATGTAACCCTTTGGTGCAGTGGTTCTGGCGAGATAAGGGTACATTTCGGTGTTGTTGAAGACGATGGAGTTGGCACTAGGGCTGATGTAGCTGACTTTGAAAGGGTCAAGTACACGGGCAGCACCTAACGTATTCTCATTCCCAGACACCACGACTCCAACGGTGTTTCGCAAACTAACAAACGTAGGGTTCGCAAATTCGGAATTGCAAAGACCTCTACCATTGAGCAGATTATAAAGGTCCTGTCCAGTTCTCAAACTGTTTGAGCAGGTATCTATGGCAACGGTTCTTATATTAAGGCGGAAATCCCTGGAAACAATTCTCTGCATCGCATAAAAGAAGGCCATAAACTGTTTGATTCCATCCTCCCTGATAGCGCCACATCTGTAGGAATCTGTTCCTTGTTCATGGACGTCAAAGATTCCGACAACAGTGAGAGCAGTTTCATCAGGAACACCTGGCTCATGGATGGCGTATCTCACTCCGACGTTTCGGATGCTCGGACACTCTGTACATGCGTCGGGGCGGATGCAGCTGCCATCATAGTCTGCCACATATGATGACGTGAGGTCACCGTCCCCATTGTATGCACCAACCTGTATGAAGAGAGATTAAGTAAATAATTATGAAGTATTATACCGTCAGTTTATTAATCAGTTTGAATGCACACAGAGTAGCCTCCAAAAGTTGATTTTTTTTATATTTTGACATTTTTTAGAACTTACATTTAAACAACCTACAAAATTAAAAAATTTGTAGGTAATTTTCTATGTCTTTTGTCATGTTGAAATCCAATATTCAATTTTAAAATGTTCATTGTCATTTGTGTAAGTAAACTTAATATTTCTTACAAATGTTCAAATGGTTGATTATGTGTTAATATCATGTTTTGTTGGAGATCAGTTACTAGTAGGTAGTTAAATTTGCGTAAAATTATTACACGTACACATTGAACTAAATATTTGCAGTAGACACACACATCACATGGAGTCCTATAACTTTTGATTTATTTACTCACATTATCATTTCCGTGGACTTACCTTCTTATAAACGTAGCCTTGAACCGGGATGAACTGCAGATTGTAGATATCATATCCCTTATTACCATCACGTCTATCAGTGAACCGGAAGTCTTCTTCAGACGGGTCCTCAAAGGTCACTTCCTGTAGCCTGTCGAGGATGATGTCACGTGTATTGGGGGCGTTCTTGTATGCCTCGCATACAGTGGTGTAGTTGACTCCGCATAGCTGTAAAGGAGAACCGTACATGAAGATTTGTAATGTTGCTACTGTGGATTATTAGTGTTAAGTCATGAGAACTCTGTTTCAAATCTACAGTGTTTGGCCTTTTAGATCTACTGAATGTATTACAATATCGCGATTTTAAAAAGTCAGTCGTTTAAATGTAAGTGTGACTTATGTTTTAGAGAATACCCCATGTTTGCAGTCCTGAACAAATGAGCCATACCTTCCATATTTGGAACTAATCGAGATAAACATAAACTGGCTAAAGTAGTTTCACTACATACAAACGTAAATTTCAAATGTGATATAATAGATATACAAAAACTTTAGAGTCGAATCTGAATCTGAATATGTTCAAATACCCCTCGGAAAACATATTTTACTGTCAAATGTAATTACACAAACCTGTTTGAGAGTGGAATCTATGGCAAATGCCGCTGAGTAGACACTGTTGATGACGTGTAGTACGCCGGGGTCTTGCTTGTACCTGATGCTGGAGATGATGTTTTCGGGGGTCTGGGGACACTGCTTGGGGTAGCTGCCGTCAGAGATGGTCAGGTAACAGTTTTGGATCTCCTCATAATACTCGCCGAACCAAGGGTTGTCTTGAGAGTTTGCAGGAGTTTTTCCACTGAGGTAGGCATCGTATACTCGCAGGTTGGTGGTCTCCAAGTTGAACGTGATAGAACCTCTTGCAATCTCCTCAACCTCCAAGATAGCATCCTCATTGTTGCCCCAGGTGTCTGATCCGATAAACCGGAACTTGCCAATGGCTGCTGGATTACGCTTCACGGCCTTGAGCAGAGCATTGATGTAGCCAGTTCCGGCGAAGACTACAATGGTGTTTGCAACTGGTTTCGATAAAAGCTGAGTGATGACATCGTTGCTGCTTTCTTTGGAGACTGTTCCGTTGTCGGGGAAACGGACCATCTGTCCTACACAGATCCTCATCTCTGGAGCAAGACGTTCAAAGGCAGCAGCTCCAAACTCACCGTAGTTGGATTGTGTGTAGAGGACCTGTACGTAGCGGATGTCGTTCTTGTCCAGGAAGGTCAACATGGCGCGAGCCTGTTTGTCATCTGCTGGAACTGTGCGGTAGAAATATGGGTAACGATACTGATCGAGAAGAGCTGTAGAAGACGCTGCATAACTGATCTGAGGAACTTTGATATCTGCAAGGATTCGTGCCAAATACAGAGAGCTGCCACTGGAGTAACCTCCGATGTAGAGGTCAATATCATCTGGATCTATACTGTAGCCGTTCTTGGCAAGAGTGGTGAGTCCGTTGTGGATGTTGGACACGAGGTAGCCGGTTCTTATAGCGCTTTCACAAGAGTCCAGCCCGACCCCTCCCAGAGTTGTTCCTCTGAGGATGTTTGCAAAGATTCCTTCTTTGCCGTTGACCTGACCCAGAGCGTAGTGGAAGGCCTCGAGGAGTTGGAATCCGTGCAGAGTGTTGATGTTCCCACAGGAGAAAGGATTCAGGTTCTTCTGATGTACGTCGAAGATTCCTGGAAGGTGCAGAATACTAATATAAGGTAAGTTTAATTGTGGATATGTGCTTTTGCATTGATATGTAAATGTCCAGCATCTATAAATGGAAATTTGTCAAATAAGAAATGAGACAGTTTCTGTGTTTAGTTGAACAGTGTCAGATAAGAGCGACTGAAATTAAACAGGAATTATATTCAGAGCTTACATATGTGCTCAAATTTTCTGAATTTCTGAAATATTTAAATAACTCTTAATTATTGAGAAAATATATAATTGCATTTACCAAAACGGCATTTCGCTTCCCTGGTACAATACATGCTGAATATATTTCATTTTAACTAATTTTATCTCTCATTTGTTAAAATATGAAATATTTCAATTCACCAATACTTAACAAATATTATCAATATGGGATTCGAACCCCTGTCTTTATACGATTTATTCCCGACTCACCTCCCAGAAGGATATCCCCAGGAACAAAGGAGAAGTTGAGTCCTGTCTGTACACACTCCAGACAGGGAGAATTACACACAGACACTACGTTTGTGTAGTCTGCAGCCAGGTTATCATTCATTTGAATAGCAGCTCCCTCGTAATTTCCAACCTGAAAGAGACAATGAAGAGAAATTTTTTACCAATATTTTTTGTATGTGGTTATCCATTGTTTTCATTATCCCTTCGTATTTTCAAGGAGGAGAAATTTTTCATGTAGGAGAAAATGAAGAAAAAACGTCACATACCAATATCAAAGAAATTGTTACGCTTAATTCATGTTAACTTAACTTTAAGTTTTTCCAACGTGTTTAATTTACTAATAAACAATAAAGAACGTCGTATCTCCATAATATTGTACATATAAATATATTTATAATCCCTGATAATTTCTTTTGACGATGAATAGTCAATATCGAATTTTCTTTGTAACGAATTTGGTATCTGCCTGGTATTAAGCCTTTACATTTTCCAATCAATGAAGGGACAATGAACTCAGAAGAGAATTTTGTCATTATGTCATCATGATCGAATGGTCATTCGAATTCATCGTGCTTTCTGAACTCATTCGCATTAGACCAACAAATCTACCTCTCACACTGAAGAGTTCCACACCGCTTTCTACGTCGCACAATTTTCTTCCAGTACGGATAACCATTTCTATGGATATGGTTTATCGGGTCGTTCAATGAAATGTTTTACCCTCTAACGTAACATTATATTGTATAAACTTCAATAATCAATATGGACAACTGGAGAAAAAAAAGAAAAAAAAAGAAGTGCTACAGCGCCTTTAAATTTCATTGAACTTTCACCTAAATCGCTTGATCCCAAAGCAAGTATTACGGGATCAGATGCAAATGCAACAGCAGGATGTTACAACCGAAATTATGGTTCTTAAAATATACTATTTCGCTTTCATATAATCCTGCAACATGTGTCGTAAAAGTCATATGACACAATTTCAAGTGTTATAATTTCTTAATTACCCATTCTATTCTATTTAAATCGTGTAGAATTAGTCAGGAAACGGCTCATTTCTCTTGCGCAGGCAAGCTACAGTGACATCACGAACAATCGTTTTATGACGTCACAGACGACATACGGGCAGTCGCAGTGAAACAATCGTTGCTAGGCAAATGTGATATGTGCACATGTGCTCATATCAATAATATTAACTCTGTTATTTTCTTATTTTTTTATCTTACTGACTAAACAAAGTGAATCATTATTTCATATAGAAATATAATTAAAACACACACTTTGTTCATAGTTTTTCAGTAATAGGGCTATGCACATAGCCTTAAAGCTTTCAGTTAATAGTGAGACTTATAAATGGTAAATGTCCACGAAACCTCCCATTCATACAAATAGAAAGTTATTTGGAATTCGGAATATACGCAATCCCTAAACATAATACTCACAGTCTCGTAGACGGAGCCAGTGAAACGGAGGATGTTGTATTTGCTGTTGCCCTCTCTGTTGAAGAAGCGGAAGCCACTGCCCAGGTTGTTGAAGGTCGTCTGTCTAAGGTTCTCGACGAGCCGGATGTTGAGATCTGCAGCGTTACGGAACTCCTCACAGACCCCGCTGTACTCCTCCCCGCAAAGCTGCTTGAGGGTCAGGTCGAGGGCAAAGGTCGCAGAGTAGACAGCATTGATAGTTGAGCTCACGTAATTACTCAGTGCAAATCCTCCTCCATTGGGGTTGAACGGAGAAAGAGATTGAGGACAGTCGACTGAATAGGAGTAGTAGCCAGGCAGGTTGCACTGTCTGATTGCCATGTAGTACTCGTCGAAGTAAGGGTTCTCTGGGTAGCCTGCAGACACCTTGTCGTTCAGGTAAGTGAGGAAATCGGAGAGATCCGGAGTATTAAGCTCAATGCTGAGCATGTTCCTGGCAGATATTCCTCCTTCTGTCTGAACGAGCTTGGTGAATGGTTCTGGAGAGATGAATAGAAGTCTGGATGCAGCAATATCAGTTCTGGCAGCCTTTGCCCTCAGCAGACGGGTCATGTCAGCAGTTCCGAGGAACAGGATCACGACGTCTGTTGAATGACTGACGATCTTATTGATAACATCATTTGCTGACATGGAGGAACTAATCTCTGTTGAGGCTGAAACACATATACCCTCCTGCTGAGCTGCAGCTCTTGTGGCGCTGAGGCCGCCACGTCCATAAGAGTCAGCTGAATGGACAACCTGGACAAAGGGGAGGTTCAGAGACTTGACTGTTTTAATCATGGCCATGGCGACAGTATCATCACCCTGGATGGTCCTGTAGAAGGAGCTAATGTTCATCAGTGCCTTGGATGTTGCAGATGGACTCACAATGGGAATACTGTATGGGTTCAGGAATTCACCAGCTTCATGTGTGCTGGCTGTGTTATCTGTCAACCAAGCTGTTATTTTTCTTGCAAGCGCATTCTGGTACATAGACGCCTCCATTCCACTGATTTGCAGAGATGTGTCCATCAAACCTGCGTAGATGCTAGAGAGCAATGAGAAGGGTCTGTCAGGGTTGTTACAGTGGTCCATGGCTAATCCCCCAAGGCTTACACCTCTCAAAGAAACAGGTGCACGGTTCTTGTTGACCATATCAATAGCATACTGCATGGCTGCAGTGTATTGGAACCCATTGGTGGTCTTGACTGGTCCACACACAAAGGGCCCCTGGTTTCCTGGATTGCTGACGGAGAAGAGACCCCCGAGCATGAGGTCTCCCGGGAGATAGAGGAATGGCTGCTGGGTGTACTGGAAGCACTGTAGACATCTGTCAGTACACCTCGAGATGACAGAGCTGGCTTGTCCACCAAGTGCAAATATGTTACCGTCTTGCATTTGTGTTATGCGTTGTTCTCGAACTGAGTATTTGCCGACCTAGATAATGAAAGAGTGTTATCTCTGTCAAAGGTTTAATCATTAAAAATATATTTTTTAATATTAGGACAATAATATAAATCTTGTTATTGTTGTATGGGTTTACTGATAATGTGTTCCGTAAGAGATTTTAATTCACTCATAGACATCTGCAAAATGAAGATCTAAAATCTTAAAATGCTAGTTTCAACGTTTCACAATGATCAACGTGATTTTCAGTTTTAAATAATTGTGCAATTACTCGTAGCTAAATAACTAAAGAAAAGTGTTACTGTCATCTTCATTTTCGTATATGAAATATCTTGAAATACTATAGAAACTCACGTTTACATAACCCTGTCCAGCTCGGTAGTTGTAGATGTCTAAGTCCATCACCCCCTCTCCATTCAAGAGACCGAAAGTTGTTGAGGACAAACTGTCAAAGTAGGATATGTTTCTCAACTGCTGCAGAAGCACCTGGCTGACTCTGTCCTTGTCCCTGAAGGCGCTGCAGAGTCCATTGTAGCTGTTGCCACAGACCTCGGAGAGAGTGTTGTGAAGGGCCTGAGCCATAGAAAAGACTGAATGGATCATGAAAGGAGGGTAGGCTCCATAATACTGAAAACTCTGTGCTGTACAGGCTTGAGTGTGACCACCACGACTACCGGCGTTAAGGTAACAATTGAACTTTGCTTCATACAGTCTAGCTAGTACAGGATCTTGTTTCACTTGGTCCAGGTTGTTTGTTACGAAGCCAGCTAAATACTGGTTGAACCTGTTCGCAACTGGCGAGGACAGACTGATGGCAATGCTACCACCTACAACATCAGGGTAGTCAGCGACAATGTTAAATTCATTTGACCAAATGACCAAGATAAGGACAAACTCATCAACTGCTCCTTTGGCTCTCATAGCAGCCATGAGACTTCGAAGGCTTTGTGGCTCTGCAAATACAATGACGGCCTTAGCATTAGAATTTGATCTTAGTCTGTCAACAATTTCGTTTGGGTCTTGATTTGTACCGTAGGCGCCAGCCACACATATCTGTGACTTTGCAGCATGTTGCTTCAGTGTCATCATATTGTCGTGGCCATATTCATTCGATTCGTATATAAGCTGAGCATATGACCATCCGAATCTCTTTAAGATGTCGACAATAGCCGAGCTCATCACATCCCCGGAAGGTATAGCTCTGTTAAAGTAAGGATACTGCATCCTATTCCCAAGCCTCATTGATGTTGCTGAAACTTCAATCTCTGGCAGTCTGTAATTGCCTAGACTGATAGATGTTTCCAGTGCACTCGCAGAGGACCTCAGGTTGATGAACGATCTCAAGAACTCGGTGTCAATGTTTCCACCTGAGGCATCGGTGAAGGTTTTTTTCTCCCGGAGTAGGTCCTCCAGGAAGGTAGAGGCAATGTATTTATCATTACAATTATCTACAACAAGTGCACCCAGTGACACGCCACGCAGGACGTTCGGCCCGAGAACGTTTCTGAAGTCACTCAAAGCATACCTCATCGCCACCATTGTTTCTGCGCCGATCTGCACTATTGGTCCACATGTAAATGCATCCGGTCCAGCCTGGCTCTGAGTGAGGATGCTGCCGATGACGATGTCCCCTGGAATGTAGGTGTATCTGTAGTCAGTGATGGGAAGAAGACAGTTCTGACACCCACCAGCTTGACAGAGAGAAGACGGAGCTGGAATCGGGTTCAGACGGTTAACGTCGTAAAAGGTTATTCCGTTGACGTCCAAGTTCAGGTTCCCGTTGGAAGATGAGCCAACCTGGAATGATTTGAATACTTTAAAAATACGTTGTGGTTCATTGTGAAAAATACTAACATATCTCTGGGCATTCTGATCCAATGGAGGTAACTCAATTAATTTCTAATGTTACTGTGAAAGAAATTATCTTGAGTAACCTCTGTGGGGATAGAATGATGGCTGTTGCCTTTGAATATATCAAAATATTCACTTATTCTTAAACTTCTTTACTCGTTAATTTGTCTTAATAAGGAACCAATTTACCCTGGTCATTCGCAACTAAGTGACATGTACAAAGTACCTTATTCAACGTAAACATCTTTAATACAACTGTCAAACTATGATTGCATTACATGCATTTAGATGTTGCAATTTTTAAGAATGTTATCGTTTTGTACTGAAACGGCAACTTACGTTAACAAATCTGTTGTTGACATAATTCCAGAGTGTATATTCTGTTGTTTCCAAATCTCCGTTGCTGTCGAATGCAACAGTCTTGCCTACCATGTTTGCCATGCCATCAGCTGCAGTGAAGGTATACCGGACATTTCTTAGAGTCTCCACAAACGTCTCCGAGTTCATGTTCCTTAACTGATTGCAAATTCCGGGGTTACTGAAGCAGTTACTTTGCCAGGCATCGTGGAGAGCAGCTGCATACGCATAGACAGCCTTGATGGTTGTTTCTATATAGGCATCCTGGACGTATTCGTTCCGTCTTGTAGTGATGTCTCTGTTAGGACATGGTGAGTAGGTTGCATAAATCCCGTAGTTTGCACCGGGGAGTTGACATTTATAAGTCGTCATGTACCATTCA
Source organism: Gibbula magus (assembly GCA_936450465.1). Classification (NCBI taxonomy): domain Eukaryota; kingdom Metazoa; phylum Mollusca; class Gastropoda; order Trochida; family Trochidae; genus Gibbula; species Gibbula magus. Next base: position 44,217,714 of record OW388295.1, read on the forward strand.
CTGAACCACGGGTTCTCAGCTGGAGGGCTGTTTTCATTGATACCGAGGAAATAATCTCTGAATTCAGTGATATAATTGGAACCTTGTTGAAGAACCAGGACACCTTTGGCAATTCCTTCAGTGTATGTCTGAGTAGTGTCCAAACGGAGGAAGACCCACTGGATGTGTCCAATAGATCCCCTAAGAAGATCCATTGCGCTGAGGACTCTGCTGGAATGTGGGGGTGGTACCCACACGATGCCGCCATTAACGTCAGAGCCCTGGAGGACACTGAGGCGATCTCTCATCTGGGATGTGGTCTCGTTGCTGTAGAGCATGACCGCCTTGATTACGCACTTGTCTGTGTTCAGTGCGTGCTTGATGATCATGTTCGCACCATCCACAGCGAAGGCGTCTTCCGAGTGGACCAGGACTATTCTCTTCCACTGGAGGCGCTCCAGGATGGCCATCACAGCCTAGACAATTAGATGTAATATTGATACAAGTTGTTTGATTGAATTGAAGGGATGCATTAAAAAAGGGCAGATGTTTTATGTACATATCATCAATCATAAGATCTTCTCGAATGCAACCATTTGATTTCATGTCCACCGAAATTATTGATCTCCATGGTCATCGTACATAACCGTACATAAAATGATCACGCTGTGAACAAAACACACGAGTTACATACCCTGGCTCCCGCAGCACTAGAAGCTGACGTTCTGAAGAAGGTTGGGTAGAGGTTATTGTCACTGAGAGCCGAAGCCGCACTTCTAGGTGACACTGCGGGGGCCGGAAACTTCTTGATGAGTCCGGCAAGAGCCAGTGAGCTCCAACTGGTTGTCGGCCCTAGGAAACCTGAAGAACATAGACAAATTGTTCAAATACTCTCTGTAGACGTAATAGTGACTGTGCAGGAGTAGAAACCTTCAAGTGAGATCGGCTATGGTCAGGGAGTCTCAGCTGGTACACCTGAAGAAAACATGTTTATATTTGTGTCAAGAGATGATACTGCAGGGATGGCAAACTCTTTATCAGGGAGATTCCCCTTGATGTTGAACGGAATATAAGCAACTATTATCCATATGGTTGAAAATAACCGAGATAATATTTTCGATAAGAGCACATGCGCACATATCACGTTTGTTTCACCAGGACTTCCCGTGTTTCGTCGTCTGTGACATCATAAAACAATTCTTCGTGACATCACTGTAGCTTGCCATCGCCAGAGAAGTGAGCCGTTTCCTGACTATTTTTAAGCGAATGAAATTAAATGAAATGGGTAATAAAGAAATTTTTACATTCGAAATATGACTTTTACGAAACTCGTGCAAATTTATGTATAACCCTCGCTCTCGTCGGACAATATAAAAATTCACACTCGTTTCGTAAAAGTTAAATGACACACTTCCTCGGGTAATAATCTGTATAAATGAAAGGGTATCATTCGTTATGGTAATACATATCTTCATAAGTTCAGCTATTGGTCCAAGTAGATGCAAAACTGTAGCTATATAACCTCTTCCCCCAGTATTATCATGTTTTTTTTAAAAACGGCGACGTCAGGATGTCAAAAGGACTGTAGCTGTGTTGAAACCCAATTACTGAGCCCTGCAACGACCGGAGAGGTCCCGCAGTAGTTGGATCCAAGTTAATACGTTTAAGAATAGGAAACTATTTTTCACTGTTGAAAATGTAGCGACGTTTCTTTTGCAGTTGAGTGTACATGATAATGACGTGGATGACATTTCAAATATGATTTTAAACAATGAAATAACTGAAATGGAAATTCAAAACGCTTTTAACGGGTTGAAGAGAAATAAGTCAGGTCAGGCAAAAATGTTATTATAGTTATTGATGTTGGAAAGGTCAGTTGAACTCACCCAGCTTGACCTGTGTAGGTGAGGAGCTGCAGTAGGAGGCTCTGGCAGAGGCTTGTGGGTAGAACCTGTAGGCAGCAGATAAAGCTTGTTCCTCAGAGGAGCAAGTGTCATATGCCTTCATACCTGCAAACATATTTGAAATTATATGACCATTCAACTTAAACATTTAATACTCAGGCATCAGCCTTGAGGATGAGAACGATAAAGGGGGAGTATTTTTAAATGTTTGTCATCGGTAATCCAGGGCTCCGTTACATAACAGCGAGCGCTTATAATCGCTCATTGATTGCTCAATGTAGTGCTCAACTTGCGCTCAAGTAGCGCTCATTCTCTCCTGAACGACATGGTGCAAAACCTCAAAGTTCGTTCGCTTTGCTACGTAGCGCTACATTGAGCAATCGCGTTCAAGAGAGGTTTAAAAGTAATTACTTTGAAATCTCTCATGAACACGGCCTAGAGTTTACTGTGCAGATTTATTGGAGCGTATACTCTGAATTGTCGAAGATGGTCATCGATATTACCATTTACTGCAACGTCTGGCATTTAGCAGGTATAGTCCAAGGCAATGGATTCAATGTCTAAAGATAAGTCAATTGAATTATTCGAATTAGTGTTTTCAATTATAAAATCAATATCTACAAAAGGTACAACATAATGACATATATGAACTGAATATGAATTCGTCATGCATCAGAAGATTTTTTTTTAAATAAAGCCATTGTAACCGTAGCTCATCAGGCTTTAAATAATAAACTAAAGTTCCAGAAGTATTCATCATGGAGAAGTCTATGAAAATAGGTATTTAGGTCATGACACTTGTGGCCCCTATTTGATGCCACAGGGTCATCAAATCTAAAAAAAATGTATCCCATAACCTAAGGTGCCTGGAAACAATATTTCAGCATTCTAGATCTGTTGGTACTATTTGGGGTCACAGAGTAATAAACACTACAGTTTAAAATCCCCATTCACCAATAAGTCTGTTTCAGCTCCCTAGAGCCAGCGGTTCTGGAGAATATGTCGAAAAATCCAGAAGTTTACGGATAGACGGATGGACGGACGGACGAATTGATGGATGGACGAACGGACGCCAGACGCCCTTACCATCTGCTAACATACAGCCAATGAAATCACTGTTTACATTCGGCAGTTCGGAACCAATTAAAAATAGCGACGATCGACACAGTCACATAGACAATACAACTGTCTTCTGATTGGCTTATCCGATTAGCCTGCAGTACGTTAAAATCTTAGCACTGAAAATGCGAGGGTTGAGGTCAAGGGCGGAATGAGAAGATATGGAAATCTTTTCGTTACGCGTGTGACGTTGTGAAGATGGGTTACCTTCATCTTTGAGAAAATAATAAACGTTTGTTCCCCGGGCCTAAGGGCCGTGACACTGAAATACAGAATTGGAATTTTAAGAAAGGATAAAGTCAAATTTAAAATCTCAACTTACCTAATCTTATTCCGTTGCGGAAAGTAGAGCCTGTGTTAATCTTCGAAATTGCCCATCGGGCTGCCTCGTATATCTGCGTTACACCTGCAAAATTAAAATATGAAGATTTATAGATAAATCAGAGAGACTAAACATTTCATCATCACTTTCATGTTTGATTGTTTTATATATTTATTCGTTATCATGATCTCTTATTGGTGTGACATTTCTATAAAGACAATAAATTCGCCAACATCAAATCCAATCAGCGATTTAATCTCATTTTTCTTCATGATTTTGTAAAGTTAGTATTTGTCTTTTTCTGTCAATGTAACTGTAAATAAAATGCTAAAATATGTTAATTATTTGTTTATAATGCCCCTCAAAATGCCCGAATTGGTGTACGTTAGCTTAACCAAAATATATTCATACATTTTATTCAAACCCAGCAAATTTCAATGGCCTTTCTATATGACCTACTTGATGTGGGCTACCCTATTCAAGATATATTCATACATTTTGTGCAAACTCAACAAATTCCAGTGCCCCTCAATATGCCCTACCTGGTGCGGGTTGCCCGCAACCATATCCGTCAGTGCCTCTGTCCCGGATATTGAAGATGCCCCCAAGGACGGCGTCAGCATTGGACATTTCCACATCCACGGTTCTGCGACTGGCATCGCATGTTTCTGAGACCAGTTGCTGGGCAACACTCGATGCCACACACAATAAAAGAAGTGTCAGAAGTTTCGCCATGTTGATCCTGGAATTTAGAGATCAACATTTATTACTCACCCGTTGAAAATATCACGGTTTAATAAATCTACAGTGTTATTGCACATTGTGTAATAACATCACGCGCTTTCGATTGACGTGACGTCATAACTTTTCAAAATGACGTCACAATATCATTGCCGCGATCGCAATGGAGTTTGTCCCATTTATTGACGAGTTCAATCAGCGCATAATAAATAAAATACTAAACTCGGTCCCATTTAATAACATATTTATGAAACTCGTGAATGGAATCGGTATATATCTCGCTTTCGCTCGTTAAATACCAAACCACTCACCAAAACCAAACCAAAATGGGACGTCGTTTAGTATTTTCTATGAGTATGGAGCACATTGATTCGACTTCTAGTAATGTATTGAGTCGTTGCTCGAATTTCATAGAATCACGTTCTTGTAAAATAAACTGAGGTACAAAAGAAACTTTACACCTCAGTTGGTTTTATCATATGTTTGATTTTCAATTACAAATATCTTATGTTTCTGAAGTCGAACTTTTAAACTGAAAAGAGCAGACGTTTAGTCATCAGTCAAGTAATAAATCTATGTGGTTTTAAATTTTTTGGGGGAAAAAAATGAAATTTTAAATTCATAAATTCTTCCCAAATTAATTTGGATAAAACACAACTGTTCATCGCCATATAAGACATCTACTAAGTGAAAAACAATAAATGTGCCTCATTCTGCACACATTTACAACATTATAAACATGGCAGGGGTCATGTTGGTGTAAACATGATTTTATACCCCTTGGTCCCTTCAGTGACTCTAACTCTGCATGTTGGAAAAAAGGATGATTGTTTGCCTAATCAGTCAACATTGAACATTAAATAATATCCCAGTTCTATCATATCAATTTGTTTTGATATTTTTACTGTATGAGTGATAGGGTGTAAAGTTTATTTTGTACCTCAGTTTATTTGGGGAGATGATTTGGGCGTAAATCAGCACTTTTGATATTTTTGCATGACATTGTATCAAAGCTAAATAAAATTTCACGGAAATCACTTAGTGTGATGGCATGCGAAGTATGATGAGTGGTACTGTCGGATATAATATGGTATTTTATGCTTCATACCTGTTGTGTAGTGTATGTAAGGTATGATATGCGTGATATTGTGTGATATGTGGTATGTTGTGCTACATATATGTTTTATATGTGATATGTGAGGTATGATATTAGTGATATTGTGTGATATGTGGTATGTTGTGCTACATATATGTTATATGTGTGATATGTGAGGTATGATATGAGTGATATTGTGTGTTATGTGGTATGTTGTGCTACATATATGTTATATGTGTGATATGTGAGGTATGATATGCGTGATATTGTGTGATATATGGTATGTTGTGCTACATATATGTTAGATGTGTGATATATGAGGTATGATATGAGTGATATTGTGTGATATATGGTATGTTGTGCTACATATATGTTATATGTGTGATATGTGAGGTATGATATGCGTGATGTTGTGTGATATATGGTATGTTGTGCTATATATATGTTATATGTGTGATATGTGAGGTATGATATGCGTGATGTTGTGTGATATATGGTATGTTATGCTCCATTTATGTTATATGTGAGGTATGATATGAGTAGTTTTGTGTGATATAATATTGTATGGTGTACTACATATATGTTATATATGTGTGATATGTGAGGTATGATATGCGTGATATTGTGTGATATATGGTATGTTGTGCTATATATATGTTCTATGTGTGATATGTGAGGTATGATATGCGTGATATTGTGTGATATATGGTATGTTGTGCTATAAATATGTTCTATGTGTGATATGTGAGGTATGATATGCGTGATATTGTGTGATATATGGTATGTTGTGCTATATATATGTTATATGTGTGATATGTGAGGTATGATATGAGTGATATTGTTTGAAATATGATATGTTGTGCTACATATATATGTTATATGTGTGATATGTGAGGTATGATATGCATGATATTGTGTGATATGTGGTATGTTGGGCTACATATATGTTATATGTGTGATATGTGAGTATGTTATGAGTGATATTGTGTGATATGTGGTATGTTTTGCTACATATATGTTATATGTGTGATATGTGAGGTATGATATGAGTGATATTGTGTGATATGTGGTATGTTGTGCTACATATATGTAATATGTGTGATATGTGATGTATGATATGAATGATATTGTGTGATATGTGATTTGTTGTGCTACATATATGTTATATGTGTGATATGTGAGGTATGATATTAGGGCTAAATGTGTGATATGTGAGGTATGATATGAGTGGTATTGTGTGATATATGGTATGTTATGCTACATATATGTTATATGTGTGATATGTGAGGTATGATATGCGTGATATTGTGTGATATATGGTATGTTGTGCTATATTTATGTTATATGTGTGATATGTGAGGTATGATATGAGTGATATTGTGTGATATATGGTATGTTATGCTCCATTCATGTTATATGTGAGGCATGATATGCGTGATATTGTGTGATATATGGTATGGTGTACTACATATATGTTATATGTGTGATATGTGAGGTTTGATATGAGTGATATTGTGTGATATATGGTATGTTATGCTCCATATATGTTATATGTGAGGTTTGATATGAAGGGTTTTGTGTGATATAATATTGTATGGTGTACTACATATATGTTATATGTGTGATATGTGAGGTATGATATGCGTGATATATGGTATGTTGTGCTATATATATGTTATATGTGTGATATGTGAGGTATGATATGCGTGATATTGTGTGATATATGGTATGTTATGCTACATTTATGTTATATGTATGATATGTGAGGTATGATATGAGTGGTTTTGTGTGATATAATATGGTATGTTGTGCTACATATATGTTATGTGGATGTCATGCAAGGTATGATATATGTGGTAGTGTGTGATAAAATAAGTTATGTTTTGTTACATATCCGTTATGTGGATGATATGCGACGTATGATATGAGTGGTATTGTGTGATATGATATGATATGGTATGTCATGCAAATTATCCGTTATGTGGACGTCATTCAAGGCATTATATTTGTTGTATTGTGAAATTTTGTTACACGACATATTTATGTATGAATATGTGAGGTTCCATATGAGTGGACTGTGTGATATGGTATGCCTGACGGTGTATTACATGCTTGAATAATTAACAAATATATGGATTTAGAACTTATTTATTGCAAAGATGTGCATATCTTTGCAATAAAGAAGTTGTAAATCCATATATTTGTTAATTCTTCATATTACCATATTTCTAAATGCCTCGTAAAGAAGTATTACATGCTTATTTAGATAGCTTGTTTTGCTAAAAGATTATATCAATTCAGTAAAGGTACAACACTTTTACACATGGTGTTTCGATTTTCTGAAGGTTATAGTTGTATGAGGTTGCAGAAAACCATTCAATCACATGGAGAATGTTTTAAATGGTCATTTATTATACTGATCATATGCGTGTTAATTATATTGATGAACTTATTTTTAAAATTTTACCTGTTGGTTATATTGTTCACCTCGGGGCTGTATACTAAGGTATTGATAGGGTAGAGATAACGATATTTAAAGGAAATGTATTTGAAGGTAGATTGCCTTGGGCATGACTTGATGCAGGTATGAGATCAAACACAGACCAATATTTATATCAGATAAAATATCGAGGTTTCGCAATGAAAACACAATTGTGAAACACGATCAATGAAAAACATTCAACAATCTTCCTAAGAAAACGATTTAAGTATGTACGCTTTTAGCATAAAACACATGGCCGTTAATAGAATTATAGAAACAATATCAATATGATAATCGTCTTTCTGGCATACACAAACTATAGTGGGGCAATAAACGTTTAGCAGTGATAATTTTACCTGCGAGTCCTTCATCAAATACTCATAAAATTTGGAATGGACTCATAAAAATTAAAACTGCGAGTCCCCTGGTTTCGAAGATTTTTTTTCTATTATTTGTTTACTCATGGAGGGACTCCAAAAGCTTGTGGTAGTGAGTCCCTGGACTCTGTATGTCATATTTGTAAATTTATCGCTGATTTAGTCACGCATCACTGATTTCAACAGCTTCATGCTTGACTGAAGCAGTTATCACATTGTGGTACATTGATCTAAATATAGCTTTATCAAAATTCTAAATTAGTTATTTTTAAAATGTTTGGTGGATTAATTTCAATAACGTAATATATGTCACTAAAGAGAGTTCAGTTAATATCTGTTACAGGTTGATATTTTTGTTTTGATAATCCAAGAAATTGGTGACCACAAATTATGTACATTATATTGAATTATTTAAACGTGATAAGTTATCCCAATCCTGTCAATTATCTCTTGTTGACAATGGTAAATGCATTTACTATAAACATTTATTGTATATTGTTATAATTATAATTATAATATTATTATTATAAACCCTATTGAATAGAAGAGCCACTTAATTAATAATGTATATATTACCCTCGATCTATAACAAATTATATTTATCACATTTCGTTGTTATAACTTTAAATTAGCAATAGAAATGGTAGATACATAAATGCACAGCAACATCCGAAAGAAATATATCAAAGAAAAATACTATGTAAATCCAAATAAGCTAAATTGTCTCTACTTTTAAACAGTGTAAAAAAAAATTGAAAACCTGTCCATGTTTATCTTTTATGCGTTTGTACATAGAAATCGCATTATTTCATGAAATGTCAGTGCACTGTATATTTTGTACTATAGGCCTGAGGCCTTTAAAGAGCCATCACGGATGTTGATGAAAATATAAAAAAAATTCCAAAAATCCATCTCCGTGAAATAAATACACTTAATTTTTCCCTAATTTTTCCAACTTAAAATAAGCCGAGAAATTGCATTAATTAGTAAAGGTGTTTTCCAGTCTAAATATAGATTCAGTCTATTATTTTCAAGCGCAAAGCATTATGGTCTAGCTCACACACAGTAAACAAAGACACGAAAGAATACCAAAAAAAATGAGCAATAAAAGATATCGAAATAAAAACATTTTTGGCAGTGATTTATTTACTATTTCATTTAATTATGTATTTGCTACAGATATTGGAATTATTGTTTTACCCAACTAGGTTTTTTTCTTGAATTTTATAATTAATGAGAGTAAAAATTTGTCATAATTTGCTGGTCTTATCTCAATAAAAAGAACTTTAAACAGGAAATAATTTGTATATTCTCAGGACATTAAGAAACTTTGTTTGTAAAGCAATCGTCACTTTCAATAATGTGTGACAAGGGTAAATTGCAAGAGAGACACGTGAAGCACGTGCAGCATATGGGTTGTTATGGCGACTTGCGCTAGAGACGAGCCTTCACGCTTCGGAAGCGCTGGCTGTTTGTGTAGTACGTATTATGCAAAAAGGGGGATTCTGTTTATATACGTCAGATACCCTTAGCGCGCGCTAGTCGAAGTGGTACTTCTCTTTGAAACCAAATTGCAATACATTGGCGTTATATGAAAATTATTTAACATATGCCATGTTGTAGATAAAAGATTTCTCTGGCGAATGACGTTATAAGTATATTTTCCAAAAAATTGAAATACTAACATCCGTGATGGCTCTTTAAAGTACTGAAATAAAGATTGAAATGTCACATATAATGAGAAGGATGTTTATTAAGTTAATGGTATTTTTGTTGTTAATGATTAGTGGCATGTATTGTTTGTATAGGGTGCATTCTCTGATATAAATACGTGTTAATATAAAATATATGAGCCAATCTCCAACAATGATCAATTTGATATCAATCTTACAGCGATAATGTCAATATCATGAGGATGTATATCTTTAGCTATACTTCGTGTATGCTGCTAAGAAACATAACTGTAAACGAAACTGTAAAATGCGGATATCATTATACAAATATGTAAGTGCATATTTGGGCTTGATGATTGTCATTAAGTTCATTTTTGTTTGTCTGTATTTTGATATTTGATATCATTAATGAATAATGAACTCAACTTTCTAGTAAATCTTATTTTTTTGTGTTCACGTGGTTTCGAGATTATTCTAGTCACAGTCTCATTAAAATCGACATTAAAATATAACTTGTTCTGTAGATTCCTTGCAACAATTTCTGTTTGGAAAGAAAACGAACGATATGAATTCGTATCCTGGTATATGCACTAGTTTTAGACTTTTATTCCTCGGTAAAGGTTGATTTTAATCAGATTTTAGTCCCTTCATCACGTGAACTAAACTGTAATAGTTACGTATAATTATACAGTAGAGTATTCCGTAAACATTTTTCATCGTTACTTTTAAGTGCCTCTGTGATGTTTCACATGATTACTTAATTATTAAATGCTAATGTGTATGCAAATATAGTAAATGTTATGAACAGAATGAAAGGCAATTAATGTTTTCAGCATATTGCTGTTTCTATTATATTAACTGAATTAAAAGGAGACCCCATGGGTTTAAATATAGTGACGAATAATAGTAAGCAAATTAAACCCTGAGTGAGTGTATCTGTTTAACAGTTGTTTAATGAACAGATCGTTCTTTTAAACTACCAGGCAAAAGAAAGTACTCACCTCAGTTGATTTTATCATATGTATGATTTACAATTGCAAATATCTCAAGTTTTCGATGTCGTAATCCAAAACTGATAAGTACAGGTGTTTAGTTAGCAGTCAAAGAATACTTCTATATGTTTTTTAATTATTTTTTTAAAAATGAAATTTTAAGTTTAATTTTGTTTTTAAATTATTGTTGATGATATTGTTGACTGTTCATCGACATATAAGACATATCCTATGTGAAAATAAATAAATGTGCCTGATTCTGCACACATTTAAAACATTTTAAACAGGGCAGGGGTCATGTTCGTGAAAATTTCATTCTTAACCCTGTCTTCATTACAAAAAGATATTTGAACTAAAATTTAACCTCAGTCACCAACAAAGTCATTCAAACTACTGCAGATAAGTATTATTGTATCGTTTCATAGTCAAATACATCTGATTTCTTTAAAATATTGAATTAATCGAAATAAACGTTTTGCCCGGTAGTTTAACTTGTAACTTTACGCTGATTTTAAAGCTTATTTTTAAAATTACAATAGCGACATTATTATTTCTAAGAAAATCAAATGTTTACATAATGAGGGAATAGCTTCGGTAAAACGGAAAAGAATGTCGTTATATAAGTATATACGTTTAACATATAATATTATAAAACTTAATAACTGCTGAAGAGAAACAACTTTCCCAAGAGAACAGGGTTTATTAATGTTGACAAGGATAAACGGCTCAATGTCAAAATTCCGCCTTTATTGTTTATTTGTATATTTCATTTTCACAAAACAGTCTGATAACTGTATGTTCATAATCTAATGAACTGGCCTGTTTTAAATAATGTCTTCAAATTGTTACATTAAAATGTCAACAGGGCAACCGTATCTAGCAGACGCCAAATTGCCTCGTTTTGGTATAAAGATGGCTGACTATACAACCGGTTCTAAATTGTCTATAGTTGCATCCAATATATGAATATTGTTTTGGTGACAATGGCCACATTTTTAAGTTTGTCTTTAACTTGATATATACACATTTTTGTAAAACTGCATGACAAAGATGAGCTATATAATATGTGCCTTAAATATAGCATTTTTTCCGTTGACATGCCTGGGCGTGGTATAGAGAATTTACATGTGCACGTTGGTAATAATTTAAATGATAGAATAATAGAATTAAATTTCATTTTGACACTATAATGCACTTACTTGACTTAAAATTTATTTTCGATACATTTTACGTAGGATTGCAAGAACTACATTTATTGTCCATAGTGTGGAACTAAAGCATGCGTTGTCGAAGTATAAAACAGTGTACAAAAAAACCTTGAAGTATAGACTTCGATACCGAATATAACGACACAATATTTATAGAAAACTAGTGTATTCTAACAATAAAAGAATAGGAGGTAGAACATCACCCTGTACCCCACCACCCTGTATAACGGCAGTCATATCACCCCAGTACAAGCCCTCTATGCATGTATAGACTGTATACAGAAGAATATTCTTACCTTACGGATCGGCAGGTATCCAATAGTAATTCCTAATTAAAGTATGTTGCTTAATAATGTCCTTGGTTCAGTTTGTGGGCCCTCTTTACACCCTACCACACCAGTTCCATTCTGACATAGCCCATCCCGAGACAGTATGCTGTTTTCAAGGGAGGAAAGCCTCTCGCCAGAAATAGTCAGGGTAGAGTTTATTCATAACACTATGCCCCGTTATACGGCGGGCGAGCCTACAAAACCAGTTCTACAAGTTCAGGATACCGGCCCAGAGCCCGCGCTGCTTTGTATTGACTTGTGACGTCACGCTCCATAGCAGACGATATGAGATAGTGGAAGGGAGGTAACTCTCTTTAATCTCCGCTGTGTTAGGTAAACAGGGTAAACTAAACTAATTTAGATTAACAGTATATCATAGTCAAGTAATTGTTGATTTTGACATATTTAGATTGGGTTATAGACAAAACTTATGTTTTTAGACTAACGAAGAGTCATTGACATTCTGATATAGAAATCTTATTTTTGGGATGTAATATACTGTATACGATAAATGGGAACCATCCAACTGTTATCTCCAGGGGTGATTTAGACTTGATACAATAAGTAAGATTAAAGGCGGCTCCTTTGATTATCTCTCTAGCGTCTATAGATGGTAGACTTTTCTTTCCATCCAGGGTCTTGGTTAAAGCAAGCTATACATAAACATAGCCACATAAACAAGACGAACACGATTTGTCATTAAAATACATAAAATTAGATAACAAATAACATACGAGACCCGCTTACAACCCCAACCCTTGCCCCAACCCATCTCGTTACACACGGTCACCAGACACTCTTCTTCACACTGCATTCCAGTACACATTACTCATTCATTTACGTTCTCATTCGAGGTGAGGTGAGTTGGGGTTTAACGCCGCTTTCGAGAGTATTTCCCCTATATCGCGGCTGCTAGTATTACGGCAGGAGAAAGCCCGCAACGCCATGTGGCTATGTATTGCGGTGAAACTCGGCTGGAACTAGCGAACCATGGGTAGTACTACGCTCAAATTCAGTGTAGCATTGCACCCAAAGCTTACTGCGTGTAGAATAGTTCTCTACGGCAGACAAAGTTGCCTTGCCCCTGGCGGGATTCGAACTCCGGACCTCTTGATCCGAACCCGAACGCGCTAACCACTGCGCTAACACTTTTTACATATCGTCCCAGGTTGTAAATACTTAAGTTTTAACATAATTTGGAAGAACTGTTTCTGTGTTTCTAAGTGCTGAGCTGTTTTATTTTTTTGCCAAAACCTGCTTTTTAATACTACAAAAAAGGAGACACCTTTAATTTTCTTAAATTATTACTCTCTTTGTTTTTATCAAAGCTGGGTGTAATTTTACGAAATGTATATGTTATTCTCTCATAACTCATATCGAGTGAATCTGTAATTTTATGTGTGTTTTATGTATCTAATATTTTGCTGTACAGAAGTGAGCCACGAATTTTAAAAAATATCTGTCTGCAACGGGGTAAGCGACCGATTTAATTTGTCAAGCTCCACTTCGTAGTGTGGCGTTCCACATTACAATTTCGCTACGATGTTGACATCCATTGTGTTTCGTAATATATTAGTTGTGCCAAAATATCAGATGTGTTGATTTCATTCAACTTGCATATTCATTCCCAGTCACCTAATATATAATTACTAATTTACTACTAGTTTCCAAAGAAAAGCGTCAACATCATGAGCAGAAACATTATCAACCCAAATTTGTCACTTTGTCTGTTGTAAATAAGTTACATTTGACTAATTGACTGGCGCCAACCGCTGTGCATTCAGAATTCACTACTTTTACTATCATCTATCACTTAGATGGTAATTTTCGGCAACAGTCAGCATTTCTCGATTAAACAGCACCATTTATAACGTTTTGGCACATGTTACACCAATAACACAATGGATGTCCCTTTAAACATTATGTTTGTATGTAAGATATTAAATATATAAGATACATGTTTTGAATACACAATAAAATACGCTCAATCTTTTCGCATAAGACCTACAAATGTATCTTTCACACTGAAGAGTTCCATATCACTGTAGCTCTATACTCACGCCAAACGCTCTCTCATAACGACGAGGAAAACCCTTAGGAATTAGATCTAAAGAAGCATCGATTGTGTTTCATAACATTTTATTAGGCTTTAATACGTTCCGACTCACCATATGTTCTGTTTACAGTGCTCATAAATTAACTCAGCTGGTATGGTCCCACTTGCCAAATATATCATAATTACTAGTTTCCAATTAAAATAGAGTAACATCATTATGCATGTGCAGAAACCGAAACTGCACGTCCCATTTACATGCACAGTAGTTATATTGACCTATTAAACATGATCAACCCGAATTTATCATTTTGTCTGTTATTAATAAGATTCCTAAATTACGTTTGACTCATTGGCGCTTCCATCGCGATGCATTGTCCAGTTTTCGATGAGAAATCACTTGTATTACCTTCATATCGTCAATATACTAAGTCGACTATCATCAAAATGGTGGTTTTCGGTAATAGTCGGTATTTTCTCGACAAAGTAACACTATTTATAACGTTTCAAATATGTGACCCCAACAGCACAATGGATGTACCTTTAATGTCAAGGAACTTGCTTGAAATTGTTAAAGGCTTTTTTTTGTTAAAAACTACCATATAGTTTCTACTTCTTCAGTAACAGATATACGGTTCTTTTATTTTGATTTTCGATGATGTATTGTCCCAACATGACGAAATCCCTTTGAAGTAATAATGCAATTGAGAAATGCAAACTACCCGTAAGGGTGCGGGTGTGCAAATTGTTACTATTGGTCACGTACATAAATCTTTTATTATGATTAAACCAGCATACCATGACCCATATATTATGGTTGATAATACAATTCAAGCAAAATACTCAGTTGAATAAAGCGGTCTTTTCAATATCCACAACTACATAATTGAATGGAACGGTAAATAAATAAACGCCAAAAACTGTTATATTTTAATTTGTTTGAGTAATGATAAACTATCATATTGAAGATGACTTCCATTTTATTATGGTTTGTCCAGCCTTTGACGATTTGAGATTAATATATTTACTGCCTGTCTGCAGGCCATATGATTTAAAATACAGTTTCATCAATTTAATGTCATCATGTGATACAGACATTATTATTACACTACAGCTCTATATCCAGCATGCACTCCGTCTAAGGAGTCAGTTGCTATTGTAACATGTCCAACCTGCTCACTGTTACCTGTATATGGGCCAGAGGCCACGCATACGAAATAAAGAATTGAATTGATAAACTATATATTTGGGGTTGTTTATGGTAGGTGAGTTAGACCACAATGATTTGCACTTGGAAATAATAAACTTGATATATATTTAGACTGGAAAAAAAGATTCATTAATTAGTCCGATTTCTCCGCTTATTTTGAGTTGAAAAATATGCGAACGATTAAGTGTATACATTTCAATAAGATAGATTATTCGGTATGTCTATCAACATAATTGATGGCTCTTTAAGTCAAGGGCGAGTCTATACCGCCCTTGATAATGAAACTGTACCATCCCCAGGGATAATGTACGTAATAATCATTCCGTATTACGTCCAATTCTTAAGGCAAATATGTATTTCATCATAACTATAATAATCATAAACAACAGACAATCATTCAATATGAACACTTTTATTGGGCATTATCTTAAAATATGTTAGATCTCAACAGAAGCAACAGTGGAGGGTCCGGATGCAAGAAACCAAGATCCTAAGACTGCTTCCAACACCAACTTAAAAACTGGGACTTAACGTGGGAAGGAGCCAGTCGGCCATCTTTTAAACACTGGTCACCTCTAGATACAATTACATATCAACGTCTGTGGTTAAATTTTGCAAAGTCTTTATGGCAAGAATGCAAATTTAAACTTTAATCATAGCTAAATGGCTTACAGAACATACACATATTTCAACATTAACATGTTATAAATGCTTTTTATATTACAATTTATAAGGATCAGGTTACTATTTCAATACAAAACACAAGCATGATTAATTTTTTGCCATCAATGTTGAAGCACATAGACCAAAGATGGAAGACGGTCAGTGGAGTTTATGCATCATAACTTGGTATGGACGGAAGGACCTGTCGTTCCCAGGGTGATGGAAAATGGTTCTTGTCATCCATGTCTCATATGAATATGGCAAGATGTGGCGATTTCTGATTTCGAGCAGCTTTCAAGAGTAGTTCTCTCATGGCGCGTCGTGTGGTTGTAGGGGAAAAGCTGTAACACCATTGTTATAACTTGGAATCCACGGTGGTAATGTATCATTGCACCCAAACCTTACTGTATGTAGGTGGAATGTGTGGTTGTAGAAAGGAAGCTTTAACACCATTGTGGGTATGCATGGTGAAACATGTTGGCAGCTAGAACTTGGGATCCACGGTGGTAATGTTACATTGCACCCAAACCTTACTGTATGTAGAACAGTTCTCTACAGTAGACAACTTTGAAGAGACATGGGATTAGAACCCATACATGTTTCTGATGAACATTGAATGGTTTCATTGGTTAGGAAGTGTCACTAGAACATTGTGAATCCATATAACTCCATAGAATAATTCTGCGTTCAAATGCTTTGTGACATTGTGCATTTTCATATTTCATTTGGCTTTATTACGTGCCAAAAGGTGCCGATTTCACTCGACTTGCATACTCATGACTTGCATACTCATCCACAATCGTCAAATATATGATACTTATATAATTATTTCAAGGAATTGGATGGATATACGTCTTTGCTTATTTCCAATGAAAACAAGCATAATATTTGGTGGTCATTATCAAAATGTGAGTGGTATATAAAAGATTAGTCATTTTAATAAGCCAACTAAAATAATTTACCTTGTCATCAATATGTAACAAATATCTCCTTGCCAATGTAGTCCACAGAGAAATGGAGATGTATTGAAAAAATTTGGTTCCATCGAAACTTGAATATGATTTACGACAGGAGTTTTCTGTGTACAGATGAATGTGTTAAGTCTCAATGAAACTTATTGCTTCAAATGTTAAATGATAAGAGTAAATTAAATTTCTTCTCCTTAAAATAATCCTCTTGATACGGTCTCCAGGAATTGGGAAAGGCACATTTGCAAATGGGCCATTTTCGCAGCTGTTAGTCATTTTCAGAATTTTAAATGGGCCATTCCCCTTGTTAGCAAAAGTGAAGTTTCAATGTTTAATGGGCCATTTTTTCATCCAATGTGCAAAATGGCCAATGGCCCCTACCTTTCCCTAACCCCTTCTGTCTCTCATGGCTAAACTTGAATATATCCCAATATATGTGAGAATATATGTGAGAATATGACCCTGATAGTTTACCGTATTCCCTCTAATAGACATCCAGAGTCTAGTTTTCAGAACTCCTTTAGCCCCAGCGTAAATTTGAGAGAAACTTTTAGACCGGTCTTATTTTTGGCAATATAAGTCATCTGACTGACAACAAACAGAAATACAACCATGACAAACTTTCTTGAATATGAATTTGTTTTGGTGAATATTTACTCATTATTTATAATTGAACATGAACAATATCTTTTTAAGAGGCATGCCTGAGAATATATTCATTGCATTTTTTCAAAAAAATTTCTCATCTTATCATACCCAGTCATACCCAGGCAGGGAATCTATTGTCTATTGGAGGAAATACTGTGCCTATTGGAGAAAATATGGTACATTAGTTTGGGATTTAAAGGGATTTAGGCAGAGGATAATCCCTCATAACATATTTTGAGGTGGACATCTAACTTAAGAGAAAGTCACCACCACCTACTGGAGTCAGCTTTTCAGGGCCATATTTACTCTTTCAAGCACAATAAATTCATAAAATATTTTTTCATTTTGCTTTTCAGCGTCTCATAATTGTTTTTAATTTTAATAATTCCATGTTTTGAATTGCATAATATACCTTAGAATACATAAACCTGTCACTGTGGTCAATCTTTGTGAAATATATTAATCAAATCCAGTCAATAGTTTAGCTATTCCAATTCCTACCTTCAACTAATGAAAGGAAAATTAAAGTCCTTGGCATAACATGAGTATAAAATTTACTTTAAACATATTTAAAAAATCTAACTAATGGATAGGTTGTTACACAACATCAAAACAACCACATGCATAGTGACAAATTGATAAAATATTTAAAATCTTTATAACACAAAACAGAGAATTAATTGTGAAAAACTTAATGACATCTGTATTAATTCTAAAAATATTTTTTTTTAAATTATTTTTAATGTTCACATAATAAAGGCACATATGTTACATTCTGAGCCACATGTTGAACCATCACAAATAAACATTTCAAAGGATTTTTCAAAATCATCCTTTATAGAGTGTACACTTAAAGCCGCTGTAGCACGTTTTCATACTGAAATAAACTGATCTCACAAAAAATAAATAATAATCCTGAATCAATAAAAAGAGTTTTGAAACGATTGTAGATTGTTCACTCAAAACACTTAATGTAGAATTTTCAATATGGTAATGAATCATTACCATATTGAAATGATACTCTCAAAATCAACCTACAAATCTACCTCTCACAATGAATCGAAGAGTTCCACACCACTGTCACTTTATAAATACGTCTCATATATGGATAAATCTTTTCTATGAATACAGCTTAATTATCGGGGTGTGTAATGTGATGTTTTACCCTCTAGCATAACAATATATTGTGTAAACTGGAATGATAAATAGCAAATTTGAGAGAAAAAAATATGCAAAATATGTGCTACAGCGCCTTTAACTTTTTTGAATAATAGAAATAGTTAAATTCTAAAAAGATTTGCTAAAAAGTATTTGGAAAAAAAAGTCCCTCCTTGACAGCAAATGAAAATATTTTTTTCATATTTCACTCCTCTGAACTTCATGACCAACAGAGACAAACAAATAATTTTTAGAAAATTACAAATACAGATCTTCTTCTCCACAACATTTTATGGTGATAAAACACAATTGAAATACATGATCATAAATGATAAAATTATCAAATGAACTTTGAAGTTTTCGTTTTTATTAGTTTTTATTGTAACAATCCTTCTCAAACATTCCCTGGAAAATGACGAGCCCAATTTCGGGACTGAGCAGTTATTTCCCTAAAAAGTTACTATGTATATTTTTGGCGAAATCTGCAAGCACCGACTAAAACTAGTGACCCAAGGGTGGTACTGCATCCAAACCTTATTGCATATAAAACACAGACCTTTGGGTCATTGCTTCTCACTCTATTATTAAAATATTAAAAAACACGTAAAAATTTTGAGATGACCCCCCAACTTTCCCCGCCTTCAGATTATATTAGTGTTAAGTCTGGGGGTCATCTCAAACTTTTTTCTTATTTTTTCTTGAATAAAATAGATAAAAAAGTATTCTGAAGAAGACAAAAGTGGTCAATCCACTTGCGGGATTCGAACCCCAGACCTCTGATACATCCAACTACCCGATAACCAATACATAAATACTAAGAACAGTTTACTAGCTATTGACTAGAAAACAAACACTTTCTACTCCTAAATTACAACATTCTGAACTTAAAACAAATACTCTAAATAAACCCTAAGTAAGAATATAAGAAAAATAGAACCTAGTGTATGTATTTTTTCTTTCAATGTCAAGACATCTCATTTAAAGAGGTTGGACCTATATGACCTTAAAAGGATAAAACAAATAATCTAAATAAAACCTAGGTAAAAATATAAGAAAAATAGAAATTAGTTAAGCTAAGACATCTCATTTCCCAATAAAAATACTTTCATCAATATTTTGACCATGAGTAGGGACCACAACGTTAAAACATGTAAACTTTTTAAAATAAATACCTGAAAATAAAATTCATGTAAATAATAAACAGTAACTTGTAATCACAATCATTTTTATATTTTGAGAATGGCGTTTCTGAGTAATAACCCTCATATCACATGAAAATATTTTGATTTTTTCAGAATAATATCAGCATATATATTCAATATATAAACATTTGTAAAACACAACCATTTATTTAGGCGATGCTCAGCATTTTCGTAAAGCTTTCAAAGTTTTCATAACTCACTTCGTGAGGCACGAGAAAAGAAAAATGTCCGAACTGGATGGCAATTCTGACATTCTCCTCGTCATCGTCCAATAGAATCACTTCCTTAGGGTTAACGAGTATATGATACTTGCTGTACAACTCGTTAAACACACTTATGAGATGAGCTTCCTTTCCAACGAACTCTTCGGGTCCTTGTCGCTGTAACAAGGTGATCGTGTTGGCCTGTACAATTATCTTGCTGGCAATTCTGAAATTTAAATTGAAACAATATTATACTATATATATATACTTATAAGAAATGTGACTCTTAGCTTCATAATCAATATCTGGCAGTTTTAAAGGGGCAGTAGCACAATTTTGCAAATTTATTTTAATTTTATTATGCAAATTTCCCATTTATAATGATAGTTCATGTCATTTATATTTTCTTTAGAGGGTAAAACATCTTATAATGTATAAGGCAAAAATTGCATGGCGCCAATTTTATTGTGAACACACTTTATTATTTCGAATGACAAAAATGATTCCCGTAGCTTTACAGAACCATGTACTCTCATTTTTTAACTTGATGAGAGAAGGGTGTTTTACTATTGGTGGGGGGGGGGGGGGGGGGAGTGGGTGATGGGGGTGGTGGTGAAAAATTGTAGAAAAGTATGGTGCTGAGGTATGATCTTGTTCAATCGGTCCAGTGTTTAATAATGAAATTATCCTCCAAATTCATTTGTAGGATTAGCAATGGATTGAATGTATAAATAGGGATTTTCGACCGCCTGAATGGTAATTTTTGGTTCTAGTTAGTAACTTTGGA